>RSEF01000022.1:4483065-4496722 GCA_003993805.1 Himantopus leucocephalus
GGGCTCCAGCCCTCGCAGCATCTCCGGGGCCTCCTCTGACCCCACTCCATCATCCCTACTCCTACGTGCACCCTAGACATCCTGGAGTCACCCGTAAGACAAAAAATAACAGACAAACCACATCTTTTGCTTTCACAACACAGTCAGCTGTGAAACTTTGGATCCATATCAGTGTAAGTGAGATTATCTTCTCTTTCGTCAGAGATAAAGTCCCCTCTCATCACTATGTTTTACATCTTGTTTTATATAGGGATCACTCTTTCTTACGCCGTAATCAAACCTGTATTTATACATTCTGTTTACACATTGTATTAATTTGAGATTATAATTTCTATATCACATGTACTACATATTTTATATGCAGTACATTGTCTATACTTCTATATGTAAACCTGAGCGCTTCAGTTGTGGCCATGCTGTTCATTATGGCTGGATTATATGCCCTCAAGGGACTAAGTAATCAGTCATCTACTTGCATGGATTGTGTGTAACGTGAAAGCATTCGTGGTCCAGCTGGACAAGGAGCAAGGAGAAGGAAACCTGGTTCATTTACCTGTTATTAATTTGATAGATGACTACATGCAAAGAGGCTTGTAATTTGCTGCTCATGCAAACGAAGGGGGTGTGAGAGAATCCGAAGCCGTGCTTCAGACCCTTCCTAAGAGACCGAAATGCCTTGAAAACAGTTTCCTTCCAAGTTATTCCCAGAGGTCCAAGTCCAGGTCCTTCGCAGGTCTGAATGGTTTGTCCAGAAAGGAGAGTGCTGTGATCGCGGGTGTTGTATCCCAGTGACGTTCTTGAGGAGCTAATGTCCTTACAGGAAAACTTGTCCTCCTGTTGGTTTCTGCAGTTGTGACATTTCAAGGTCCACAGTTTGAGGGGTTTTTAATTACCCGTAACATGAATAACACTGATGTCTTTTATCTCAGTTGGTATTGTTTCTTTTTTTTTTTTCTCTGTGAGATCGACCGTAACAGAGCAGGATGTATCGTTACGCCAAATAAATTCCACCTCATTAAATGCCTTAGGACACTAACATAGAGTAAAAAAGTTAGTTGGAGCAATGCTTTCTGCATGCGTCTTTGTGCGGGTGTTCTCCCAAACAATTCCCAAGTACAGTAGGGATCTTCAACAACCAAGTTTTCCTTCTCCCTTATTGGATATTCACTTGGTTTCTGTGCTTACTTAAAGTCCCAGGACAAATTAGCGGCAAAAGAAACCCCAGGTTATTTTGTGATAAAACCGTAGAGTACATACTCATTTTTAAGAATCGAGACTGGGAAATGTGGACGGGAGTTCCAGTTCTCCCGGAGCAGAGTAGTGTCGTGGACTTTGGAGCTGTGCAAGTTTCCGCCATCTGAGAATGTCTCGGGATTTTTTATTTTTTTTAGTTACCACTTACGAACATTACATATCAGTCTGTATCGATTTGCAGATGTGATGCCAGATGAGTTTAATTCCTGATTGCGCTAATTACCCCATGCTGCTGTGTTTAATCCTGCGCCGCGGTGAATGCAGCCGCGTAGCTCCAGGGATTATTAGGGCCATAAAAGCGTTACTGGTTTTATGAGTTTTTCACTAATGCGAAAGATAAGCACTTCAGACCTTCTAGCAATCAGGTTCTCTACCTGTGTGGAATCACGTCTACGCCTTCATCCGTTAGTAAGCCATAGTTCGAAAAAGGTATCAACTGCTCTTTCTGCTCCAGTGGAGCCCCGATTCCCCGTGAAGTTTGAGAGACTTTTTCCTTTGCTTAAAAAAAATAAAGGCAAAATTAATTGGAAATGACAAGAGGAAAATGATCCAGCTGAATGCTTTGATAAGCAATCAAGGCTTAATAGATTAGAAAATATAATTAATTACTTAATTATACTCCAAGTGGTTGTTGTTGGTAGATTGTTCGTTGAAAAGCCATTGTTGTATGGGAGGCTGTGCCCGTTGCATGAATAGCAGATTCCGGGGAGCCCCTGCTGCTCGCTGGGACTCTGGCTGAGCAGGGGAGTTGTTGTAGTTGGTACGTACCCCTGCGCCCTTCCGTTACACGGCTTCCAAATGCCCTACGGGTGTTTATCAGTTACCTGCCCTCTTGCTTAGCTGGAGCGTGGTGCCAGTGACCGCAGTATTCCCAGAGTTACTATCCGATAGGCACTGGAACTAAGGTCCTGCTGACTTTAGTTAGCTGGTGCCCTTCGTAAAACAGAAATGTGTGTTCTATAAATGCATATAAATATATAGTGTGCTGACAACACTCCGGCTTTCTGTCTAGTGACCCGGTGTTGCTAGGTTTTGCAATATCTCGTGCCTGGGCTTTGCCTGCTAGAATTGTGTCAATCATAANAAACAGAAATGTGTGTTCTATAAATGCATATAAATATATAGTGTGCTGACAACACTCTGGCTTTCTGTCTAGTGACCCGGTGTTGCCAGGTTTTGCAATACCTCGTGCCTGGGCTTTACCTGCTAGAATTGTGTCAATCATAATATCACAGAATCATAGAATGGTTTGGGTTGGAAGGGACCTTGAAGACCACCCAGTGCCACCCCCTGCCCTGGGCAGGGACACCTCCCACCAGCCCAGGTTGCTCCAAGCCCCGTCCAACCTGGCCTTGAACACCTCCAGGGATGGGGCAGATACAGCTTCTCGGGGCAATTTGTTCCAGGGGCTCACCGCCCTCAAAATGAAAAATTTCTTCCTGATATCTCATCTAAATCTCCCTNCCCGGAGCCTTCTCTTCTCCAGGCTGAACCCCCCCAACTCTCTCCCAGCCTGTCCTCCCAGGGTTCTCCAGCCTTCTCAGCATCTCCGGGGCCTCATCTGGACCCTCAATGTGATGCTGAGCTCATTTTTNTCCATGCCCTTGCCCAAAGTCCCTCCCCAGCTCTCCTGGAGCCCCTTTAGGGACTGGAAGGGGCTCTAAGGTCTACCCAGAGCCTTCTCTTCTTCAGGCTAAACACCCCCAACTCTCTCAGCCTGTCCTCCCAGGGTTCTCCAGCCTTCTCAGCATCTCGGTGGCCTCATCTGGACCCTCAATGTGATGCTGAGCTCATTTTTCAGGTCAGGAAGGTTTCTCGATTTAACGGCTGCAGAAGAAACCTGAGATGATGGTGTGGATGGACTCTAAAGCTGTCCCACTACCCTGTTGCCATCCCTCTCCCCTGATAGGAAGGGAAGTAAGAAGCATAAAAATAATTGGGTTTAAAAATAGTAGTTTTCCCGGGCCAATGCAATGAATTTGGGTGGGTCCAGTTCATTATCTCATTGTTTTTGAGCTCAGCAATACTTGTTATTCATTTGAAAAAAAAACACATTTTAGTATAAAAATATTATTAAGTGCTGTTGTTGCGGTCAATGAAATACAGGGAATGAAATGAAACGGAGCCGGGGCTATATAGCTGAGTTACGCCGTGTGTCGCATGCGCGAGTACAGCGTGGCTAGCCCATTTCCCGCATTCTGCGGCGCGGATGGGTGGTGCTGCTGTCTCCCCGAGCGCTCTCACGTGGGTTTCTCTCGTGTGTTCCAGAGTAGCTGCCTCGATGCTCGGCTGCGTCTCATTCTGGGACGGTCGTGAGCAGGCTGTCCTCGGCAGTGTCTGCCGACGCTGGCGAAGCTGAAATAGCAACTGAAGAAGGCTGTGGTGTGTCTGTAGAAAAAAACACAGAGATAAACAATGAGTACATTTGATGATGCTTTTTTCAGATTGACTAAGAATGATCACAGTATCTAGCTCTTCTCAGCGGTATATCCCAAAGCACTCAGGAAAAAATTGTGGTGTTTTGAAAATCTCAGAACTGAAGAAGCCGTGCGAGAAGTTAGCTGCCCAAAGGTACCCTGGCACGCCTGAGACACAAGGCAGCGTCGCAAGAGACAGAAGTTATGATTTCTAGCTAAGGGTGCCATTAAACTATTCCTTCAAAGCAGAGCAGGAAAGCAGAGACATTTAAATAACAACCTTAAAATGTACTTCTTATTATTTAAGGAATTCTGTGTTTGAAAAGGGTGTATTTTAAATAAGAAACTCTCAGATCAGTGTTCCTTTTTAAACTGTCTAGGTTGTTTTAATTCTAGAAATTACTTTCTTTCCTGGTGTGTGCAAGATTGCTAAGGAGCTACGTAAGTCGCTGGAGAGCTGCTGCTTACCAGTAGGTAAAAAGTTCATGGGTTAAATTTTTGGCAGTGACTAGAGAATTGGGGCCTTCAGCTGGCAGCTGTACAACAGAAGCAGGACTGCCTGAGAGAAAGGAATATCACTTTTTTTCTCAAAATTAGACCCCTTTTTAAATGTCTCAAGTTGGGCACTCACAGTCAGCAGTTCCTATCGAGGATATTGGTCTTTATGTCTTCACTGGTCTTTAATTTTCTGTATCTTTTTCTAAGTTTGTGAAGGCACTTGGAGATAAAAAGGAGGGAGCAGATGACTGTAAGTGGGTTCACTTGATAATAAGAGCTGTGCACTTGTTCTTTTAAGCGCCATTTGGTTCGATGCAGCAGTCACAAGCGGTGCTGGACTGGCACAGACGGAGCTGAAGTCCGCTGGGAAAAGTCCTATTGCTTCCCCATGCTGCGGCGTTACCGAGAGAAGACTGCGGAGCCGATTGCTATGCGTTGGTGTAGCAGAGCGGCAGCAGCCTGCAACAGCAAGAGAAAACTTGTCCCGAAGGTCTCCGTTTGACTCCATTAGCTCCTGCAGCGCCTGGGAGTGGAATGGATTTATATCTCCCGGGAGCCACCCGCGCACGCCGCGCAGGGCAGGAGTCTTGTGCGCTCGGTGGCATTTTGCCTTCCTGGGAACAGAATGAAATTAGCTCGCTAACAGATTGTCCGATACTTCTCGCTGTACTCTACGCTGTGTTCCTGTCTGGCTGCTGCTGTTTCACTTAGCGATGCTTTCCATAAGTTAAGGGCTCATGCTGGTTTCTTTAATTGTACTTGGGTTTTGTTCTTCGTGTACGTGTCTCTGCTGCGTCTCTGTAAGCGCGTTATTTGCTCCTATCGGCGTAAACCTGAATGTAGAAACACTTTCCTCAGGAGTTGGTCTGGAGTGGAGCAGCATTTTTTACATTTGCTGCCTTTGTAACATCACTGATCCGACAGTTGTTAAACAGGCATCAAAAGTCTGATGGCTCCGTAGTAGGAATGCAGTACTTTGACTCAACTACTGAAAAAAAAAATCAAAGATGCAGAACAGTTGAAGCTAACTGTTTTCGTCTTTATCTGACTGTTTATGCACTGCAGAATATTCTTAGCGGAGTACAAAGGGAAGTCTTCACATCACTCTTTTTTCGGGAACACAATTGCAAATCAGCTAATCCCAGCGAGTGACTTTGTTTAGGAGAGGGGGTTGAGCATCTGCCTGTAGGAAACCCTATGAATGAGACCATCCTCAACTGGAGACGGGAGCTTATCATCCTCCTTAATATACCCTAGAGAACAATTCCTCATGGATAGGGGAATGTCGTGGTTTTCTTATCTTTGATTTCGGATTCTGTGATGTGGTCCTGACATCTGTAAGACAGTTGTAGTAATCTCTTTGGTGCCTGATGCTTAGGACGGCTCATTGTGCTGCTCCCAGAACAGGCTTTGAGTCTCAGACAGTTCCAGATTTAGGCAGGAATTGCTAATCACCGTAATGGGTTTGAGCACAAACTCCGATTCAAAATGCCTTTGCGTTTTCAAGTAATTCCCTGAGATCTTTCAGCATGCTCACTTTAATTGAACAGGAGTTCTGAAAAAATCATTCTGCAATTCCAAAAATAATTTTCCCGCAAGGTTTTCTGTACGGGTCATATTCACATTGAAGAGACTGAGAGTTACTGGTGGTATCAGGAGCATTTCCACAGGTTGCAATGGGTGACTAGTTTGTATTCTGAAAACCATCTCTCTCCTATCTATATATTAAAATGAACTGCAGATAGATATAAGGAACTGTTTACTTTCCAGCTTTAGCTACAGAAGAGAAAATATTAATTGGAAATGTACAGTAAAACTTCGACAGCACCAAATTAGTAGTCTTTTGCCTCGCTCATTTACACAGCGTATTTTCCAGCCAGAGTTTATTTGTGGAGAGAGCTTTCCTTGCCTGGGTAAGGAATCCAGCGCTCTCGGTTAAATCTCCCTCAGACCGAGTAACCGGTAGGTGCCACCTCTGTAACTCCTTCCCCCCTCCCCAGCGCTTCGCAGGAAGGCGAGGACTGTCTTCTCGCTGAGTGGTGTTCCAGCTGCGAGCCGGTGTTGCCGCATAGGAGAGACGGCAGAAATCTCAGCGACACAAAGATAAGAAAATAGGGTGGCAGGGGAGTTTCAGCGTCTTGGTCTCAGCGAGTTGAGGTGTGTCCTTGGGAGACGCGTTCATCCTTGCTGTGCACAGCTCTTCTGGTGGCGTCAGCGAGAGGAGGGTTTCTCGGGGTAAGCTTCCAATTGCTGTCAGAAACAAGTTTGCTTTTCCCTCTGCTCTGCTGGGGCTATTGCCGGATGTGGCATGTTGAAAAGTGCGGTATCCACGAATATCAAATTTTGGAAAGCCTTCAAATTAATCCTTTTCCACTTGCATTAAATTCTGCCTGTCTACATCAGCGTCTCAAACCTAAAAGCTCTTTCCAGGGTTGTTTAGGGGACTGGGGTTGGAGTTATCTTGCTTGTTTTGTTTTCTTGTTGAGTTCGGATCGAGCCCTGGCTAAGGGCTGGGAGGAATTTAGGAAAAAAGTAGAAACCTTGCTCCCAAGTTCTGGATTCAAGGCTTTCCAAAGGACGGTTGTTGGGCAAAAGACAGAAGAGTGCTAATCTGGGGATGCAGACCATGGGAAGGGATACAAGAAGACCGTGGGGACATACAGGTTAAAGATGATTAAAGGCAGCTGGGTATTTTGGGTTCGGTATGTGATTTGATAACATCAAAAGAACACAAATTAATGGGAAGCAGATTTTTGTAGGAGGCAAACAGTTGGTGGAAATGAGCTAAACTCAGTAGGGTCAAACTTGCTTTTGAAGCTAATAGCTCAGCTACTTGCAACTGTGATCCAAACCCTCCTTAAACATCGGTTTGCTGTTAGATTCCGTGATGTACAGCACAGTTAAAAATAGTTGAAGGTACAAAATTACAAATTCTGTATTCAATTGCATGATCCTGTTTACAAATACTTGGCTATGGTGATAATAGTGCTCGTACACACCAATCCCTTTATTACTCAACCAACCTATTTTAACACACAATTTATAAGGAAATGTATATGGCAATCTGACGTAAAATACTGTTTTTTAGGATGATCGACCTTTCAACAGGTTTTTGCATTTAATAAACAATGTTAAAAATCAGCTCTGTGAAACCAATATCACGTTACCATGGCAAAGGACAAAGAAATGCAATGAGCTTGGTTGTAGTTAGTAAAAAGAGATTGTCTAACAGTGGGGAACGTGCAGGACCTCTTTTTTTTACGGCTTACACCATTTCCTGCCATCAATACCGGGTTTTTACAGGCATCAGATTTTCATAATGGAAATGTAATGCCGGTTGCAGTTTTCCCTGCACACATCAAAATACGCATCGTGATCCTCTTGTTAGTTATACCAGTATAAATCGGGAGTAAATCTACTGGCATCAACTGAACTGGCATAACTAAAAGGAGTGTAAGCCCCGTATCCTTACTTCTGCTTGTGTGTGTCGGGAGCAGTACGCATACCTGTTACATATTGATATGAGAACAGGCTCGGTTAATTGTTTCTAGTTTCATAGATTCGGTAAAGGTAAAGGATTTAAGGCCGTTGTTGCTGTTTCTAATACAATTAAGTACTGATGAGTTACGATGAGATCCAAGCTAAACGGAACAGCCTCGCTGAGAATTAAAAAACCAGACATGTTTGTGCTGCAGCTCTAAACCAGGCGTTTCTGAAGCCAGAGTAAATGGCTGTACATCCCCAAGCTGTTAACATGGATTTGATAGAATCATTAAAGATGCTTCCAGTTCAAAGAAATTCCTGTTAAGCAAACACCTCTGGGGAAGCGTGGAAGAGTTGCGGTTAATTTCATAGTGATGGTTGAGCAGGGTTTGGCGCGCGGTTGCAGTCGTTGAGTTGGTACCTGCAGAAGCATCTCTGCTGGGCTGAGGGCTTTTCCCTAGGTGGCTGTCAGCGCGGTCGCTCTCGAGGGGGAAGACACCCGCTTCCCGTGAAGTTTGGGTTCTCCTTTGGTTTTATCAGAAGCGCTGGAGACATCTTGCTAATCTAGAAGGGATCCAGCTGCTTCTGCAGTGGGCTCTGTGCTGCAGATACGAAGAACAGCAGGGCAGAATCTCATTTCTAAGAAGTTTTAAAAGATTAATCCGACTGCCTCCCCTCTTTAAGCACGTGTGACGCTGGAGCCAGACTGCCAAAGGTTTTCGGGTAACTTAAAGATCTTGGAAAAGTGATTTATGGGCTTTACAGAAGTGTTTCAGCAGGCTGGGACCCAACTTCCTTCATTTTCAACTCGGAAAACAGTTTTGAAAGTCACTAGATGAATCAGTTTCCATCTTTAGAGGGCTACATATCTCACTTCTCCATGTTTTATTAGTGACTTTTTAAAAGTTCAGTAAAAGGAAAAGCAACCAACCTCTGGAAAGAGAGCCTGGAATAGTCGGCAACCCCAGTGTTGTTTGCAGGCGGTGCTTTTGCCAGTAGGATCTTAGCAGCAGCAAAGTCTGCTGCAGGCCTGTAAAGCGCTTTTCAGGGGTTTCCTCTCTGAAACGGTAAGTTTGGAAAAGTTGGAATTAGTAGGATTTTATACAAGGGACCCAAACCTGCAAATGCATATGATATTTTTCCTCTCTTTGATCTTCCTGAAACCAACATAGCTTGAAAGTTCTATGATACAAAACTCAGTGATATACCGATAAGGTAGTTAAAAAACAAACAAACAAAACAACAGATAAATCAACAAAGAAAACTTCCTGAAGTTTATTCCTGCTTTACCCTGAGCTGCTAAATTAAAAAGGAAAAAAGTTAATAATTTCAAAATAGGTGTAAGCTTTCCAGCCCTTCCGTATGGTTGGAGAGTATGGAAGAGGGACAAGGGAAATAAAAAGAAATTCACCTTTGTCCAAAAAAACGTAAAGCTAGTGTTACTTTTGGGACGAATTTACAGTAATGGATTTTCCTGAAGGGGAACAAATAACTAGCCTTTTGAGAGTGAATGGCACCGAGGGGTTTTTTTTAAGACCGGAGACTTCTCTCTCCTTCATTCAACAGCTCTGAGAAGTGGAGTTACCAGTAGCCGTAGCCTTCTCCTGACAATGAGCGAAGAGGATTCCTGTTAACTCAACCCCGAGTGCAAAAAGCCTTTGTTTGCCTTATCTCAGTAGGCGAAGTGTTCAGGAGACAAATGCCCTTCATTACACTGCACCAAGAAGTTGCTGCTGTTACGTGGATTGGATTATGTTTTTCAGTGCCACAAAAGATTGTACTGTCAAAGCTTGTTTTGTGTTAATTAGTAAACACATGTTTAATTTTACGTGTGGAAATAGGTCTGTTTGCTTCAAGCAGTGATATCTCAATTTACTTCAGTGATGCTGGTTCCCTTTATTTGAAGATAAACAAATTACCTAACTTCAAGGGGGATGAAATATGTCTCAATGAATTGCTGTATCCAGTCCAAGCTGGAAATCGGTAATGACGTTTGGAAATGGCTGGCCGGAATCCTGAACTCCCTGCAGCAACCGGCAGACTTTGCGTTGGTCAAACCTCCGTTGCTCTGTGCCGGGGGCTGGTGGATCAGGAGCAGAGGTTTTGGAACAAATCAATAACGTGAATGGCGCCAAATGACTAGGACTGGGCGGTGTCCACCCCAGACTTCTAAGGACCGTTGTAATACGAAATTGCTAAGCGAACAACTTTGGGTTGCTATTGCCTACATCCGCCACTGAATAATAAAAGTAGCAAATATAAGATCTATTTATTTATTTTTTTTTAACAGGGCTCTTAAAAACTAGAAGTCAGTGTTGCCGGTCGAGGAGATGTTGGAATCACTGTGCTGAGAACAGCTCAGTGGCGATCAGAAGGGCAAATCTCTAGAAAAGAAGTTGAGAATAAAGCAGAAAAGATCACTATTCCATCCCGCTCACTGCGTGGCAGTGTTGCCTGAAGTTCTGGTGACCCACCTCAGAGAAGATTTAGTAGAACTGGGAAACAGAGAGAGAAAAGTAGTAGGAAGATCTGAGGTATGAAAAGGCTCACGTAGAGGGAGGTGGTAAATGGATGACATCCCACATCTCGGGAGAGAGATGACTGGGGCGAGATGGGATGAGATCTATAAGGTTATAAAATGCTATTGCAACAGTAGCTAAGGAAGGGTTGCACACTGTTTCTCATAGTCCAGGAAGGGGTAACTTAATTTTATTCAGATCAATTATTTTAATTGATCTGTAAAATATAAAACAAGTTGAGCAGAAATGTCTGGAAGCAAATTCCAACTGGTTACAGTTCTATAAAAGAAGGTCCTGTCTGTCACAGTGTCTCAGTTCACTGGTCTCTAAAAATCACAAGAATCTTACCGCACCTTTTTAGCGTGTCGGCTCCTCGGGGACAGAAGTATGTTTTCCGAAGGGTTTGAGAAAATGGAGTCATAATCTTACTATGAACTCTACATATTGCTTAGACTGAGCTAGAGATTTATTTAGTCAAAATAATCCAGCGCAGGCTAAAATCGCCATGGAGTTATTTTGCTAGACAACAGAATAATGATTCCATAGCTGTACTAATTATATTAGCGTATCTGCGCGCTCGGGCTTGGGTAAACACAGACACAAAGGGAGAGTCAGGGACAGGAGAGAATTGCAGTAGTTTGTGTTCACCGTGGGTGTTGAGCGGGACGAGGTTTACCCTGTACGTGCTTTGTGGCTGTTGTTTTTATACAAAATGTATTTCCGATGAATACTTGCGTCTGAGAGCGTGTGCGTGGGTGGGGGGGAGAGAAATTTCTGCTGTGTCCCATCATTAATGTCGCTTAACAAATGAGGATTCCTGTTCAGGAGAGCATGAAGGTCGCAGTGTTGCAGAAGGAGGACTTTGCCGCACACCTGGGTTGGGTGAAGTACAACTTGTCAGAACGGAAACTTGGTAATTGTGTTTACCGCTACTTGAAAGGTCTGATTTCCTTAAAAAGGAAAGGAAAAAGTAATTTGTTCTTCTTTCTTCCTGAGAGAGCGTCCTGCAGCCAGGCGCATCGATTGCAAAGGTCCTGTTAGTCTTCAACAGGACCGGAGTTAATTGCTTGGTGTTGTCCGAGCTCCTCAAGGTCTCAAGCGAGGATCAGAGCTCCAGCGTGGCGGCTTGTGTGCTACGGGCACCAGCTCTGGCGTCTTTTCCGAGCTTGGTCTGAACAGTGCTTCCTACCAAGGCGAGCACAACTCCGGCCAGCTAGGCGGTTCCAGGGGTGTACGTGAGTAAGCCGCGTTAGTTGTGAACTGCCCCTTCCCTCCCTCGGTGTTCAGCCGAAAAAGACCCAAACACGCTTTGCCATGTATTTGTCTTCCTGCGGTTTCTACTTAATGCGCTCGTATATTAGAAGGTTTGTGTAGTCTTCAGCCTGCAGTAACGGAGTCTGTCTGCGAACGCTTGGAAAACCAGTCCAGTGTTTTCTGTGTGCGGGTCCTTCGGTTCTCCTCTGTCCTAAATTTGCGTCGGCTTCTGATGTTTATTATTCTGTCGTGTTGCAAACCTTTCTCCCCAAAATTCATAAAGTTCTAGCAACTGCGTAAATCACAAAGGGAACATAAATTATTAATATTATATTCTGTTTTTAAAAAGTAGGCTTAGTAGTCAGTACAGTTTGCGTGTTCAGTTTGTTGTTTTGGTTTTTTTCCCCCGACTGTCTTGGCTGACGCATGTAGAAAAAAAAAAAATAAATGTTGGAGTGTTAATCTATGTAGAGCAGTTCAGGTGGAGTGTGCTATCGCTGAAGTCTGTAAAACTGACCTGGAAACCAAGGGGTTTGGAATCAAATATCCACTAGCTTGATATTGAAGGGAAAGGATGAAGACCACTCCCCTTAAAAGAACTCCGAAGGATCACGGGGTGATTGAAGGGACTGAGTATCCCTCTTTCAGCAGAGTCTGAGTGAAAGAAGTGTCATCGGGGCATTAGTGTACAAATTCACACGGCATCAGGTGGGCTGAGAGAATTGTCATTTACGTCAACGAGTGGCAGCAGAGCCCTCAATGAAAGGGCGTTTTGTAAGGACAGATGTACTTTTTTATTTTTCTTTTGTATTGTGGTACCTAAGCCCCACTTGCGAAAGGGGAAAAAAGGTGTGTGTGGGGAAGATTCAAGATAGTCCCCTGATTTGTCAGACAAACATATGGTCGAGGCTACAACTGAGCCATGGTTGATCACACTCCCCTCTAATCTGCATCTGTTTTCTTTCTGATAGATAAATATATGTTTAAATAATGCAGCCTACCTAACTCTGTCAATTTTTTTTTAATGTTCCCTTTGACAACTGAATGTTTCCATTATGCCCAATAAACATCTTGGAGACTGACCCGTTCCTGCTTTAAATGCACATTAAGACTGCATTTCCTTCGTTTCACCTTCCAAAGGAAACAGTGCAGCTGTTCATTATTTGCAGCACTTACTACAAGAGACTCATTTTCAGGAGATAATTTTTTCCCTTAGAACTTCATAAAAATGTTTTAGCTCCTGACCACAAAGACACAGTGAATAACTATTGCAGAGGAGTGCGGTGAGCTTTGATGTCGGAGCTGTTCGGCTTTAAAAGGGCACAGAAGTCTGTCAATGGCACATTCTTTTCTTCCATGGTAATAGGAAGAGACTGCATGGCATTGTGTTATATTGTAGGCAGGTTTTGAAGCTGAACTCACTACATACCTGTAGCACAAAAAGGAAAAGGGTAACCATGTCAACCATTGTCCGGCTGGCAGCCGGTACACGGCACTGCTATCACTCACCCTACCTCGTCTTACCTTGGTGGCTCGTTTATAACGAGGAGACGAAGGCTCCGAGGCTCTTCCTCGGAGCAGCGAGTGTTGTGTCGGGGCAGTCAGTAGCTGGTTATCATTGCGCTATGTTTTGGTCCTTCTGATTGCTTTTGTGTTTTGATGCGAGTCCGTGTACTTTATTCCAGGGTAGAGAATAGGGAGGGGAACAACGTAATTACTGGGCAACTAATGGATACTTAAATAACCTTCCCCTGTTTTTGTTTATATGAGTGGGAGAACAAACAGGCCAAAGGAAAAGGCTGTATTTATTATTTAAACTGAGGTGGCACCCAGAGCACTCGGTTTTTCCCGCGGACCCCATCGTTTGTGTCCCTTCTGTTAAGTGTTGTGATTATTAGTGAATTGTAGCAGATGCTGTAAGCCTTGCTGTGATCCCAGCCCCGCTCGGCTAGGCACTGCGCGGGGCTGTCGTTAAGGAAGGGTCGATCACCAGAACACTTACAGCGCCTTATAGGAAACTCTGATTGATTTGATACAGGATAAAACCACTTGAATTTGATGGAGATGAAATAAAAGGCTATAGGTTGGGCTGCAGAAACAATGTAATAGCTTCACTTTTCCGAATTGGAAGACCGTCTCTAATTGATTTAATGACCCTTGACCGCTGGGGCCAGGTTTTAAGATTTTGAGACTTCTAAAGCTGCTTTTAGCGTGCCCTGCCCCCCCCCCCCC
>RSEF01000022.1:4506276-4517185 GCA_003993805.1 Himantopus leucocephalus
TTTTTTAGTGGTCAAGCGCTAATATTTCAAACTTCAGACATGGGCATTAAAGCTTATGTTGAACCAAAAGGACATTGGCAATTGATGCAGCAGAAACAAAGAAACTCGGGTGCATGTACATTTAAGACACAGGCTGTACACTACGGAGGGTGCTTTTGATTTTTACTATCTTCATTGTGCTTCATTGTTGACACTATAATTACTTTTCGGGCTCTAAAAAAAAAAAACCAAGGGAAAACACGCAACGGAGTAACGACTCTCATATTTACGGTCCAGCGGTGCTTGTTTAGCAAAATTAATGGACGTTTGGGAACCAAAATGGAAGTGATGTGCTTGAAATGGATGAGAAGGAAAATCTTTTAAAGCAAGAGTATTTGGTGAAACTCACTGGCTGACACAATTTCTAAAACACAGGAGAATGTGTAACATTGGTTTTTGTTTTTTTAATTAATTATTATGATCAGTTAGTTTTTGTGTAGTTTTTATCAATAAAATGACAACAAAAAAAAAAGTGGTGGCAAAAATAAACATATTATTTTGTGGTTGGGACACCACAGACAAGTTACTGTTTGAATGATTTCTCTGGATGTGTGACACCGTGACTCGATGGACCAAGGGGACAAAGCTTTGTCCTGTTTCACCTCTATCTCGCCTCTTAGAAGGAGCTTGAGGAATTGTTTTGAGGTTTAAGAAACCTGAGTCTGAAGAAGCTCAATTCATTTGGCTTGTCTAAGGAAAGGTTAAGAGGTGATTTTATGGGAACGCCTACGTGGGCCTGGGGAGGGGAAGANTTATGGGAACGCCTACGTGGGCCTGGGGAGGGGAAGAGGGCGAAGCAGCCTTCTTTTTTTACTAAAGTGGTTTTTTTTTTGTTTCTTCTGTCAGAAAGGCAGGCTTTTCCGATGCAAAGCGTGAGCTGAAGATAAACCAATTCAGATTAGAACACAAGGTATAACTTTTTGACAATAATAACGTAACAGTGGGGTTTAGGATGTAATGAATTTCATGATTATTTCAAGTATTTGTATTGGGTGTTTTTATGAGAAGCGCACTTGGCCGCAAAGTGAGGGCTTAATGAATTTCTGGAAGTGCCGAGTCTTGTATCACGTATACGATACTGTATTGTCTTCTGCGTTTCTCGCCTGAAAAACTTACGTATTTTTCTCTGAAAGGAAAGGAGGAATATGGATGTGCACATTCTGTGCGCTAGGCAGCTTGCAGGGAGACACGGACGTGCAAAGTCAACTTGATGCATCGAAGGTAACGTATTTAGAATTAAGTGTTAGACAGGAAATGAAAAGAAAATGGAGCGAAAGGCAGGGGATGAGTTTACCGCCAGCTCTATTAGACATCTTGATGCCTGTCAGCTTTAGCACTGCTGCAGACAGAGGGAGAAAGCTGCCTGAAACACTGGTTTCCTTCAAATTGAGTTTAAAACATTGACCCACAGCCTATTGAGCTGAAAATGGAAGAACTCCCATTGATTCCTGTGGGCTCCCTATCAGCAGTGGAACACGTTTCAATAAGCATCGGAAGCGTAATGGCATTCCCGTGCTCCGAAAAGATCGGGATGGTAATGTTTTTATTATAAGGTTCATTAAAGACAGTTGTATAATTCTGGTTCAGTTTTTAAGCGGGCAGTTATGTATCTGCCAACGCGATACTATCAAAACCAGAGAGGGAAATGTCAAGCGGGAATACTTACTGGGTTTTATATTATTTTTTTTTTCCTTAAACCCCCAGCTGCTGGGCTCATGTGAATACTGGAGAATAGCTCGTTATTTTTTTAATTCTACTTGTAAGCTGCATCAATGCAATTTCCCCCCACACTCTGGGAAAAAACAACTTTGTAACTACTGTAAAATTAAACAAACTCCCTTTTTTCATTTCTTGGTTTCAAAGTAACTTAAGTTTAGCAGTGTTTGGCGGGGTGTTTGGCACTAGCATTAGACTGGGATTACAGATTTTCTTTGCAATTATTGGGAGTTGTGCTGCCCAAGAAGAACAGAATATACTACTGTGTGCACGGTCTCCTGGATGAATTGATGCTTTTCTGCCTGAAATGTCGCTGGGTTTCTGCTGTTTATACGCTGATGCCAGTTTGGGCAAGAACCATATAACTTTTCTTTGTATTCTTGACAATTAAGGAAGTAATGTTCCAAGAATGTTTTGAAGCCGTGAAGTTATACCTTACTTAAGTGCTAAAGGTCGCGAAGAGTGAAGTATTTATGTTGCGGATTGCTTTAGATCGAAGCAGAAGACATCGCGGCACAGACTGCGCTACCTGAACCGGTGTCGGTTGTGGTGCTCAAACTAAAAGGGCTCGATACCAGCCTGCCTGGGACTCGAGGTGTAAGTGAAACTGAAACTTAAACTGCCATGGCTGCAATAAGAGCCAAAGAAATTTGATCAAAACTTGCTCTTCAACTGTAATGCGAAAACCCAGAACTAATACCTTAATTTGCGGTCTTTTGTTACTTCATATTTGTTTTGTGTTTTTAAAGTGTCATTTCCTGCAATCATGTGATTCTGTTACAGCTTCAGCTTAAAAAAAGGCCCGCGCTCTTCTTAGGGCAGGTCTGTCTGCTCCTCTTCACGCAGTTCTTGGGAGGGCAGTGACCGCTCTGAGAGGGAGGATGGAGCGACTCACCAGCTGTCCGGGTAAGAGCCAAGAAATGCGAACTTTCTGCCGTGTCCGCAACGATTCCTCTCCTAGCAAACAGCAAATGGGGCCTTACTGACGAGAACTCATTACTGAATGTTTGCTTGTGCTGGCACCTCTGCGGTCCTGGCGCGGTGCAGACGTGGCACTGAGCTCCCAAAGAAGGAGCCGTGTGGCTGCGAGAGCTCCCGGTTGCGCAGGATCCAGACGAGCAGGAAAAAAACAATCAGGCTGACCTTCAGACCAGAGCTGTTGAACTTTGCGCTGTGCAAAAGACAACAACTGATGTGACCAAATAACGGGTTCTGGGAGTCTTTTGGAAAAATTGACTGCTGCCTGTCCCTCTAGCTGATAATTGCCGTGCAGATGTCAGTAGGGCACTGAAATTACACTGTCCTGATAATGCTGGGGGTAGGATCTGCCACCGAGGAATAAAGAGCCTGTAAAAGCAGTCCACCGCTCGGAATTATTTCCAAGGCTGGCAGTATTTGGCTCTGAGATTTAGAAATCTTTTGGAATAAGCTGCCCTTTTCCGTAATGAATTGGAAGTGTTCTGAAGATTGATAAACACAATTTTATCTTGACTCCCCATTGGAAAAAGTCCCTGAGGGAATTTGGCGTGTTGTACATGGGAAATCTAGATATTTTTAAGCTGCACGAAGATTTAAGGGTCTAACGTGTGACATAGCAAAGGGAATTAATTTTTAGGCGGTTCCAGTAATTGGGGTGCTTTAAATGTCACTAGTCACTTCTTTAAACCTATGCAAAGGAAAGGGTTTGATAAGGCTGTAGGTCCGTCAGGCTGGAACCTTGCCTTAAATTAAGAAAAAGAAGTTACCTGTCTGATATTACTGCCCGTGCGCAAGCATTGGAATGCCTTCCCCGTAACGTTAATGGCAATAAAGAAGGCTCTGACAGACTTTGTTCAGTTTGGGCGTATTAGAGGGCGAGAATTAAAATTTCAAGAAGTAAAATCCTATTTAAAAAAAACAAAGAAACCCGAAACCACAGCAATTTTGGAGTATCAGAACCAGAGAGTCCTTCATTTGTTTCTCGTGCGGTTACTTCACTAGTCCGTAATGCCCATTATTTGCTTCGCTACCCTGGTGGCTGGCGTTTTAATAATATGGAGGCAGGTTAAAGTAAATTAGTCTACAGAAGAGAATTATATCAGTCATTACTGGAGTCGAGGGATACATTACACCGTTGTCGTTACTGTGCTAAGACAGATTCTAGCACGGCAAAAATAAAACTGCGTTTGAGGCAGGCAGATCGCAGGCTTCTCTGCCACAAAGTCGCGGCCACGCAGCCCGCCAGCGCTAGCTCAGCACTTCTGAGGGCTTCAGCGAGCTGCGGAGATGGATGCGACCATTATCTGCTCGCTTCGAAGACATGATGAGCTTCGGTGGCTTTAAGATATATCACCCTAGGCAATTATTTAGGTGACTTTAAAAATTAAGCGAGCAATATATATATATGTTACTTCTTGTTTATATTTTGTTGTATGATTGAGCTACAGGTAAGGCAAGTTTCCTAAATAGCTACAAATAAGCTGCTAAATGCATCCGCGTGTCTTTTCAGTAATTTTTGGATTTTTTTTTTCTCTAGGAAGTATCCAAAACTGGGCAGAAAAGGAAGAGAGCTGTTCCAAACTCGGTAGCAGCTGACACTCCGGAGTGCCTGCCTCTCGGGGGGGCAAGGTGCAGGTAGTATGTCTTACTCCTTTGCATTCCTGTGGACACGGTGGAGAAGGGCCGTGTCGCTGGTGAAGCGATGGCCTTCGATAGCTCATTGCATTAGTGACCGCCGGAGCTCCAGGGGGACCCGCTGCCCCGGCTGTGCGGAGTCAGGTGTTTCTGACCCTGATACAGCTTCACTAAATGAACAGCACTTTGCTTTTTTTTCCTTCCCTCCTGGCTGGTAGCGCATCTCGTTTAAATTGTGAGCTTTTCGGGATAGAGCCTGCGTCTTATGCCCAGCGTTTTGCACCGGTGCACCTTGGCCTCAACGATAACTGTTGGTGCAAGCAAAACACAAATAAATAATAAAGTCAAAAAAGCCCTCTGTGTCTTCCCCCTCCCCTGCCACCTCCCAGTGATATTTTGCGTATTAAAAAGGCAAGCAAAATCAATTTGATAACGCAAAAACTATGGTAGCTTGTGACTTTCAATCAGTGCTTTGGACTCCCCAGTGATCTGAAGCACTCTTGTTTGCAAAAAGCGCGTTCTTGGAACAGCAGGAATTAGGGGATCTTGATAGGCTGATGAAGAAGGGAAAAGAAAGCATTTTCCTCCAAAGTCCCTCTGGGATTTAGAGAGCAGGGTAGCATAGACAGTGATCTTAGTGTTCTGCTGGAAGAAAAAGGAAAAAAAAAGATGCATATCCCAACAGTTTTGAGCAAAATACATCTTAAGTCACCATCTTACGACTTGCTTGTTTATTCAGGCTGAATTTTCAGGGAACGATGGAACTTAACTGCATTTCGTTCATTAAGAGCAAGAGGGCTGGCCAAATTAAATTGTAGAATAGTAGGAAAGCGTGGATTGGAAAGGTCCTCTGGAGGTCATCTAGATCGGGTTCCTGCTGAACACAGAGTTGACTTTAGAGTTAAAGGAGGTCGCTCACAGCCCGCCTTTTCGGGCTGCCCGGCGCCTTAGGTCAGAAATTCCCGTGGTTTCGGGTCGGGTGAGCCTTGCTGGCGTGCCCTCTGCCGGAGGCTGGACAGGCTGAGCACAGTAGCACTTTCTGACCTTAAAACCTCGGCATCTGTGATTTCATCCAGATATATGCGTACCTATAGGACGGTTTTGAGGTTATGGCAGACATGAAGGAAGTTTGACTGATTTAGGCGTATTTCTCATGTGTTCTCTGAAGCTGGACAAGTTGGTGCACTGGGCATTTAAGAGGTGTCATAAGAAAATGAATCACACCTTATTTGAGTTAATATTGGTGTTTACTCCACACGAGCCGAGACCTGGATAGTCCTAGCTGCTGCAGGGAATATAAGAAAAAGGCAATCTTTGCCTGAAGAACTTCTTATCTGAGGGTCATCCAAGGGAAAGCGGATGGATGCAGATGTAGAAAAGAGCATGCAAACAGAGTATCGGCTGTAAGAAGTGTTGGAAATAGGAATGTTTGGTAGTTAGTGGTTAGTTAAAAGGAAAACAGTGCTGACTCCGATGCACTCTGAGCAATATCAAGGAGTTTTTTCCTCTTAAACTCGGGTGGAGGAGCCTATAGGAAATGCACGTTGATGAGGAACTCCAAAGCTTCAAGAAAGGCAGGGCAGGAAGAACAAAACACGCCTGGCTGATAATACGACCAGAGGCGTAGGAGAGACTGGCGTCAGGGAATAACCGGCGGCAAGGCTTGTATTTCATAGTGCTGCGCGCCAGGTGTGGGGCCAGGTTCCCTCTTTAATTCCTCGTATTGGGCAAAGGAGTGAACGTTTCTATAAACCGTAGTTGATGGTATGCAGGTTGTAATTTGTAAACAGCGTGCTCAAACATTGCAGTATTTGCAATGTATTTATATTATATTATGTAAGATAAATTGTTGGCAAACATTCATAAAGTATTTATTGGACATGCCACTGTTTGTTCAATGATTTATAAATCAATGCTGTAAAGTGTAAAGTGGTGACAGAGTTTGAGATAAATTCTTTGCAAAATATTTGCTGTGCATCAATAATTCTGATATTAATTAGTTTACAGTTTATCTGCAAGTGCCGTGGGAGGGATTTACAGTTCACTCGCTCACCAGCCCAAGTGGCAAAGGGCTTGCGGGCAGGGTACGTGCCGGACCTGGTGGTTGTTCACATTCGCAGTTCGGTCGAGAACCGAGTCTGCCCTGTTTGGGGCAGCTTCATTGAAAACCCGTTGTAATAGAGTGTGGGAACCAACAGCTAAATGGAAGGAACTAGAGATGCTGGGGAAGGCAGGGTGGTAACCCTTCAGCAACAATTAGCTTAGGTTTAGCAGCCTGCTTGCCGCAGTGACCAGCCCAGTCTCTGCCAGAAGCGGTTTCTGTGTTTCCAGTTGAACCTGCCACATTCTCCACCTTCAAATTTGTGACGACGTCTTCCGCTTTGTATCGTCCCGTGGTTGTCAGCCTATTCTGTTTCCGTGCAGGCTGACTTCTAGAGACTTTGTTGAAGTGGTGCGTTTCTCGTTGTTTGGCGAGCGTTTGAGACTGTAAAGATTTACAAGCTTTCTGGCGCTTTTCATTCAGGGGAAAAAAAAAATAGTAATTTTAACAGCAGCTGGGATTCTCACTTGGCTACAAGATCCTAACAGCCAAGGGGACTTCTCTGTCCCCTCCTCTGCTCTCCCTGCAAAGCATTGAATGGCTCAAAAGAGTTGCAAACACTTAGAGTGAAACCCTCAAGGTTGAAACAGCAGAGGTGCTAACCCTTCTGGAAAACCTGGAGCTTTTTTAAGCCCATCCTGTGCTTTCTACAGCACCTAAGAGGTCTTAGAAAATGTTCTGTAGAAACCATGGATTATTAATATGTGTTTGAAAGAAAGCCTACAGTTACTTGTTGCCTTCACAAAGAGTTTTCACACTGATTAAACCCCCCCAGGCACATTTGCAGCAGCTGGAAGGTGAGGCAGAGCTGAGGGGAGGGCTGGGTTCGTTTAGTGGTTGAGTGCCTTCACCTGTGGGTAGCCCCACGCTCCTCGCTCTGCCTGGGGGGGCTTTGCTTACCACATTCTCCTTCGGTTGCTCCATGGGGCTTCGTAACGGCAGATCTCAGCAATGAACTTCCTTCCACACACCTAGAAGTAAGTACCTAAAGCTCTTAACTCTTAAAATACACCAAAATGAGGAGGCCTTAGTCTTTAAGGAAGTGAATTTGCACCTGTTGAGATGCAAATGCATGCTGGTTTATATTTATCTATGCAAATAAGTTCTGAAGTAGTGCTTGAAATTCATTCTGGTCCGGTAGATCAGCGTGTAGTCATCTTTTTGCTTAAACTCCTTGAGGCTGGAAATGTAGTCGGTTTTAGAATTGTAGAAATTAAAATAACTTGTATTAATAGAGTGTTTGTAAAGTGTGCGTCCCTATCTAATTACGTGCTTGTTTACATAGGTAAAACAGCCTTCTTAAGGTATGAGAAGTTATTCTTAAAGTGTGGAGTTAGCCTCTTTCTGATGGATGACCTCCCTGAGGTGGCAGAAACATTTAAACACGTGTTTAATGCCCTCGTGAAGGTAGATGAATAGAATAAAACATATTAAGTGCTATCAACGGGAGGATGCTAGGGAACATAGCTGCATACGTAGGCACTCTAGCGTCTTTTGGTTGATGGCGGTTAATTGATACGTTTTATTCACGTTCCGTAAAGTTTTTGGTGAACAGTTGCAGCGCACCGGAGAGGCTCTGAGTAAAGGCAACCTAATTGGGAAGCTTCAGGTAGGATTTGTGCAGCTCTGTTTCGCTCTGACTTTCCCTTTGCAAATAGCCTTGTGGAGAACGGCTCTGCAGAGGTAAAGCGGCGTTTGAGCTAAATGGGGCCATCTAAATGCATTACGGCTTATTGTGCTTGCGCTTCCTCAGCGACGTTACTACTAAGAACAACCTTTAGGCGACTGGATGAAGTGGGGAGAGCAGCACGCGAGACTGGTGGGATTGGTGCGCGTCACCAGGCTCCTGCTGGCAATAACCATCAAAAGGAAATGTTGAGTGATAGCCCTGGATAGTACGCCCAGTAAGCGTCAGGTATTTCAGGCAAGGAAAATTAGTTTGAAATCAGGATGCGGTAAGAGGTGGAGCTCCGGGAAGCGCGGCAGGGATCCGTCCCTCCGCAGGGAGCATCCCTCACCTCTCCTCGGGTCTTAGATTATTAGTATAATACCTTTAGGCTTATCGATGGAAAGGCAGAGAATTTGTCCTGTCCGGTACCTTTTGACAGACGTTCCGTGGCACAGCTGCTTTCCTCTCGTGTCGTGTCTTGTATGTTTTAGATGATAAACTCGTCCGGGCAAGGCCTGGCTGTTTCAGCATGTGTTTTTGGCGGAGCACTGCGCGTGCTGTCAGGCTTTGATAAATAATGTAAATGACAGTGGGTTAAGACAGGTCGATAGAGATGTAGATGAGCTAGAAGTCGTCTGCGCTGTGGCGTCTGAACGTTCGGAGTTAAATTAACTGATGTGCGTGACGGAAAGGGGATGCTCGTTAGAGCTGCACAGGGTAGAGTTTGCGTGAGCTTCGCGTTAAGGTTTGGGTTGTGCGGCTCTAGAGACATGCACGCAGATTGCTACGCGCAGTAAATCTCGATCTGTAGCTTAATAAGTGCATGAAAATATATGCAGGGGCCTGAACTTGGCAGAAAGATGTGGTGCGCGTCAGGTTATGACATCTGTTGTGGAGAGGCAAGCAATGCTCTGCTGGTGCCCGAGAAGACATCTCTTGCTGGCCCTTGGCACAGGCTGTGTTTTGGGAGCAAAGTCAAAGGAGGGGGTGTGAGATTTCACCCCAGCAGGACCCTTTTTTGGTGCTTCTGTTCCTCTTTTATGTACAAAGCTGATTTTTTAGGTAGCAGGCGAGGCAGAGCTCGCTGTGCTGGGCAGGAACAGGCCCAGGGCTGGGGCGGGATGGGGTGGGGGGGGTGTGTTGAAATGCAAAGTCACATTTTCAACAGTAATTTTACTTTGCCAGGTGAGTAGAATCCCGCTAGAGACCAGCAGGTGTTTCACATCAGCCTTCCACAGGTGCGTGTGATCCCACAGGTAACAAGGCAGTGAGCAAGTGGGTCTTGAAACTTAATCATATCAGTCTTCACCAGTGGCTAAAATACACTTTTTTGTCAGTAGCTGTGATGGATTATGTACTGTGAAGAGGCAGAAAGCAGCCGTGATCCATGCTGTCAGGTAAACCGCTTCATCTTGTCCTCCCCCTTTCGCTTGTGTAGACTGAATCCATCACGTCTGTAAGTGCTTTTTCCGCCGAGTTCTGCCTTGGGGGCTGCCTCTTCAGCCCTCCGTGCCTCAGTTTCCCTTTTGTAGCTGCCAGCCTGAATTAAATCATTGTGGAAAGCATACATGGAAAACACCAACAGCTTTTACCTCCTGTGTGCCTTAACAGAGCACACAGAATTTTATCATATTTTCCGCACTAACCTCAGCCTCATCTGTGTGCAGAAAAGCCTTTAAGAGATGCTGAGTGGTAATACCAGTGGGTGGAGATTGCCTTTAAATTCAAACACTTTGTTACACGGAGCCTGCTGCGCAGGGGCTCCCGCGTCTCGGGTCGCTCGGGAGCGGTTCGAGCGAGGCTGGGACGGCACAGGGGACCCCGGGAGAGCTTGCGAGCTGCTCACCCCAGCGCTCGGCTCTCGATTTGTCGTCTCTCGTGTGAATCTCGGCTGTACAATGATGCAGTGTTTGGCTAAGAGGGCAGGGAAGACTGGCAACGCTGGTGATGAATATTTATGTTGAAATATTAGTGGTTGTTTTAGTGTAAATAACAACAGCGCAGTTGAATTCTTCCCAACAAAAACATCTATATTCCTGTTAAGATATGTAAATATTATAAAAGCCTTTTAGACTGCACAGGGTAAGCTGACTACTTATCTGTGCAGATTGTTTGATACTTGTTTATACTGAATTTTCTTGGTATATTCTCTGAAGTAATTGATTTTCTGGCCATAGGAGGAGCAGTGTGCGGTGTTACTAAACGAAAAAGGCTGCTGGCCTACTGAGAAAAGTTTTGAACTTGCAAGAAGTGAAATTTTGGCAAAGAGAACAAGTCCTTTTTGAACGAGGACAAGAAAAAGAACTTAATTTTTTTGTAGAGAGAAGTGGAGCACGATGGACACCAGCTCTTTAAAAACCGTAAACAGCACCTTGTCAATTAAGAAAAATAGGTTTTGCTTTTGTATAGATTAAGCTGCAGTATTTTAGGCTTCATATGTGGAATTGAGGTTTTCAGTAGAGGTTTCAACCTTCTAAAGGACATCAATATTTCAAAAGCTCAAGAAAGTTGGTTTACAAACTGTTCAGTTGTATTAAATAATGTATATATACTTGTGAAGAAAACAAAAAATCAATAGCTATTGCAAGTTTACCTCTGAAAGAATCCTAAGGAAATGTCAACAGTGTTTTTCTGTGCTATTTCTATGGTGCCCATCAAACGGTTTGGACGCTCTTTTGAAATGATTTTTCAGTATCGGCTTTTACTTTGTGGTAAGCTTTATGCTGAACATTCCTGGAGGAGCCTGAATTCATGGATTTTATCCTCAGTCA
>RSEF01000022.1:4524626-4552522 GCA_003993805.1 Himantopus leucocephalus
GACTTGATCTTAAAGGTCTTTTCCAGCCTAAACGATTCTATGACTTGATTCAGGTCTGAGTGAAGGCGCTGGATGCCGTCCCCTTGCTCTGTCTTATTCAGTGCTCTCCGTGTGCAACCGTGTCAAGAGGAAAAAAGGAGTGTCTGTAACTTGAAAAAGCAAAAATATGGCTTTTTTCAACGGATAGTTGAAAAATCTGGGAAGAAACGGATGGCAGCTGCTCCATTTTGTGCAGTAATGTTCATGATTATCTCAATACTTAAAGATCGTATCCCAACATCCAGACACCCTGCAAAGTTATGGGGGTTTTTTTTGTGGGTGGGTTTGTGGGGTTTTTTCCTTCCTACCAGGTGTGTCGCTGACCTATTTTTACTTCACTGGATGCTGTATTCAAGAGTACGGAACACTGGTTATTTCTTGTGCTTAGGGAAGCTATTTGGGTGTCCAGGCTCTTCAGACTGACTTTTAAGGAATATCGATGACATAACGATACAGATTTGACTCTTAAAATCAATGGGCTGCTCTAAAAAGGAGAGATCAGACTGGACCTAGGTCTTTACGTGTTCCTTATACTGTACGGGGTATTACTTGGTGCTCGTTGAGTGATACACAGAAATTATACGGATGTGCCAAAAGCAACATGTTTGTATAAGAATTACTGTACTTGCAGTGAATCAAACTGTGCTTTCAATCCTTAAGGTCTATTTTGCTGAAGAAATGGCACTTACTAAAAGTTTGTGTAATGATGTGCTTATGTTTGATGCTGTAACTTGAAAGAGTAAGGATTATCGCCGGCTTGTGTTGCCTGAAAAGCTCAGGCTTTTTGTTTGCTAAGCACAATGGAGACCTGTGTGTGAACAGCAGCGCGTACGAACCGCTGTGTTTGCTGAGATCCGACATCCGTCTGATCTTTGATGTTGACCGGGGCCGACGCACAAACCTGCAAGAGGCAGGTGAAATGAAATAATCCATCCCACACAACAGAGCGCTCTGTGACCAGCCTGAGAATAGCTTCACCCCTGAAGGCTAAGGCTTAATAATGTTATTTTATGATAACTTCAGATCTACTCAAAATCTGTTTAGTGTTCCCATGTCCCATTATATGTTTTGCCTTGCCAATTTCCCTAAGGGTGAGGTCTGCGCTTGTAGGTATTGTTCAAAATGAATGTACAGGCCTGTTAGTTTTCAGCGGCTCGCAACTGTTATTGAGTGGACTGCTGCGGTGTTAGACGAGGTTTCCTACAGAAGTTGTGGGTTTGCTGTAATACAGTATGTTGTGAAGTATTTGTATCATTTGCTGCAAAAATTGAGACCAAAAAAACCAGCTGATGAAAAGTACCAGCACATACGTGTGGAAAAGACAGGTTAGCAAAATGCACCCACCACTCTGTTTAATGGATTGTCATCGGAAAAATCTGTCAATCCTCGTCTTGGAGTAATGAAGTCTTCTGACACTGCTGTGACATAAATGCTAATCTCCCTCGGTTACTTGGAGGGGAGGGTGGACGTAGTCTGCCCACGTGTACGTTTGTATGGGCATGACCACACGTCCATAGAAAGAGTCTTTGTTTCCCTCCGGGGCTCGATCCTTCTAAAAGGCACTTGACACTCGTGTTCGCTAAGCAGGGGGGGGGGTTCAGTGCAGCGTTATCCTTTCAGCTTCATCAAGAATATTGATGCCAAGAGGTGTGGGGTCCTCGATTCAATCCATGCTCTGACTCACGGGACCAGGAACTTGCTGCTGTGATGAGGCTGTGTGGTGGGGGTGGAGGCTACCGATCTGCCTGCTGCTCTTTCCTTGTCCTGCCACGCTCTGGGATGTCCAACGCGCTGCAGTTAGGTTTTCAGTTTAGAATTGCAGAATCATTTAGGAAAAGACCTTTAAGATCATCAAGTCCAGCTGCCGGGTGAGCTGCAGCTGTGGTGGGACCTAACTCTGTGGCCTCGCACGAGGAGGTTTGTGTAGCAAAGAGCGAGTCTCTTACTGAAGCTTTTGTTTAAGGATTGTTATTCACACAAGCACCAGGAGCGATCGCTGCTTGCTTCTGCAAAGTTGCCAACTCCTCTTCAGTCTTCCATAACGCTCAAGATTTTCTCTCCCCCCTCACCTGTCTGAATGGCAGAGCAGTTTGCCAACGCCCTGCCGTCGGCTTCTCCCCCGGCCCGTTGTCTCATGCACGTATGCAGTCTGTCTTACGTCTGACTTGGGTGCCCTTCACACGGTTTAATCTATATAAATTCCCCCCACAAAGTCTGATTTGAACAGCATTTCCCGACTCCTCGCCTTACCCCTCCTGCGTGCTTTGTGGTAAGCGAAGCCTCGCACACCCCAGAAACAACCGTCAGGTTAATTGAGTTAGCCTGTTAATTTACTTACCTGTGTTTTGTCTGCAGGGGATGAGATGTGCAGTGTGCTGCATGATTGTTTTCCAATTGTGTAGTAAGTAGGCTTGCTTTAAAGTTGTCAATTAACTCATTCGACGGGGCAGGCTGGAACGGACTTGGGTGCGGGAGCGCGATTGACCATCTCTCCTGGGAAAGGAGCTGCCTGGGACCTGGTGGGGATTTGGAGTGATGCTTCCAGCTGGTGGTGACGGAGGGAAACCCCCCGGGGCAAAGCAGGCACCGCTCTTCACGTTGGCGGCTTCCTTCTGCTTGAGACTGAGCTAAGTTTCATCTGTGCGATTTGCTGGTTTTAAGCGTTACAGCATTTTACCCTGTTCGTGCAAAAGTATTGACTTTTCAGCTGCTGCTGGCTTTAACTGGGGGAAATCGCCAAGGGAGGAGGGAGGCTCTCGCGCGTCAAGGTGAGACGTGAGTTATGGGAATATGTAAAGAGCCGGGCTGAGCATGTCACTACCGGGATTGCCTTTGTGTGTGGATGTGGGGAAAGCTCTGATCCTGCAAGGGCTGCGCACATGAGAACTACCACCGGAGTCAGAGTGGTGATTCATTCGAGTTGACGTTTACTGCCTTGGGCTTGTGGTGTGTATCCTTCAGTGCGAAACAGAGGGCCTGAACGCTGCTTATCTCCTCTGTAGCATTTGCTGCACCTGGCAGGGCATATCCAGATGTGGAGCCGCCGCGCTTAATGGGATACAGGCAGCTGAAGTGCAGAGATGATAGGAAAAAAGAAAAAAAAAAAAGCCCAAGCCTGAGAAACTTTGCTTTGCTCTCTGAAGTTTATTTAGGAAGGAAAATGATCGTGACCAGATGTGTGTGGGTGCAGGGAGGAGATGCTGTGGGTTTGCAGAACTGATGGCAAATAGAGAGTGGGCCTAATCAGATTAGAGTAACTTGGATGATGCCTCTGTGCAAAAGTGGGTGTTTGCTTGCAGATAAAGCTTCGCAGCGCTGCCTTGGAAATATCCTGGGACTTCGGCTAGGAGCATCCGAACTGCCTCCAGTGTGTTGCAGGAAGTCCAGGGGTATCCGCTCGGAGTCTAACGTGCTTCAGCTCGGGCACGTCTCCGTTATACAACGGGCTGAATGGCACTCGAAGCGTAGATGTTTGCCTCCCGCTCGCGTGGGTGGAACGTGGTAGACAGCGATCCTCAGGTGGGGAAGGGGGAGCAAGTGCCTGGGGTAGAGTGAATGTGTTAAACTCGGGGACTAAAGCGGAACCGTGGCCTCAGCCTGGCTATAAATTACCCCTTTGCAAAGCAATTTCAGATTTTACTGTGTTCTCACTTGCGATATATTTGCTAGGAACTGTAGGTGTTTCGCCTATGATTCCTCGTGCTGTTCTTTGAGTCTTTTCCAGGGTTTGGAGAAGGGTATTTGTCTGTCTTCTGTGCACATGTACACTGCACGTCTCAGACTTGGAGACCCGAGGAGGTAGTTCTCTTAGGGAAGTTTTCTTGTCTTTGAGAAACAAAGCTTTTCGGGGAAGCGTCTTGTTTATGACTTAGAAATTTTCCTTGGCAAAATTTACAGCCTGATGCAGGAGGCAGGCAGACTGGCTGCAAACCGGGCGGTAGTTGTGGAGTATCCCCCTGGCCTGGGGAAGCGCTGGGGACCCCGCTCCTGCTCTGCGCGCCTCCCGTATCCCAGAGAAGAGTTTTAAGTACCCAACTGTCAGATCAGACACGGAGTTGATCTGACCAAGCTTGTTCTGTATTGTGTATGGAAAGGTTTACAAAGGCAGATCCCGCAGTGTTAGGAACAGGGCATTCCCTTGGGATAGCAGTGATTCANGGAAAGGTTTACAAAGGCAGATCCCGCAGTGTTAGGAACAGGGCGTTCCCTTGGGATAGCAGTGATTCAGCTTCGCCGTCTTATCGCATAGAAGAGAATTTGAACTTAAATCTCCTGTCGTTTCAGGCGGCTTCTCTAACCACTGCGTCTTCTGGGTTGGGTGGTTGGGGTTTTTTCAAAAAACCCTTTCTTAAGGTCTTGTTTTGTTCTGCCGTGCTGTGAAAACAAGTTGCGAACCACGACTTTTTTCATGAAATGTGACTTGTTTTTTTCCAGCTAGCCCACAGGGAGGAGGTTCAGCACCCCGAAGAGTCGAACTGACATCCTCGCTGCCAGGAAGGCAGGCTATCCGTTTCAGTGACAGCTTTGTTTTGCATTTTAGCATCTCTCCAAGGATGACTGACTATCCTAGGGAGAAAGCATCACCTGATTTGAAGCCTTCTTGTGCGTGGATGCAGGTAGGCGAAAGATGATATCTGAGCTAGCTGTGAAGACATACCCTTCGCAGGAAAAATAGTTGTTCTAGTCTGTAATTGAGCATGCTCTTTTCCTTTACTGATGAATTAGGTTACCTCAAATATCTGAGATAGTTCAGTACTTTGTTTTTGAAGGGCAAATTTTTCCTGTTTTGGTTAGTAACAATGAACAGGCAGGGACAGGGCAGGAGAAACAGCCGTTTCATGCAGCTTTTCTAATGCAGTTGTTACTGCGTGGCACATCTCGTCACAGCTTTAGAGCGGTCTCATCTAATCCCACTAGTCACGTCCCATCACTGCTGGCCCTGAAAAAACTTCCAAGTTGAATAACAGGAACAAAAATAATAGCTTGAACTTTTGCTGTTGAATTTTATCGTTGCACACATGTCCCTCGGCTGATTTGGGGCTACCATATTCTGTGAGGATGTTACGGTCCCCAGCCATCTACCCTGTCGTCAGATGCTGGCTGGCTTTAATATGCTAAGCTGAAAAATGGTTGTTTAGGAACTGATTGAGGAGGAGATGAGATGCTCCTGCTCTGCAGAGCTAAAGACTTTAATCCAGTGCCACATGGTGAGGGCAGCGATACAGTGTTAAGCTAGTAAACTGCAAGTTGATTATAGCGTCAGCTGGAGTGTATTTTCTGCCCGTTGATGCTGTATCTTGGCAATTTGATGAATCCACAGGAATAAAGTAAGGCTCAATTCTTCATTGCTTTCTCTGCTATCTAGTGGGTGACATCAGTGCTGCGTGGGTGTCTGAGCCCACTGCTGAACTGGTGTGGTCTGGTGCTAAGGGAGAGGCGCGAGGCAGTGGAGAATTGGCCATGCAGTACGTGGGATCACTATCTGGTCACGGCCGTGTTCCCATCCAGGTTGGTTTTGGGTTTGACAAGAAGGTTTCTGGCTCTGAGCGGTACACTTGAGCAAGCAGCTCTACCTCTGTAGGGTTTTTCATTTCTTGCTTACTATCTTTCTCCAAGTGCTCTCTGCAACCTTTGGGCGTAAAAGTCACCAATGAACAAGCAGGAAAGTCTCTTTGAAGGCTTCCGAAATGGGCAGAGAGATGGAACCAGTAGAAGTGATGAACTGATGCGGCAATAACCCTTGCTGCAACAGCTCCTTACAGTGTTTATTCAACACAAAAAACACTAAAAATTCAACTTTAATGTCAGGAATCTGACCCAGTTGCCACTGAAACCAGTAGATTTTTCTGGCTGAGTTTGCATTGGGATCCAAGTCCATAGGTTCTGCTTAGGAACCTACAATCTGCAGGTAGAGCAGAGGGAGTGGGGGAACCAAAGGTTTTAAAGCATATAAGTACATAAATGAAAGCATTAATAACATTCCACGGTTTGAATTTATTTTTTTTTTCTAAAGGTTTGAAAAAAAAGCTTAAGAAATAAGACAGGCTCTTTGGTTGGTAATGTGCTGTTAGCTGGAATCGCCAGCTGGAGTTACGGGGCACGGAGGCGCTGGAGCCTGTAAAGAGAAGCGTGCCAAACATTTGAATACGTTCAACAGACTGGGGGTAAAGCAAACGTCTGCATTCACCGCAAGATCTTGCAGTGAGAGGTACCAGTAAAGAATTTTAATCAACAAAATAGCAATGTTTTGTTTGCAATAGAAAAAAAAATAAATAAATTAAAAGGGCTCGTCAAGTTCACCCGAAGCGCCCAAGAGGTGAGGACCCCCTGTTCGGGAGTCTTCTGAAAGAAGAGGTAAATCCAGTGACTCAGCTCACCAAGCTCCTGGAGCTCAGAGTGGCTGGTGCCAGTAGAAGCAGATGGTTTTGTGCTTAATTGTGGCTCATATTAAGCACTTGTATCCATGGTTCAGCCTAAGATTAGAATGGGGTTCAGAGTTTGGCTCTTAGAAATCAGAGAGGATCTGGGAGCACGCAATTTCCCTTTCGTTCTCAGATTCACATTCCATCTCCGTCTACCTGCGTGCTTTCCAGCTGCCGTGACAGGTTTGTTTGACAGAAAGTATCCTTCAAATCCCAAAGCACAGAAAAGCAACTTGTGAGGCGGCAACAGATGCATAGATGTTAGGAGCATCTGCTGGAGGCCGGGCAGAGAAGAGGAGTTGGGTAGAGCATGTGTGATGTGGGTGCTCCCAAGATTAGCACGCCCTGCTGAGCATATGGAGAGCTTGAATAGCTTCTCTTTAGCACTTAGTAAGTGGAGTTCAGATCTGTCCAGATAAATGTGATGATTCTCCACGCTAAAACAGAAGTTTTTCTGGTTTGGGTTGGGTTGTATTTTTTTTCCCACCAGGCTAACAGGTCTTGATGGAAGAACAGTGAGCAGATTTGAACTTGGCTTTCGGTGGTATGAAGAAAAAAAAAAGTAACTTAAATGCTTGGCTGCTTGGTTTTGTGTTTTCTGGGGGAAGGGTGGGAATCTGTTTTGAACCTACATAGGAAGTCTCAAAGTAAGGATGCCAGATTGATAAAATATTTTGATTTCTAGGACTCGTTTGAGACCTAGAAGTTCATAAATCTGGGGATTGGTGCCCAATTCTCTATTGAGCTTCCTCTTAGCTTGTCTGGAACCTCTGCTTAAGGAGTGGCAAACATTTTCTCAATGCATTTTGGGAGGAAATTGAGAAACGCATATTTCTTTTTTTCCTGCATTGTTCAATATATTTTTTGAAAATATTTCCCTGTCTATACTTCAGTATTAGAAAGTCCTCTATATAATCCAAGCAATGTAGATGAAAACCTCTGAAGTAGAGGCTGTGCACAAGTTGATTAGATTGGTCTCCAAAAATCCCGTCTGAAGTCAGTAAGATGTTAATCAGCAGTAGAACTGTAGGAGTGAAGAGATAAACACACACTTCTTTCTGTTTTGCAAGTAGTTTCAGAGGGGGCACGCAGTTGCTTTGATTCAAAAAGTTGGGTTTTTTTTTTTAGCATAGGTCAAAGTATTTTTAGATTTCTTAGTGCTTTTTTACATTACAAAAAAATAGTTAAAATTGAAATGCATAATTTTGAAATGTCAAAATGAGATATCATAAAGTTATGTTTCTTCGAACCTCCCAGCCCCCAACCCATTACAGAAATCCAATTGCTGAGATCAGTGCCACTTTCACCACTGAAATCTGTTTTTCAGTCCCCGTTTGGCTCTCCTTTCCTTCCGACTTCTGCACCCAAAAGGATTGAAGGCAAATTTTGCTGGAGTCCTTCAACTTGGATAAGATACCGCCATCCTTTAATATTTTTTTCATGTTTTTTAAGAAGGGGGAACAATCTCCATCTCTTGCAGAAGTGCAGTAGGAGACTTACACGCCATTCCCATCTAATTGAAGTTGTCGCTTCAGCCTTGTGCTGGTGCTCAGGGGAGAACTGTGTGCAGTCTGAGGGCTCACCCACACCCGGCTCTAAATCACCCTCCGAAGTCAGCTTCTGCTAGTTGGCACTCTTATTAGTGTAATGGACAGAAAAGAAATGAATGTGCCACAGGGAACTGGCCTGGGGATAGGTGCCTGCGGAATAGGCGTGTTGGGAGAAGGGGCTGCATCGCCTCCGTACCTCTTCTCTGAACACAGAGGACTTCTTTCTTTTGTGCCCTGTTCCTACAGCTGTCAGTCTGGGATGGAGCAGCAGCACCGGCTTCACTAATGCAAAAAGACAGCTCACCCGGAAAGCCAATGCTCTGGAATGGCACCAGCTAAAAGTCAATTTTAGTTTTCCAGTGGAACTAACAAATGGGGTCCTTGGCTACCCAGAAATGCACAGAGCGTTAGTTGGAAACCGTCTCTGCTTTTTCTCTGCTTCCTGCCCTGACTTAAAAGAAAAGGTTAAGAACAATTTAAAAATATTTCTTTTGTTCTATTTCTGTAGAAAGCGTGCGGAGAGGCGGGGTACGCAGGAAGCTCAGCAGCATGTGTCACATCAGGGTTTGCGTTGACGCTTTTTAGCGATATCCTGAGAAATTGCGGAGCGCGGGGTCTGAACCGCTGGCGTCCACCGCTCTGTGCCCGAGAGACTGCCTGCTGCAGGAGGTACTGGCTGAAGTGGTTACTGCTGAGGGATGCTAGGGAAAGCTTTGCAAGCTCCCGTGAAGCCCCTACCAGCAAGGGCTTGTAAGCCCTTTATTTCCACAAAAACTGTGGCCTGAGAGACTAAGTGACTTTTCCGCAGTCGTGGGGTGGCAGTGGAAGTAAGTAATTGCAAACAGGTCTCTATCTAGAGCAAACTCCTCCCGTGTTCTACAGCTTTGTCACCAGGTCTCCTGCGTCTACGGACAGCGTATGGAGGGGATGGTTTCCATCGCACGAAAAGAGAGCTGGGTGTGGAGATCTCCTCCTGAGCTGAAACCGCCCCGTTAGATCCCACACCTGCTAGGACCAGAGGTTTTTTTTGTCTTGATCCAATAGGAGATTTGTTCCACGTGGCTTCCCAAATAAGCTACAAATATCTGCACCCAATACTGGCGAATAATGCTTTTGTGATGTATTAATTTTACCCTAACAGAGAAATGGGCTTGGGCTAAAGTGGTAACCAGTGACAGCAACACAGTCCTTATTTCCCTCTTTGCCTAAACCCTTGGGACATTGTTTTTTTGCTTTCAAACTTATGTCATTTTTGCAGAAAGTTTATACTCCAGCCAGCACACTCTTGGCTGCTTCACGCTGTGCTCTTTAGAGGCAATGCATGCCCACAGAAAGTATCGTATGTGCTCAAACAATATTGGTAATGTTGTCAAGTTCACTGCTGTCATCTAGCTGCCTCCACCTACGGGAATGCTTCAGTAAGCAGGCAGAAGCAATCTATTAATACACAGTGTGGAAAATTGGTGCCTGTTAACATATCATCTAAATTTAACTCCGAGAGCCATGTTCGTCTTTGGTATGTAAGTTGGTTGACGTCAGTGGTCGCCTATAAATTAGGAATCCATTCTTCTGGTTTCAGGCCCGTTTTAGGTTTATACAAATTCAGACTGCTTTTAAGTATCTATGCCTGTAATGGATTAAATTAAATAACAGGTAATATGCTCTTTTGTTGGCCTGTGAGTTGTCTGCTCCTAAAAATAGTGGCGAGATCTGAGCTGAAAATGGAGAGGGGGGTGTCACGGTTTGTGTTGGGATGAACTGCCGAGGCCTGTCGTGTTTGGAGACTGTGCGCTCCGTAGTTATCGACTAAAGCTGAGTGTCTGCAAATGTCTTCAATTTGAGAATGAATATCTACTCTGTTTCTTTCTTCCATTTTGAACTGAAATTCTATTGCAAACCACTCTGATTCTTACAGAGCTGCATGTTTTAGCAGAATTACATTTTGCAGGAACAAAATTTGTTCCCAGAACGCTGTTGACTGGCTCTTAGCGTTGCATGTCTTCTGTCTATGTCCATGGAAATGTAAAGGCCTCAGAGCTGTGTCAAGCCATCCGGTGAGCAGACGCGAGATGTTGATCGAGTTTCAATTTCCATATGGTCAGTTATCTTTACTTTTTCCATTAAAACGTGCATACCGAGTAGAAGCTATGTTCATCTCGAAGTGCGCAAGGCCAGGTTGGACGGGGCTTTGAGCAACCTGGTCTAGTGGAAGGTGTCCCTGCGCACCGCAGGGGTTTGGAACTAGATGAGCTTTAAGGTCCCTCCCAACTATAACCATTCTGTGATCCTATGATTTTCTATACATATGTATATTGCCAGTAGTCGTAAATGGCTGCAGTCACTGGGCTATGTGTGTTCCTGACGGGGTGGGGTCGATATAATTTTAAAGCTCCGTTCTCCTTTGAAGTCTTAAGGGCTTGATTTGCCAAATTGCTCAGCATGCTGCTTGCACTTCGCATTTTGTCCACGAACAATGTTGTCAAAAGCCTTTGGTGTCAACATGCTGAGCTCTGCGGAAGATCTGGGCTTTTATCTGTTCTTACGTTGGTTGTGGTTACGCGTCTTTGGAAACAACTATTAGAGAAAATGTGTTCCCCATATTCCAGCAGCCTTAAAACTCCTGCTATCGCAGGAGGATGAACACATTTTCCATTTCCTAGGAGCTTAGTGAAGCTGCCCTTGTTTTGGTTTTGACATAGCAGTAAAAGACTCTTTGTGGTACCACTGACTCTTCCCTCTCCAAAGAGGTCATTTTTGGTCCTTTCCCACACTTGCAGATTATTACAGGACTAACAGGATGCTGCTGATGATACTTAATCTTTTTTTTTTTCTTTGAAGTATACATTAAAAGCGATGGGAGCTATAGCAGCCTTTGAAACTTAATTCCATTTGAGAGGACCCACTGAATTTGGAAGCTACTGAGCAACTTCAGGTAAAATTAACAAACATTTCCAATAGTTTATCCGTGTTAGCTACCCTCTGGCTGAGTATCTATTAATTTTAATATTGTTTTATGATAATACAGAGCTAAGGAATACAAAAATATACAAGGCATGCTTTTTTAGCACATTTAGGGGGTTTCTGCGCAGCTTGAGATTTTGAAATTACCCCTTGTGTTTAAGACTGTACTTAGCCGTAGGGATCCAAGGACCTGAGCTGCGCCTGGAGACCCGACTGTCGTAAGCATGACAGAAATGCCCAGTGTGAGACATGCCCCTCTCGGAGGGCTGTCTAATGCCGCGCACGCAGAAAAGAGCAAGAGAGGACAGGAAAATAGTGAGCGGGGGTGCGACTTGCACAGTGCCACCAAACTGACTGCCGGTAAATAGGAATAAGACAAAAGACTTGCGGTTTCCATGCTCAGCTGCTCAAACGAGGCTCTTTGAGCTGTGGTTCATGTGATGGCACTGGAGTTTTTTTCCTAGTTTGCATCCTAGGAGAGCAGAGTAAGCAAAATACCTCCATCCACTCTGTTTCTTGTTTAAAAAAAAAAATCCCAAACAACAAACCAAGGAAAAACAAACAACTTGTCAATCGCTGCGCAGTTTTAGTGTAGATTTGTAAATACCTTTAAAAGCACCTCAAAACTCGGCTTTATTAATTGTGTTGTACACGGGATTTGTACATTGGGGGTTGAACTTCAGGTTGGTTTTATTTAAAGACTGTAGCTTTCATGCAAGATCCTTTGACAAAGTGGAATTTTTCCCTTGCCCGCAGTTAATAAATACGCAGTGTAATATATCGTAGATGTAGGGTAACACTTTGAAAACCATCTCTAAGTTTCTTAAATGTTAATGTTTTGTCATATCTAAGGGGAATTCAGACAGTTTTGAATACTTGAACCATGTATTCTATTTTTATACCGCGTGTATTTGCATCTGTATAGCGAGAAGGCATCTTCTGAGGTGGGAGCTACCTGAGTCGTAGCTGCAGAGTGTTCAGGGCACCTGCAGCTTTAGCTGAAGTAGGGGTCTAAAGGAATTTTGAGTAGTGTGATACGAAAGCCTGCTCTGTTCTGTATTGAAACCTCGCTTCTGCTTAAACATCCTTGGACCCAAGCAGTTGTGTAAATATGGCCAAACATCACGTCCGTGGCTGTAGTTAGACATGAGTAAATCGAGTTCTGTGATTCTTCGACCTTCTCAGAGTTGAATTCTGACAAAGCCGTGTCGCCTGCTCTGCTGCCTCTGTGGATGCCATTGCTCACCCGTGTTCCACAGTGAGTTTGGGTTCGGGTATTTCATACTGCAGTTGGAAGTGTTGAACCTGGCCGATTCCTGTTGACAGCTATTAGAAGTTGGTTAATGCTCAATCTCTGCCCATCTCAGAATCCTTCTAACTTAATTCAACCTAATAAGGTTTGTCTAGTTTAGAGAGTGGAGGATCTCCTAAGATCTACGTCTGTGTTCCTTTTCATGCTTTTGCATCCTTTGCCAAGCCCTTGGTGTCCTTCAGGCTTGTCATTGATACGATAACATACATACCCAGTCCTGGTATGGTCAGTCCCACTGTCTCCCTGACGACCCTTGAGTTGAGCACTTGTAACGCAAGGAGAAGTTAAAAATAGAGCCGTGGCATGGCTACTGCTGCAGATGGTTTCACTCTTGGACAGTGCTAGAAGTGAACGGGTTTTTATCCCCTCCTGTGCTAGTCATGGAGAGAACTTCTGTTAGAGCATGGCCAACACAGGTAGCAGCAGATGGATTGACTGTAATTCCTATTTATGAATGAACCTTTCTCCTGCCTCCCCGCTTTCACTGGCACTGACCATGGGGAGAGAAGCAGATGCCTCCCTATGGCCAAGATTGAAGTTGAACCTGTAAGTAGGATCTTCTTGGTCAAGTCTGTAACTGTATACTTGTACAGAATTTTTTTCTCCCCCGTTGCCTCCTTATTCCCCTCCTGTACTTGTGTCTAACATCTTTCAGTCCGTCTCTCTCATGCATCTGATCTCAGTATCGTGTTGCAAATACAAGCAGTTTTCCACGGTAGAAATCAGTGCCTCGGGTTGTAATCCCTGCTGCGTCAACCCGGGTTGCGTGTCGCTTCCAGGATAGGAGCTCTTGATCCTTCTCGTCCAGAGCCTCAGTGAAGCTTGCGAGAAGCAAGCGTCTGAAAGCATTAACATTCAACAGAGATGCTGCAGCGACATGAAAAGAATAAAATGACCTCTTGCCTTCCCCAAAACCCTGAAAAGAGGGGATTCTTTCAGGGGCGGTAAAACCAGTCCCAACACGGAAAAGCTCTGGCTTGCTGGAGGAAATGAATTCATTTTGATGTTTGAGCCCTTTAACAGTGGTCCTCTCTCTGTGTAACCTGCTCTGGATTTTCAGTCTTTACAAGTTTGACGCTCCCGTGACCTGATTTCCATAAATGCTGCCCATTTACAATGCAAGTGGAGTTTAATAGAAGTATGGGACAGGCTGTGCCTCAGAGGCCGTGTTCAGGCAATGTAAATTCTGCCTGATCTTTTCCAAATGACAAGGCCTCGGGCTTTGGCAAAACCTTGGGAAATATGCCGGCGCGTAAAGAAAGCACCGGGCAGAGAGCTGCCTACCGTGGACTAAGAGGAAATAAGTTCCTGCACCTGGCTCCTAGTGGGTTTTTAGGTGCCTGAATTAATAGATGCAAGTGTAAAGAGAGATGGGGATGGTGAAGGAATAAGTTTGTTTTGGAGATGGGGGGCAACGTTCCTTCAGTTACTGCCATGGGCTTCAAATCTGATTAGGTGCTGTGGACAATTAGTGCGCTTTTTGCTATGGCCCAACATGCAGAATCTTTGGATTTGCTTACAAGGTTTTTCTTATTTATATTTTTGGTGCAAAGGTCTGTTGTTGAAGGTCATATTTATGGGTCATGCTAACTTTTAGTCCTGACTTCCACTCTTCTCATGACAGTTTTGCCTTTTCTCCTGGTTGTGGAGTGCTAATTCCATTGCAGATAGTTTCAACGGCCTTTGTACTAAAAGAAGTCGCTGCAGCCCCTGGAATAAGTGCAGCCAGTTTTATCCTATAATATTTCTTTCCCCCGTGCATCTTTGTGAGCACTAATTTCTATCTCGGGGAGGTGAGGATTTTTTCTTGGAGCTTTTTCTTAACCTCCTGACCTGCCTCACAAAACTGGGTGCTGTGCAGCTGTTAAAGCCACAATAAATGAAACGGAGCCGAGGTCCAGAACAACCGAGCTTTTCCTTCTGTTACAAGAGTATGTTCAAAGCTACCCAAGAAAGAAGATGTGACTGGCTGACTTGGATGAAAAGGCTTGGCAAGGGGCCTTGAAGAGGCCACTACAGAAGGAACCTAAAAGTCAACGTTATGAAAGGTAGTCACAGCTCAGAAGTCAGCGCTTCACAGAGCCAGTGCGTGGCACGCCCATCGGTGGACTTTCTATGGCTTTGTACTCATCCTCAGACTTATCCAGAGAAACTGTGGAGATCCACAACAAGGAGAACCTGGCTGACCTTGGCAGCCTTGGAGGGCAGAAGATGCATGCGGCGGATGCAGTAATGAGACTTACCCTATTGTCAGATCCTTCTCATCAACAGCAGGTGGCATGGGCTCTCGGGGCCGTTGACTAAGGATCAGGTAGTAACAGAGCAAAGGTTGGTGAGAGCCGTGTAACTTTGTAGGACTTCTTTTTTAATTCATCTAAAGTTTCACAGTGAGCTCAAAGCATTTTGATATCGTGGAGGCCAAATGTTGGCTCTGATGCATCGGAAGCAACTTGCTGCTGAGCTGGTTGAAACACTTGGACAACTTGTCTATAATCCACAAACATGCAGCCTTCACTCAAACCTGCATCAGGATGGAATTTCAGATCCAAAATGAGACCAGCAGTGTCCTCTAGCTGAATTAATGTGGAATTAGTAGGTTAAAGGACGGTGGTGTTAATATAAGGCTTAGTTATCTTGTAGGCATCGCCTGCTAATGTTCACTGCAACAGCATCCCCTCCAGAAAGAGATGGCAGTAATGCCTTAATGAGAGAGAATAGGAGCAAGATAAGAGATGTTTATCTCATAGGACAGGTTCACCTTGACTTGGTTTTGCTTTGCGCGTTTTGGTGGAAACACAGCTGTTAAGCATTAATTTTATATTTAGTGTTTGTGCACTCCATTTGTTTGTGCAGCCAGTTGCGATTTAGTTCAGGTTTTACTTCTTGCTGATGTGTTCCTTGAAGCTCAAGTCTGACCTTTAGAATTTTTATGAGGTTGTCATGTCACAGTGCTACAGCAAAAACCAGAGGAGGAACGGCCTTTGGAGGAAATGCTGAGATCAGTCCCGAGCACTTGACCAAGGCACTGACAAAGGACCGTGTCAGCAGAAGGTAATATTTTACGAAAATACTTCTTATGACCTCTGTAACGGTCATTATATTTTGTGGCAGACTTGCCACTAAAATGACTTTTTAAGTCTGCGAGCCAACATACCTCCCCAGTGATGTCTTTTGGATATAAATAGACTCGGTGAACTCTTAAATGGATAAGGCTGATGATCCCCCTAGGTGCTTTGCGCTTCTCGAGGATGTAAGGTGCTCGGGGGCAGAGTCACACTTGGTTCCTCTTGGTTTGCAGGAGTGAGGAGGGCTCAGTTCTGGGGTCATTTTTATCTTGTCGGTTGATACCCTGCCCTTTGCAAGATTGCAAAGGAATGACCGGAGACCAGCAGTGGACCTAAGTGCAGGGAAGCATCTGTATCTTAAAATCTCTCGCAGGAATTAATGGTGGTCAAAATCTCACGAACTCTAGCCTGAAAACTTGATTCATGGGGACAGGTACGTAAGGCAGTTTGGTTTTTTCCTTCGGTGTCTCCTGGAAATCATGGATTAGGAGCCAGTAAGGTAAAAGGCAGCAAAACCAATTTGACAGCGTTCAGTTTCTTTAAAATTCCTCTGTATTTTCAGTGGTGTAGGAGCCTGGTCTGCTACTGACCGTCAGCAGTAAACTTGTAAGGGGATAAAAGGGACTAATTCCAGTTTACCTAAGCTATTGCTCTAACTTTCTTTATACTGTAAACTTTTGAGAGGTGTCCATATTTCAGTGGTAGATTACGTCATGTGTAGCTGCGGATACATAATCTGGTCTATAAAACACTTGGTACGTTGTTATGTAAAACATTGAGGGGTTTTTGGAAGGAGAAAACTAGTGAGTTGCTAGGCAAAATTCTGCTTTTAGTAAAAGCAGTGCTTGGTTAAATTTATGGTTTGAAAAAGCAAATGAAATTGCTCTGGGTGTACGTTGAAGTAACAGTGCAAATTGGTCCATTATCAGTTCTTCCTTACGGACACGGTACTTAGGGAAAAATTACGTAGGTGCAGTTCATGATAGCGCTGGCGGAAACGAAGTCTGAACTGAAGCAACTCAAATTCAGCCTACAGGTAGGAACGATGATTTGCCACTTATTTCTCTTTCAAACTTAAAAGCATCTGCAGGGTATCCTGCAGTGGTCTTTTAAAACTCATCAGCAAGTTAAAAAAAAAGGGAAGTTTTGGGTCTTTTTCCCCCCCCCAGCGTGTCATCCAGTGGTGGAACTCATTGCCACAGCGGCTTTTGGAGGACAAAATTTCAAATGAGTTCAGAGAGAGAATATACTTAGGAGAGAACAGCCTCTAGGGAGCAATAAACAAAGATGATAACGTACGTTCTTCTGGCTTGGAAAATCTACAGATTGGAAGAGTATATGAAAAGAAGGATCATGAGTTGTCTGTGTTTCCTACATGCGTTTACTAAGCATCCACCAAGATCAGAGAAGTGGTCTTGGGATCTCTGGACCTTCAGCCGGGCCCACGGCAGCCATTAAATCCATTCTGCTGCCGTGAGCATTGGGATGGGAAATGTTTGAAAAATAGAAGACTCAGACTGAGCGATATCCATGTTGAGATAATGCTAGCTGGTTTTCAGGCAAGCGGAAAGGTGCAAGGAAATATTATTTTTTTTTTCCCACATTATCTGAAGGAAACCTCTTGTGTGTGTTGAAGTCAGCGTTTAGTATTGACTGGGTGAAGTGCTGTGGCATCTTGGAGCTGAAATGTTCTCATTTGGGGAATGGAGATGACTGATTTTTGCTCTTTTTCTCCAAAACTTTCAGTCAACACTTTCTTTGTATATCCTTGAGCTTTCACTGAGCTGGGAGGGAGATAAGAGGGTATGTGGACTTTTTTTTTTTTCTTCTACTTTTCTTTTTTCTTTGGTGAAGGCACAGTGACTGATACCTTTCCAGATGACAGTCCTCCCTCAATCTTGATGCGGTAGCAGGATCAGAAGATGAACATAACTATAACACAGCTTCAAAAAAACATGAGCTGGAATGGAGATTTGATTTATTTATTCGTGCGAGAGTCTCAAGACTGAGCTCTCAAGATCCAAAGTTCCTGGCGTTATTCCCTCGCACAGCCATCGGCTTTTCACTGGTGCTGAACAAACTTGTTTATTTTCATACTGAACGGTATTGATGGTAACAGGAATCCATGTCCTTGGAAGGTAAGGAGCAAACAGCAAAATTTTGTTTTGTAGATTTTCCTGGTGGTATCATTCTTCTGTGCTCCCCTCCTTGCCCATGCGATTGAATAGTCTCTTAAGCTGACGAGTAGGTTCTGGAAGTACGAAATGGTTCCTTTCATAACTTTAATGCGTCCTAATTAGGAATGGAAGTGGGACGCCTGTTTTAAAGTGCCTTTTCTGCGAAAGATCTACATTAAAAATTAAGGTATTTCATTGTGACAATTTCTTGCTCTTGCTGCCCCTAATATACTCTGAACGGTGAGATTAAAGCATGGGGACCATTAGAATTATTTACTTTTATTCAGCCTCTATAATGACTGATTTAACTTAGTAACTCTCATGTAGCCAACCTGGATAACACGATAAATACCTGCTTTACTAAACTACTGTTCCTTCAGACCATTTATTTTCATTAACCCATCGCTCACTTTTATGTTTTGCCTCCTACCAATGTTGCCCTGGAAATGAATTTTCATTTTTTAGGTTTCTTGCTGCTATTGAAATCATCAGCAAAACGGAGGTTACACCAGGTAGTACGGGACGGGCCCCTCTTGGCACCCCTTTGATTATCGTTACTCCATCCCTCTTTTCATTGCTGCATCCCCACACGGCTTTTTAGTTCACTTGTAAATAATGAAAATGGAAAAAATCTGTGAACTGCAGAGTACCCTCACCTCCCAGGGAAGCTTCTCAGCACTATGGAGGATGGGACCACGTCTTCTCTTAGACACTGATGTGATACTGATTTCGGTAGTCTGAGCGATCCCCAAAATATTACAAAATGTAACTAAGAAAGCATTGGCATCCTCCTTTCCTCCGGGCCCTCCTAGATTGATGTTACACAATGACATAACAAAAGAAATCAACACTCGCGAGTTTCCATGTTTTATGACAGTCTTTCTATCGTTAGCATTTTTTCCTCTTAAATTTTCTGAAATCCACTGGCTNTGACATAACAAAAGAAATCAACACTCGCAAGTTTCCATGTTTTATGACAGTCTTTCTGTCGTTAGCATTTTTTCCTCTTAAATTTTCTGAAATCCACTGGCTGTTGGAGGCAGCCTGAAGTCTTTGCGACTGGGGAAGGCGCTGCTTCAAGTTAAAGGATCGAAAGTAGAGAAATGTATAGAAATGCTTCATTACCATTTTGACAATTTCGCGATCTTAAAAATGAGAGAGGAAAGAAAGTTAAATACAACATTTTTCCATTTTCTGAGAAGGACAACTCTTTTTACCAAGATTTTACCAGAATTGTCAGGTTTCCCGAAACAATTCCATGAAATGTCCTTTTCCTAGAGCAAAAATATTTTATGAAAAGTATTCTGATAGAGATTACTCCTTCCTGGAGCTCACGTGCTCTTCATATGATAACCCATTAGTTCTGTATTTTATTTGTACTGTCAGAGAACATCATCTATGGCGTGGTGAGGCTCTGCAGGTGAGGTGAAGCTCAAGCGGCAAGACGTCAGTGAAACAAGAGATGATCGTATAGTCCTTTGCGAGCTGGGCTGACAGAAGGAGGAATTAGTTGGGAATTTCCTTTTATACTTTTATGATCCTCATTAAAAAATCATGTCCTTGTCTTGTATAAATATGTTGTGGCTTTATCGATTTCAGTAGAGCAACTCCACGATGTTCTACCTGAGATGTGGTTGACTTGCTCCTGTTTCTGAAACTTGTATCTAATTATTCATTGTCATAGTTGAACGAGCAATTCTGTTTAAATTCAAAGAATTGCTGTCTGTCTGAGGAACAAGTGAATTTTTCAACAGGTGGGCTCTGATGGGAAGCAGATCCCTGCCAGTAGGCTCGACGGAGTCGGGTGGCTGAAACATTTATTGCGCGGGGCAGAACCAGCTTGTGAGGTTTGAACATCCTTCTGAGCGTTCCGTTTCCTAGTCCAGCAGAGCAATCTGTTCAAAACAAGCTAATTTTAGGTCTTCTATGATGGAAGCGAGCCATTTTCTTCATCTTAATTCGAAATGTCACATTTGCGTTATGGGGAAGTTTGGGATTGACCCATTGAAAAATTCGCAGTATGGAAAACAGCCAGATTGGTAAGATGCTTTTGAGGTTGTGAGTTTAGCCTTTGTTCAGTAGTAACTGGGTGGACTTCCACCGCGTTATCTTTTGGTTTGTTTTAAAACACGGTGAAACAGAAGGATTGGGAGTGGCTTTAAAGGAGTGCAGAATTGTTTGCACGGGCTGTGGTGTTTGACAGCGAAGGGAATAACTGGGTGACTTGATGGGAATGGCCGTATCGTTCTTGAAAGGATCTTTTTTTCTCTCGTTAGCTGTAGTTGGAGCGAGCAGATTAACCTCCCTAAGCTGGAGGTGGTGTGTGTGAATACCTCTCATGGCAGTGCAGGGGATGTTGTGAAAGCTAAATGAGTTCGTTGTGAAGAGGTGGGAACGCTCATGAAGCAGCTGGCTGTGTCATCTGAAGTGTAGTATGTCTGCTGGACAGGTATTTCTGCTGGCAGTGGCAAGGAACATGGGAGATGGGTGGTTTTTTCAGGTGTAGGCATCTCATGAGGATGCAGCGCATCCTATCGCCCGCCTCTGCTTCAGGGGGTGACTCCTGGCATTGATCGGGGACAGTTGTTTGCTGACCCGCTTTTGAGGCGTGAAGAGCCCTACTGCTGAAGAGGCTGCACGTAGGACTGTGATCGCAGGTCTAGAGTTTCAGTACAGAGGTATTCCTAACCAGTAATGGTTTTAAAAAGAAAAAAAAAAAGGTCCCCCAAAAATATACATACCTTTTTTCTTCCTCACCTGCCCACGTGCACGCGTTTGCGCGCCTACCGCTGCAAAAGTTGGCGCGCATTTCGGTTGTCGTGGAGGGGTCTTCAAGTTCAAAGCGCATTTTGCATCTGTTCCCCTCTCAGTTAAATAGCATCAGGCTGGAAATAAAAGATACAAAGGAGGGAGGGGGGAAGTTTGAGTTGTATCAAACTGGTGCAGCTCGGACTTCTTTGTAATTCCACTGAGACCTAATGGAAACCTTCATGCGAGGTTGTTGGAAGTCTCTTCTGACTTGTTGATGGAAGAAACTATGAATAGTAAACCAAAAATTTTAGAAGGCTCTGAAATGGAGCTGTGTTTTTTCTGAGCATGTCCTTTCTGTCCATTTCTGTGTTTCCTTTTTCCCCTTGAAGGCTTTACTAGTGATTTTTGCAGATGAATCCGGAATTTGCCCCATGACCCGAGCTGGGTTGTTTTGAAGGGTACTTCCAAATTCTTTTATAATCACTGGGACATGAAGATGCTTAGCACTTGTGAAAGGTAGGGGACTGTGTTGAAACTTGGTTTGAGAACTTTTCTTCAGTGTGGTGCCTAATTAGATTCCCTGAAGACGACTTCGGTCATCTTCACACCGGGGCAGGTGACCCGGTAAAGGTCAAATCAATTGAGTGGTGAATAAACAGGCTGATAAATTCTCTGAGAGATATACTGCTCTTCATGAGATCAAACTTGTTACCCTGAAGGCAATTGAACAAGTTGAAAATAAATTGAAAATAGAGAAATATGGCAAAATAAGGCTTTTGTTTTAATCCATGGAACAAGTTCTGTAGGAATGACAGTTATTCTTGATCAGTGAAAGTCTATATGATATTGAAGTTTTATAAGATGCTGTATTCCAGGCTGGTATAGATTTGACGGAGGAATGGCTGAATGCTCTTACTTGCGTTATGTGGTTACTTCATAATTCTTTCTGGTCTAAAAAAAAAAAATAATTTGTCGGTTGTTTAGGATCGAGTGTCCTTAAAAATAACAAAAGGTTGCGGATAAAGAAACGTTTCATGAATTACCACCTGAAACATTTTTATGCCTTATTTCCCCAGCTTCAAATCACTCAGGAGCTGAAACACTACCGTGTGACTGAGCTTGCAGTGCAGCTGAAGTCCAGCGTACGTGTTTGCAGCAGGCTTTTTGGTAAGCTCAGTTTACAGCCCTTTAAAAAGGACACCTGTTTTGAGGACAGGAACAGAGTATTTTGGGGAAACTGAGCATAATTAAAGCATTTCAGATTGAGTGCTCGAGCGTGGGGGGCCCTGAAGTCTTCTGTTTCTGGGATCTTCAGAAAAGTTCACCTGCAACTGGAAAGTTAAATGAACTTTTAGGTGAACACTTAATTAATGGACTGTTTCTGGTTGGTGTCCCATTTCGCTATGTTGAGCATTAAACTAGACGGCGTCTGGATCCGCATTACTTACAGTCAACGTACTGGAGCATTGGTTCTCTTTCAAAAAAGCTTTCTTTTAGGTGTGTGGGCTGGGATTCAGCAACTTTTCCAGTCCTTAGGCAAAGATGAGTCTTCCCTTACATATTTTATACCGTGTTCATTTGTTGCTTGTCAGGATTCTTGGGGGAGTTGGCTCTTTCACCGAAGTGTCGCTGGTTAGTTTGAATCATGACTTTTCAACTTTATTATGCTTCGGGGTGGAAAAAAAAAAGCAGGGTGGATGCAGACAGGTTCGATGTTCGATTTAGTTGGTTCTTCAAGAGGTGCCGCTGGCTGTGATGGTCAGCGTCTGGCTGGGATGGTAGGTCAGGTGTCTGTTTACGAAAGGGGTTTTGTCAGTGAATACACTTTGCGATCAAAATTGGGATGAGTTCTGCTCTTTCCTGAGACCTGACCCTATTGTCACTTGTGATGGAAACTAAACCTAAATGACTCCGCAGGTGTAGCAGCAGATTTTAACAAGGGGATTTTGCGTCTCACAGGTCCCAGAGAAGTGCCGGGGGGTTGTTAGGACTTTGTCTTTCCCTGTTTCGAAGAGGAGGGGTGAGGTGCAGGGAGCCCCCGCGAAGCCTTCGGCATTTATCAGTTGTAGCAGAATCCAGGGTCAAAAACGGCTGAGAACCGCTGATTTGGATTAGACGTGATGGATGAAAAAGTTTATTTTTGGGTTAAGCTGCCCCTCCCTGGGCCAACAGAAATAACATGTGATAAATGTATTTCTTGAGCCTGCCTTCAAGCAAAAGCTGTTGGGCCGGTACAGTCNAAAGCTGTTGGGCTGGTACAGTCCAGACAATTTCCAGGAATATCTGGGACCGCCTGCAGTGCCGAGGTCTCTTCGGGATCTGATGCTTATTATTCATCGCCCTTTGTTCTGTCTCCTTTCTCTTCCTTTCTTTCCTTGCCCTGTTTTTCTCTGTGTATGACGCTTCTCTGAGCCACAGCTCTTCTGCGCCTTTATTACCAGCTGGGGCTGAGCGGTGCTGAGAAGAGCCGGGGAGAAGGGGAGAGAGTGCAGAAGGAGGCGGCTGTGAATCACCTTGAAACTTAAAGAAAAAAACTGGAGCCTGTCCTGGTGATATGCATGAAACTCTTATTTTCCATCACATTAGAGAAAGAGCTGTTTCTTCTTTTGCCAGCCAGCCGCTGCGAAAATAGTAGTGAGGGAAACCCACTGATTCCACCTAAACCTTTGTTACTCGTTTGTAGGACTGTGATGTGATGCTGTTCCTAACAGTGGCTGAACCCAGAAGAATATATGGCATTTAATCTTTGTTAAAAGCAACAAAATTCTCTGAGAATTTTTTTTTCCCCTCTGTGGTATGCGTTAAGCTACATTAGATCAAAACTTCTTTTTAAATGTTTGGTGTAGTGGAGATATCTGGTCTCCCTTTCATCCCAGCTGAGGTTTTGTCATTCTAGGCACTGTCTAAATCTGTTCCTGCCCTTAGGAACTTCATTTATTTTTTTTTTCTTTTTGTCATCATAAATATGCAAACAGTATTTTGCCCATATTAAAAGTGGAAAATGAAGTAGCGACAGGCAAAATGCTTTGTCACGTGTCAAGCAGTAGCCGTGGCGCCTGGTCCTCTAAGCTCAATGACAGACCCGGGTCCTGGAGAGAGAACAACTGTGGAGGAGAGGGGAGGTCACGTCAAGGTTTTCTCTTCTGGGTATTTATCAAAGGAGATTTTAAATTTGGAGTTTTATTTCGGTCAGTGCAGTTTTTTCTGTACAGACATCTACTAAATGGGTTGTTGTATTCTATCAGGAAAACACATTGTTGTCATTGTCCAAATGATTCTCAGCGATCAATGTTATCCTTTCTGGGGGGAATAATAATAACATTTTGTGAATGTCTGGAGTTAAAGTGATTTTCAGCGCTTATCTACACTTTGTTTTCTCTCATCTTGAAGTAAATTCATTCACTCTTTACTAGTGTACCAAATTGATCCATAAACATTTCATTACCAGTAAACGTGTTGCTACTTCCATCAAGTATTTTATTTCTATGATGTTAATTGCATCCAGAACCGAACACGGGGATGGCAGATAATGAAACCAAAGCTGCTATTAACAGACAAAAATTGGAAACTGCATTTTCTTCCTACCTATTTTTTTTTTAAGTAGTTTTTCCGCATATCATAGCGATCTGCTGTGTCACTTCTCAGCCCAACGGATCTTGTGTCATTTTTTTTCTGCTAAACAGCACAGGTCATGCATGGGAAGGGGGAGTACTTCCATCCATAGGAGCTTAGCTTTATGGATTTCCCTCTGGCAGACATGGAAGAGGAGCTTTGATCTCCCACCTCTCAGGCATGTGTCCTTACTACAAAGGTTTGTATAAAGAGGAGCAATCACTACCGCTTCTGCCATATCTTCAAAAGAAAATTAGGTCCACTGTGGCAGTGCAAGGAGAGAGCGTGTCTCCGTAGGCTCATGGTGGGTTTGCTGTAGGAACTTCCAAGCAGAGAAACGCTTCCTTATTAAGCTCGTTTAAACTTGAGCGCCCCTCTCAGACCCGCAGCTGAGAGGGCCCGCGAAGCTGGAAACCCGTCCCGACAGCGTTACCTGCTCCGTGGAGGAGCTGAGTGGCGGATGCAGGTTCAGGGCTGTGATTTAGAAACCCGTCCTGGTTCTAAACGTGCTGGAGTGGTGTTATGGAGGTGCCGCGTTAAGGTAGGAAGGAAGGAGGTTGGATAATGCTCAGCCTGCCCTTGAGCTCCAATCCTTTCAGGTGCGACGTTCAGAGTTAATCTGTGTGGACACAGTCAAGGTCTGAAGACTGCCACAAGAAAGGGCGTTGGGTAACGAAGCAGATCACTTGCTTGCGGACGGAGTCCCAGGAGGACCTGGTGTAGCAGAGGGCTGTGAATAAGCTCGGTCGTGGCTTGGGGGCACCAGGTCTGGGCTGGAGCTCGCGATGTAGCGGTGTGCGGTGCGAGTCGTGCGGAACTGGGTTTGCTAATGGCTTTGTAGATGAGAACCGGGGCTCTGCACTGAAGGAGAACAGCTAGGGGGCGGTGAGGGTGCTGGAGCCTTGAGCCATAAATGAATAACTACCCTCAGAAAGTGGGCTTTTTTTTTTCTTTGTTTTTAAGGATGGGGAAGGGGTGGGGGTTGCATTCAGCTTGAGTAAATTGTGATAAATTACCCTGGAAGTTACTAGGCGTGACATTATTATTAAGGATATGTTTGGATCAGCAAATCCCCTCTTCTGTTCAAGAGGTAAAGGACAATGTGCATCCTTTTTAGCTGCATTTTGTACATGCTTATCGTCACTGTTCTGCTCCCTTTTATTGTAGGTACTTGGCATTGTCCACATAAGAAATAGCAATTTGCATTATAGAACAGCAATGTCTGTTTTGATTAACAACAACACTTTCCCCTTCTATCCTGTTCCCATGAATATTTAAATTAATTAAGCCCGGCAAAGATTTTTATTTCAGCTTAATGACTTATAAATGTGACTTCTTATGTCTGTGGAAATGAGTGAAATGCGACAGACACAGCTCTTAATACACCTAATTACTGAACTGACGCATTCCAAGAAGATGGGGCAGTGGGCTTTTCTCCTTAGAAGACGTTACATCTCTGAGTTTGCGGCGATTGCTTGGGCACGCGCGTGTCTTCCATCTGCTTCACTATTAGATTTAATATTTTAGATTCTGCTTTGATATTAAAAAGTCTCGTTTCAGAGAGAAGAGTCCTAAGAAAGCGATGCAGTCTGTGACAAAAGGTGTTTGACGTACTTTGTGCAGTGCCGCTGCAATCCTGACACCAGCCAGGGTTGGCTTTGAGGCGCTAAACGTCACCTTGGTTAGCTGAACGTCAGCTCCTGTGTGCTTCAGGAGACCTGGGTAGGGAAGAGATCAGAGATGCGCTAGAGAGATTCTTATATTTCGGTAATTTCTGGGAGGATGGTTGCAGGTGGTGATATCGGCAGAGATCGGTTTGTAGCACATAGGTGGAATTGGATTTGCTCAGCCTTTTTTTGTCAGATAGTTAAACATCTCGACCAACTTTCAAAACTGTGCATCAGAATTAGAGCGAGAGCCTGGTTCGGGAAATCGTTGGACGTGCGTGAAAAATCAGTCCCTTAAGGCTTCTGTGTTGGGGCACTTTATTTAGAAAGAACGAACGTAGACATAATTATCAGCTGCTTTTGAAGATCTTACTCTGCTTTCTTAGGCATACCTGAACCTCAGCCACCCATAATTTAGAGAAGCGGATATAACTGGCTGGTAATGTGGATTAAATACAGAGCCTGTAGTTACACTCGTGGTCACACTGGCATCAAAAGAACTGTATCTAAAATCACCGCTCCTGGGAGTAATGCAGGAATCCCGTTAGTGACTGGGCAATCTTTGTGCTGGATACTGCAAATAAGAGACTTACCTGCCCCGAGGAGTTCACACGTGTGCGAGACAATGTGCAAAAATGGTGATGGTGGCTGGTGTTAGAGCTCTTAGGGAGCTGAAGAAAGGAAAGTGTGGAGAGGAGGAGCTTGAGAGTAGTACTGAGTGCCCCTTCACGTCTTTTTTGGCTGCTCCTTACAAATTCCTGCTGCTGTTCTTCCCAGGGAAGACCCAAGTAATACCTGGTGGTGAGTGCTGTGCTGGGGCAGCAGGCGAGAAGACAGCACGTACCTCTTACTCCTCGGCTGCTATTTGATTGAAAAGCTTGGGCAGCTTGTATTGGGAAAGACGCTTTTGAAAATAACAGCCTGGAATGGTAAAAGTGTTCGTCATTTTGTGAGAAACTTGTGTTTCTGTGGAGCAGGTTCAAGGAGCAGGGAATCTGGGGGAATACCTTTGAGCCCACCCTTTCCTAAAGAAGTTCGGGCAAGGCTGCACGTTCAGGAGAGCGTACCGGCACCTGAGGCTGCCAGCATTAAAACTCCTTCTGTGCTTGGGCAGCGCTCAAATTTGGTGAATGAGGCAGAGGAACGAACCTGTCGTGCTCTGAGTTCTTGAATGTTCCCAGGTTGTAGTAATATTGGGGTTTTTTTCCATCCTAATCCTTTAAAGTGTTGGAGAGGGGGCAAGATGCAGATTCTGTCTTAAGCGAATCGGTCTTGACTCAATTTAAATCCAGCTAAGAGTGCTAAATTGACGTGTAAGTAGGTGAGTCAAGTGCTAACAGTCTCTTTCAGAACAAGCTGTAGATGTGTTGTGATTCTAATTTATTTCTTTATAACCCTCCTAATGGAATAAAATGTACCAGAGGGAGATAAATACTTGGATGACTAAGAAGGCGGCGATGGGATATAGTTTTAAGTGAAGTCTGCATCCCCGGAGGTAATTGACAGTTGAAATTAAGGAAGCTGGTTAGAAGGATGTTCTCACCTGATGGAAGGTGGTCTCCAGGGGACCGCGCTGAAGGGAATCGGGAGCAGTGCTCAGCCTCTGAGCTACTCTGATTTTGATTCTCTCCCCATTTCTGCTACCAATTCTGCCGTGCGTTTTTAGGAACGGTACCTATTTCCTTTCCTTTCACCCCTTCTGCCCCCCAGTGCAGTGAACTCTGTTCCTGCGGACACCAAGAATTTCTCCCCGTCTTGGGAGAAATGCCGTTTCAGGCGGTTCGCAGGCGGGAACCTCGGGGCTGCTTCCCGCGGACAGACAGACATCCGGAGCATGAAGTAAACTTTGTGCTGTCTTCCCCCTGCTCTCTGAAAAGTGCTATTCTGTAATGAAGTGAGCAATTTGAAACCTCGGAATTTGCCTTGACACCGCGCGGAAAAACTTGACGGGCTCGGCACGAGCGCCGGCTTTTGCCCTGATGAAGGGTCTGATGGACCTTTGGGATTAACTGATGCGTGTAAAATAATGGAACACCTAAGGATCATTTTTACAGAGGATGAAAAAACATAGAAAACCCCCAGAATTGTTCCTAGGGTAAAATAGATTTTTATTTCTTTGTGGGTGGATGGATTAGCAAATAACTCTACCGCAGCAGTTTCAGTATAAAAATTAGAACTTGATATTTTGCCTATAAAAATCTTTTCAAGAGGCTGACTTTTTATCCAACTGCTGGTTCTTAAAAATTCTTTATGGTCTCTGTAAGTCGTATGTGCAAAATCCTGTCATGTGTCACAGCGAATAGCTGAAATTCTTCCTTTTTCTTTTTTTTTTTTTTTTTT
>RSEF01000022.1:4553527-4565424 GCA_003993805.1 Himantopus leucocephalus
ACCCAAACCATTCTGTGTTTCTGTGAAGTAGGGCAATGTGAAAAGAATCCCTTACAGAAGAGAGGTGCTGTGGCTGAAGCTTCGCTGGAGCTGCCCGCATAGGTAAACGAGCCTCGGTTCCCCTCTTCGTATCCGTGCCGCAAGCACAGGCGACAGTATTTCCTTTCCTTGGCACAGTACGGTAGATCACGATGACATTTGCTCTTCCCTCCTCCCAGCTGCAGCGGGGTGTTTCCAGGGTTGGGGATCTGCTGGGGCTGAGCCACGAGAAGGTCTTTCCTCCTCCACTCGACAGACGTACTGAACTTGGAGAGAAATGGTCATGGGAACTGCTGTTAGAAAGCAAGTCCAATAGCTATTGAAGCGGGAAGATTTTTATTTAGGTGAAGTCAACTGAAGTTAAACCAGGCCTTAGTATCAGCGCTTTTTATTTATACCTAGTTGTATGCTCAGAGAACTCCTGTCTGAAACTTCCTTGGCTTTTTATTATGAAATGTGANATGCTCAGAGAACTCCTGTCTGAAACTTCCTTGGCTTTTTATTATGAAATGTGATTTCTGTGTCTTTTAGTGCTCTGTATCAATGTGAATAGTAGATATTTTTTTTTTCTGTTTCTTTGGAGGACCTAAAAATACAGCAAATGCCTTGTTTGGCATTGTCAAAAACTAAACTTATTTATTTTGGGATGTTTCTGTAGTTCTGCTCACAGGCTTGTTTGCCTGTCGGAGCTGTCTTTTAATAGCTTTTAAAATAGTCCCTCTGTTTGCTCCCCAAGTATGAGGTATTTGCTCCATATTAGAGAAAATGCATATTCCCTAGAGCGAGGCACTGTGCAAACTCATCAGCTTTGCTATTTAGATTATTGCCTTCTTACACGAATTCTTTACAAGAAGCTTGTGTATTATCAGAAGCCCTTGTTCTGTGAGTTAGCACTGTCAAAGGAGAGCGGATGGGCATAATTACCGAGTAGTTCTGGACTGGTGAAGTGGATAATGAAAAGTGCTACTGACATAGTCTTTGCATGCCATTAAAAAAAATTAAGATAATGAGTCAACGTCCAGAGTTTCACCTGTACCGTTGGCAGCAGCTCTTTGTTCTGTGATCTTCCTGAATATATGTAGCGCTGCCCTGAGTCAGACGCTGTTTCGTAGAATCATAGAATGGTTCAGTATCCCCTTTTTGACAGCAATCAGTGCCAGCAAAAATACCCTCTGCTATGCAGTCGTAGAGTAATACGCCCTCAAGGGAAACTTTCCTCCTGGTATCAGTTAATTAGAGGCTGGCTTGTTCCTTGAAGGGGGTTTATGATTTCTGAAAGTCTTGTTAGGTTGCTTGGGGGTGGGGGTTTGTATGCAACAATTCTGGGTGGGTTTTTTAGCCCTGTAAACGCCCACTCCTTTGGTGACTTTGGCTGAACTCCTGTCCTCACATGATATCCTGAAGCAGTGTGTTTGCTGTAGTTGACTGTGTCGTGTGCTAGTGCCCAGGGTATTTTAAAGCTAATCACATTCATCTAAGGGTAAAGGCTATTTCTTAGCCACTTCATAAAGTTCTTAACAGCCTGGACCCGCTGCGCTTACCGGGGAAGGTATGACACGCTTGATACCTGCTTTCAATTTTGCCCTGTTAACTGAAAGAAAATGGAAGGGTTTATTCCAGAAGCAAGCTACTTGCTGCTTTATGTAGGAAAACCATTTATTTTTTAACGATGCTAAAAATTTCCAGCTTATGTAGTAGCCAGTGGATAACTTCCACTCTTGGAACATTAAAAATTGAACGAGTATTTGGAAGTGATTTGGTCCGGAGTTAATGACACCTTTGCTGTTGACTGTGGTGGAAATGGATGCAATCATGTAGGCAATAAAAAAAATCACAGAGTCCAGTAAGAAATCAAGGGTTGCCTCAGAATTGCCTTTAGACTAGGACGAGATCTTCTCTCATGTTAATCAACTTAATTTACACCGAGAACTTGATTTATAGACTAGGTGAGAGTTTTTTTCCCCCCACCTATACCTTTAAAAACTCAACAGAATTCTTCATTAAATCCTACAAGGAGGTTCAAAACACTTAAAAATGCATGATTAATTTCTCTCCTGTTCTGTAGGGCTTTTACTGAATTGTTCATCCTTGACTAGGATGTCCTGGGAGACTTGTGACAGAATTACTCAGAAAATTTCATATTCAGGGAGTTTTTATGCTGCATATCTTCTTGCTATGAAACATGCTCAGAGAATGATGATAAGGAGGGAAAATTGCACAGGGAGTGTTACACTGCAAACATCTCTTCACTGCTAATGTGATTAAATGCATTTTGTAATAGCTGATGAAGGTCCATCGCAACCTACCAAATTCTGAAAATTACCAAGTATGTGGATTAACACGACCAAAAAATTAAAATCCAGAATATTGCCTTGTGAAACATCCGTTGTTTCAACTACTGTAGCTTAGCTGTCATCATTGAAGCTGCAAATAGATGAGGCTCTGGGCCGATCCGTCTTCCCCCGAAATAAGTGTTGGGTTGGATGACTAATTGCACAGATGATGCGTTTAGCTTAGCGAGCAGGTATTTGCCGAATAATTCTTTTAGCTTCTGTGTTTAGTGGTTTCCAGGGATGGTAATGAACGCAAGTGCTAAGTAGGTTACTGCTGTGGTCCCGTGTGGGCACAACATGGACTGGGATGAGGAAAAGCTGTCTCCTTCCCATGGCGTCCTTGTGTCGCAGCGCGGTTAGCCGGGGCTGGAGGGGTCTGCTGTATGGGAAGGGGCTAAATCGCGCAGGACCTTGGAGCCTTTTATTGTTCACGTCTCAAAAGCTGCATTTAACTGAGACCAAAAAAACAACCCTACCCCAAAAGATAAGTATCTACATGGTGAGCTCTTCTGAAAAGAAAACTCATTCTCTTTCTTCCCAGTCGCTAAATCTTATTGTTGTCCATCTCTGCAGAGCTGCATCCAGTGTTCTGCCTGAACAGATTTATCTCCTCGCAGGTTAGTAACGCTTGTTCTGTCCCTACCGGTCCTCTCCTTGTTTGCAGTTCATGGCAAAAAGGAGAGATGAAGTGTTTTCAGTCGGGCTGGGTTCTTGGAGCTCTCTTGCCTTTTTATAAATCCCAGCCCGTGTCTCGGTCACTTGAACACCCCCAGCGCGCGCCTGCGTGAAGCGAGTCCACTTTATAAACGGATATACTAGCAGTATGAAAGAATGTATTGGGGACGTGGTAACCGGCTGCTATTTAATAAAATCGCTTATTTTATTTTTGGCACTTTGTGAAGACCTCCTACATCGTTTCATGACGGTGTTTAGCAGCGAGTCCCTCGGCTGGGAGGAAGGGGGGTGATGTTGAGTAGGTCTCCCAGCAGAGGAGAGAGGTTTATGAGTCATTCAAGTGGGCACTGCAAGCAAGGCATGCCAAATTTTGGCAGCCAGTCTACTTTGGGAACAGAGGACGGGGTTTTTTTCCCCTCTCTAATGAGAAAGCAATATGTGATATTATGCATAATGACAAGGGCCAAATAAGTATCTGCAGTCAAGTCTAATATGATTAAAGACTGCAGCAAGAAAGAGCTGTTGTATATGGAATTCACGTCCGTAGCCAAGTACCACAGCATCTATAAAAGGTGACGCTTTGTTCGTGCAAAACTGTTTGACGCTCTGTTATTGAAGTTTTTCTACAGAAAACACTTTGGTCAGGTTTGAGTTCTGCAAGGACAGAGAAATCTGCAGAAGGAAAAGCAGCACTGCTTCTGCCTTCCCTGCTTTTCCGGCCTTTCCCCGCTCACGCTACCTGTTGCGCGTATCGCAGAGATCCTGCGTTTAGTAAACACCTCCGGGTCTTTATCAGCATTGAGAGGTTTTCTGGCCTCCCGTGTAACTCTGACAGCATGTGCTCTTTCTTAACATCTGGAGCTGGCGTGCCGTACTCCCTTCAAAGCAGCTGAGTTACTTTTATCAGAGAATTATGAGTGTATTGTACTCGTACTCCGCCGTAGCAAAAGTAACTTCTCCAGTGTGTGCGGGTCAGAATGTGATGCTATTATCTGGACTCTGAATACATCTTTAACTTCCTCCTGTAGAAAAGTCCTCGCATAAACCTCTTTTTCTCAGCATGTACAGTGAGTAAAATTTACAAGGAAGCTGGTGGCATTTTTTTCCTGCAGCTTAAAGTCTTGGACTAAATTCATTTGGAATTTCAGAGTGAAGTACTTGGCCAGTTTTAAAAGGCCCAGCCTGCTCGCACGGCTTTCCTCTGTGTTAGAGAGAGGAGCAGGAGCAGAAAAAGGTTGGGGAGTACATTAGCCTGACGCGATGGAGACGGTGAGCTTCCTTGGTGTATTCGTTGCGGATGTTTAAAATATGTTCCCTGTGTAAAACACAGCACGACACGCCAGTTGCCGGGTTGAGAGCGAGATGAGCGTGTGCTGCTCTGACATCTGCTTGGAACCACGCTGTCGAAGCCGCGACACGATAGTTTCAGCCTCCTGACGTGGGGTGTTCCTCTTCAGTTGTGGTGATCTCCAACAACGTGAGCAGGGAGACAGGGGTGGTACGAGCCTTCAGGCTTCATCTGAACATACACGCAATTACTTACCGCCTTGTTTGTTGGGGTTTGGTTTGGTTTTTGACAGCTTCAACATCGGCAGTGATTTGCTTCTGTGGCTCAGATCAAACACTTTAGAAACAGGCAGGTCTCTAAAGGAGAAGACATCTGCATAGCGCAGTGTCGGCGCTTTAAAGATCCTTTTATTCTTTTTGCTGGAAGTCTGTAAGAGATTCTGCAACCCGATAAAGAAGGGGCTGGCTCGCATGCTTACTGTCAGCTTTGCACGCTTCAGACTCTGCAAACTTTCTTCATTCTCTGGTTTTTATTAGAGGGTTTTCACTGGCTTGCATACGCAAGGCTTTATAAAGGTTATCTTGGTTTCTGTAAATGAAATTCTGGCTCGGGTGGGAACACTTGAGCCAAAGAGACGGTGACGGGTTTATAAGCATTTTCATCTCGGTATGAATGCTCCGATCTCTCCTTTAGACAGACCCTAATCTCCCGGATCTCTCAGAAGGGCTGAAGATCTTCATGTTTCTGGGGAATCATTAGGGGCTGTAGGTACCCGGTATCTCTGAAACCCAGTCTGAGCTTTCTAGCTGCAAACTCAGGTGCCAAATTTACCAGGGATTTTTTTTTTTTTGCGCATAGTGGCCTTTGCTGGCGGCTCCTTGGCTCTATCCCCTAGATCGTGTACCGCTCCTGATAAGTCGTATTTGTCTGCTTTGCTCCAGTGGAGCAAACAGCACTGCGGATGCTGGTGGAGTGTCTTCTCAAAGTGCTGTAGCTCAGAGGGATGTCACTTGAATGGCTCTTAAAATTAGGTCTGTCAGGGGGAGAATCATTTAAATTCCACAGTTAAAACTCCGGGTGATTGAGAACAAATGAAACTGCTCTGAAGGCTTCAGAAACTCGCTAATGGCGAGAAGGAAGAGGGTCAGGGTCTTGTTGGGAATCGTTTAAAATCCTTCCCTCCCCATTACTCACTCTTTAAGTGGCACCTTGGTAGTTGCAGCAGGGCAGTTAAACGCATATTGTTAATACCACAAGCTTTTGTAGGTAGGGCTTTTTATTCCAAAATGAAACCAATTTATTTTCATGCTGGTTACCACCAGTTGTCCAGGCATTAAATGTTCTTAATTACACAGAAATGGATTCGCATAATGGAATCACGGTAATTCGCAGAGATCTAGTACGTGTATGGTTGGGGTATCATCCAGCAATCGCTCGGAAATGATGAGCCTGAAATCCCCCAGCGTTGCTTGGTCCCTGACTTCTGACGGAGCGGCACTGAGGAACGCGTGGTCCTGCAGCCTGGCTCCTGCCGTAAGCTCCTAAAGCGGCAATTCTGCACGCAGCGCCCAGCTGAAATGCTCACCAGCAGCGTTCCCGTGTGCGCTCATAGCTCATCTGAAGAAATCCACTTTGGGACCTCTGGGATTAGAGGTCGGAGCAGTGTTTTAGCTGTAGGTGACCCAGGATTCTGGGTGTGTTGCAGGTTTGGGCTGAGGGATCTTGGCTGCCAGGGGCTTGGGGTACCTGTGAGGTAGGCAGCGTCCTGCAAATGTCCGCAGTGGCTATAAACGCAGAGAATTCAGATGGCGCGTTACATCTTTTTGTCAGTTTTCAGTGCTCTGAGTCTATTGGAAGGCAATTCCAAGACTGAGATTGTTCTAGAAAGCGTGAGATAAGTACGCCTGGTTCTATTGTGTTTTCTTTTATTGCCCTGTTTTTTTCACGCATGCTGTAACTCGGTGGCAGACCCAGCACTGATACTTGCTGTCATCTTAAAGCTCAATCTTCAGGTATCCCGTGCGTATGCAGAGACCTCAGCGTGCTCCTGCAGGGAGCGTGACCTTGCAAAGGGTAACCACTAAGTATATCGCGTCCACGGCTAGAAAACAAATCAGAAGCACTCGAAAGTTACTGTTTTGCTTAAAAAACAAACTTGTAATGTGCCAAGGATTTTCATTACATTTTACATTGTTATCTGATAACCTTTGGCATGTTTTGAGTGCTGCTGCGGAGTCGTGATGTCTCTGGGTACTCCCCAAGAGCGTATGTTTTGGGGACCCCGAGCTGGTGTTTTTACAGCTGGGTGATGCGGGCAGCCCCTCGCAGACACATCTCCTCAGGTACCCACTCCGCTCTCGCCTCGGCTCGGGCCGTGCCAGCTTTGGGAATCCCCGTTTGTCCCCTGGAAGGCTCTTGCAGGTGCAGGAGAGGCTTTTCGTTTCAGGGCAGGGGCGCTGGGCGCTGCCCGGAGCGGTTTTGTGGCACACGGCAGGTGGGAGCGGTGTTCCGCAGCGCGAGTAAATAGAAAGGGGAGCAGGAGGAGATTAGTTCGGGATAAACCCTTGTCTCGGTGATTCCTTGCAAGCTGTGGCTATTGACGTCAGTGGAGCAATACCGGTTTCCATCTGCCGAGGATCCAGCCCATTAGGAGTGCAGCAAGCCCAATTCTCTGGGTAAAAATAAATTCTTACGGAGAAGCCAGAATCCTCTGCAAATGTGTGCGGATGAAGCCTGGGGAATTCTCACACAAAGCAGGATAGTAACACCTTCAAACAAGCCTGCGCTGTGTTACCTCCCTCAAGACCGCGCGCAGCGATCTGTGGGCCGGTGGAGTCTCCTCCTTTCCCCCCCTTTCCTCTTCAACTGGATCTTATTTTCTTTTTCTTGAATGCTGTAGGCACTTCCATCGTTTGTTATGCAGCTTTGATGCAGTAATTAGAGACGCAGCGTATGCTTTAGAATAATCCTTAGAAAACCTGGGGTAAAGGGAGTGGGGGAAGGACATGAGATTACACATAATCGTCTCCACTATTCTTTTTTCTTTTCCCATTTGGGGGCGCAACCAACTGACGTAAAGCAGCACGTAAAGCACTGGAAAGGGCACAGTTTGGAAACAGTATTAATGGCAGGGCAGCTGCTTTCAGGGAAAGATCGCTCCTAACCTCAGCTGTGCCCCCCGGGACGAGGGGCAGCCCGGGCTTATGGCTCTCTGGTGCAAATCCAGGAGAAGATTTCATTAAAGGAGACTCACGAGCTGCTAAGGTGTCTGTTAGCACTGGTGCTGTGTGTACGCACATGTCATTGTTGGATGTAAAGCTTGCCTCGGATGTTGGATGTAAAGCCTGGCAGCTGGCGGCCGGTGTGGGAAAGCCGGCTGGGATGGAGCGCGTGCGCCGTGCGGACAAGTCTGGTGGGGTGGAAGGAAATCTCTTGCCCAGGTTCACCCACCAAGTTCCCATTAGGGAGGTGTGAGGCGTCTGCAGGTGTTTCCCTGTTGCCCATCCTTTGAATACGGTTGCCTCTTTTTCTAATGGAGTACGTGGGGGTTATTTTTTCTCTGGAGCTCAGCATACCAGCCGTGCAAAGCCTTCCAGGCAGGCTGCGGTGGCCAGTCCAATGCTTCCGTACAGGTTTTCTTCTTCCCCTTTTGAACCTGGACTTTACGTGATCCTACGGAAGTCATGCGTAAAGCATTTGGTGCGATGGCTGTATTCTCCTGTTGGAGGAGATCATTTTGTGATACTTTATACTCTGCTGTGATATTTCACATGTATTTCTGTACAATGACTGATATTGTTAAGCGCTCAGACAAGATCTTGGTACCCAAAGTGAGGTTAAAGACACAGCTTGAATTATTGAAAATGAAAACACTTGTCTTTGGGATTTGTATAAATCCTCTCTACTTCTTTTTTTTTCTTTTTTAAGAAATTTGTTCGCTCTCAAATTCATGCCAAGCCTAGTTCTCTGAAACAAAATGACAATTTTGGCCGCGACACCACCATCCCCTGGGTCTGAGCATAGCGCCGGTGGCCCCCAGCACTATGGCTTTATCGTGCTGAGCTGGGTCGGGAGTGTTTGGAAAGTGGATTGGAGACCTCCAGGGTACTTCCCAGTGTGTGTGTTGGTGGGTCAGTAAATGCTGCTTCTCCAAACTGTTGTTGGTCACGTTTATTGCAGCCCCCAAGAACAGGCCTCTGTTACGCTAGCTGCGGTACAAAGAGGAATATGCTGCAGGTATGTAGTGAAGTCATACCGGGTGGGCTCGAGGAAGCTTTTGGAAGGAGAAAGTCACGGCATGACATGACACTGCTGTTCAGAGCAGCTCCAAGGTGCTGCCACAACCTACAGGAAAAATTATTGGGTTATTGAATTGCTGACAAAGAGTAAAGGAGCAAGGAAAACTCTCCTGTCCAGAATCTAAAAAAGTTTATCTTTTCCAATGGAAAAACAAAAAAAGCTGCATTAACTGCGCAGATCCGTATTCCAATTAGATTAAGATATTTGGGCTTCCCGAGGGTGCAGCAATGTCCTTGAGAGAGAGAGGTGCTTTGACCAAAGGCTGTAAAACAAAGTGACTAACGGGAGGAGCCGCGGTTCCGCTGTTTGAGCAGCCCCGAGAAGGACAAGCTCCTTGAGGCTGGCCGGAGCCGTTAGGACGAGCACGGGGCAGTAACGGCGCCCGGCACTTGGCCTTCTGGACCTGCAGAGGAATCCCGCGGGAAGGGCACAGGCTCAGCTAAGGAAAGCGTACGACTTGTGCGTCTCAAACTGAGAATCATTTTTAGACCGTTTTTAAGTTGCGTTTCGTAACACTGTATCTTGATCTCATCCTATGACCTGCATCTCTCAGTCGTAGCTATCTGATGGCATGATCCATTTTCCTTTGCTTAGATTGCCGTAGACTGGTTCCAAATGTCAGGTGAAAAGGAATACCTTGATTATGCTGCTTAACTTTTGTTCCTAATGACTGATGTTCACTCTTGGCAGAGATGACTGATTTGATTTCCATTTAAATTTGTACCTACGGGTGAGGACCCAATCATAAAGAATAGCTTTTTAGTTGGTTGGGTTTCTGGGTTTGATCAAAATCAAGATTAAAATTGAGGTATGTGTATGGTAATGTTAAAATTCTGAAAACTGTTTTCAAGAGAAGTTTGCTTAAAGTGATATAACTGCTTCTGAGAGCTGCTGATCGTAAAAGATCCTCATGCAGGCTAAATGGCACGTGGATTTTTCGGACTGGCTTCTTGTTTCGGAACGGGACACATTGGGAACACCTTTCTGGTTTGTTTATGCGTGTCCAGTTTGTTTACGTAGCTCGGGGCTCAGGAAGCAGACTTGGATCTGCCAGTGGGATCTGACAAGTTCTACCCATGTATTATGTTAACTGTAATATATATTTATAGTATGTTTTAATCCAATACGTGTAGATATATACATGTATGTTGGGACTTGGCTTCTTAAGCCGTAGATTTATCTTCATTTATCCATTTTATTGTTAGATATATTTTGCATGGAAAATCATATATATTTTTGAACAGAGGGTTATGAATTTATTCAGGACGGTATTAGAGTTTGGATCCTTAGCTGATTTCTCACTTATTCCCCAAATTCCCTGAGCTATTAGTTTATTTACAAGGCTAATGAATGCCCTATTTTTTCTTTATCCTATGTCAACAGCATAATATTGCTGTCTTTTGGTTTTTTTTAAATTAACACTTTGCCTATGAATCTTTTAATAGCATCTTGTTCTTCTAATCAGTAAATAACTGGAATAACAAGTCAGACTTCGAGCTGTTGCTGTAATCGTCACCATCACCGTCTCGCTGCCGTGACTTTTGTATGGGTCCCACCAAGAGCAGCACTGCCGCTAAGGCGGTGCAGTCAGCCGTAGCAGGTCTGCAGTGTTCGCAGCATGTTCGAAACCGGAGAGGTTGCTGGCACAAAATTTGGAAAAACCTGCGCTGATAAAGCTCTCCTGTCCAGTTGGCAGAAACAGGAGGTCTGTTTAGGTAAAACGCTGCTGGAAGCGTGGGCATTTCAGGGCGTTTATCTAAGCTGGGCCAAAAAGTCTGACACTTTTTGTTTTGCGTTGCATTTTGATTCAAGTACTTATTTTGAAGCAGTAGCACACAGCGTGGATCAGAACAGGGGTTTGTGTTGGGCCAATACTTTCGCCATCAGACAACTGTTAAAATACTGCTCTGAATGTTCACTTTAAAACAATTAGGCAGCGGGAACAGACTTTTTTTTTTTTTTTCCTTGCCGGTTTGAAAGGAGCTGTTTGTAGTTATTTTAAGCTTTTATTTGTGCCTGGTCCCAGACCTGCAGCTTGCCTCGACTGCTGTAAACATGCAGAGCAGATACTGGGGGTTCAGGAAAGTTCGTCAGCTTTGAGAAGAAATGTCTTTCCCTTGAGAATGGTTTGAGGGATTGCGTGATGTGCATATATAGAATAATATTCGTATTTGAAAATAATTGGAACAAGACATACTTGACATTCGAAGTCTAAGAGAATAAAAAGGAATTTCAATTAATGTGACATAGCAGTTTTACTGCCTGGAAGCTAGTGGAAACAGTAAAGAACTTCAGGGATTTTAATCTTGTTTGTCAAGCAATTTATCACAGTTGTTTTCCTAAATCTCAGAGATAATCAGCATCCATAGCAAGTGGAGACTGGATTAAACATGAGCTCGTGTGTTGTTCTGTTAAACTGTCTCTTGTATCACAACGTGTCAGGTTTTCACTGGGCGCAAGGCGAAGCGACGCGATGTCGGTAGTGTGATGCAGTGCATCATGTCGAACACTGAAGTGTGGTGTCTTCTAATAATTCTATTAAGAAGGATGTTTGCATCTGCTCCTGCTTAGTCCTGGGCTCCTGGATAGCTGAATGGAGAAATAAGCACTTGACATCTGCGTGCCAAGGTGAGCTGCTGCAGAGCTCTGGACGCAGGCGATTGGAATTCGGGTGGTAGTTCCAGAGCAGTCACTGCCTCCCTGTACTAGAAAGGGCCTCTGGTCTCCATTATTAAGCATTGCGCAGGAAACTTATGATTTTGCTTGAAAGGTTCTTTTAGCCTGAAAATTGTTACTCTTTTCACTAATTGGAGAAAGATTTGTGGAACTGTGCGTTGCGTTTGAAGTTCTTTGGAGCAAAACCTCTTCATGACTTGTTAATACCATGCACAGTTCTGAAGGCACCTGAAGGCTCTCATACCTCACCCCCATTACCAGCTGTCACCTTCAGTTCTGAAGGCTCATTGCCCTCCTAATGTGGTGCTTAAAACCCAAACTGAAGGTGAGCACCCCTCTGTGTGCAGCCCTGCAGAAGAGGCTGCGAGGAACATGGTTGTTTTTATGTGCAGATCCAAGACGCAGTCAGCAGTGAAGTGTTTATACGGAGAGATTTTCAACAGCCGAAGAGGTCTAGGTCATCAAACAGGGATTTGGGGTGTGGGTTTCAGAAGTGTCACCGCTTGGTGCTTGTAGGGCTCCCTGGTTCCAGCCTGGAGAAGGGAAGGCTCCAGAGAGACCTTATTGCAGCCTTCCAGTGCCTCAAG
>RSEF01000022.1:4589709-4604100 GCA_003993805.1 Himantopus leucocephalus
CAGAGGTCCTTTTGTGCAGCACAGCTTTGGTCTGCTCACATCCCTACATCCACCTCCGCCACACACGGGCTTTAGAGGGAAGCGCGCGCTGCTCTGCGGAGGCAGACACCTTTGTGCAAAGGCAATTCTTGCCCTACGGAGGGCTGAAAATCCCTAACACGGATGCTGTGCCGCACTCTTACCTTTTTCTATACAAATGAATCAAAGCCTGATACATACTAAAGGACAATCCAAGGTGTGCGGGTTGTGTCGGGTGGTTTTGGTTGGTGGTGGTTTTTATTTTGTGGGTTTTTTTTAAACAAAGTGCAGTGCTCCCCAAAATTACTTCTGCTTATCCTTCAGACAGCTTAAAAGCGTCCATGCAAAATGCATTTAGGATACGCATGCATGCACTGGAAGCCTTGTTAGCATCCTCCTTTATTTGGTGAGAACAAAGCAAGTATGATTTAAGCTGCAACTTCAATAAAAATGAAAAAATGTTATTCCAGTTAGCAGGATAAAACCCTCTGCAAGGGCTTGACAGCTGAGAGAAATAATGTATGTTGGCTCAGAGTAATGGAAATAATTAAAGGGGGAAAACATTAGAAGGCAATACTGCTCGAAGTAAAACCGAGTGGATGCGTCAGTAAACTACTGTATACGTCAAAAAGCTCATCCAGGCCTAGCTCGGAGCTCACGGAGGTGATGTAACGAGCAACGGGAAATATGTTCAAAGTAGTTTAAGAATCGTTAGTACACTATATTAAGCGTCATTATAAAGACCAGCCATCCCCAGCATGTGACTGGTGATGAAAGGTGCGGTCACAGAAAGGGATGAAGGAGCGACAGTCTCAGCTTGTTTCCACATCCTGTGTGTCGAGATGCTGAGGCACATTGAGTGGCACTGAAAGTGCACTAAAAAGATGAGGAGAAGGAGTGAAACGCAAAGGGAAAGGTAAACAGAACGCCCTCCTCCAGCCTTCTTCTCATGCTCCCTCCTCTCCCCTCTCTGCTGATCACCGAGATGTTCCAGACAAAGAGAACGTGTTCCCAAAGCGAGACACTGATAAACACGTGGAGGAAGGCGGTGTGAAATCACACTCTGCTTTTCCTGAAGACAGGGAACAGCTGAACGTCTCCGCTCGTACGCACAGCGCGTCGGGGAGGTGCGCAGCCCCGAGCCGCTCCCAGCGAGCGCCTGCTGCTGCTACGGCCGCGTTACGCAGGAGTCTCCTCTACGCTGGGGGTGCCTAAGCCAGAGAAGCGCAGAAACCACCACTTGAACATTACTGTGAAGAAGCCATGGATGATGCACATGACCGTCAACTCTTCATTTTGTGGATCTCCTACTAATCAGCCTAGAGTTTCTTGCGGATACCTGGAATAACGCACGTCTTGTTCTCTCTTGCATCACTGAGACCAGGCAAGGCTGCACCGCCTTATATTTCCCTCCCCCCTCACCGTGCACACAGGCTGCGCATTCCCAAGGCACCGAAGGCTGGAATCAGATGTGCAAAATACACAACTGCCCAAGACTGAAGGATGTCTCATCGTGGTTCTTGTTGCTCAGCCCAACTAAAACAACTCTGCTCTGGGAAGTGAATCAGTGAAATCAGTGCCGCTCGCACTCCGAACAGAGCTAAGCTTTTCCAAGCTTTTCCCACCACCAAAGCAGCACGAGATGTATGGATCAGACACTGCCAGATCACTTCTGGAGCATGACGCCTCTTCCAGACTAGTTTATTATTTAAAACATTGAACCTTCATGCTTGAGAAGCATATAGCCTCCGGGAGATCATCAAAGCAAGAGTAATAGTTAAAACTTGGAAAAGAGGAAAAATGAAGATTCAATTTACCAACAAATGTTGGATTTTTGACAAAAGTTGCTGACCAAAGAACTGATATTAAGTGCTTATTTTTTCATGGGAAGACTGAATAGACTAAGTCAAAGTGACACGTAGGAGTGGGAACGCGCTGTTGTTCAACACGATGTGACACAGAGAACACCAAGGGTTGCTGTTCGACTCAGTTACTGTGATTAACAATGTTGTCCACAAAGATTGAAACTTAATTAACATTTCTAAATTGTGCTTTGACATTTTTAGCTCTTCCTATAAAAGCACTTGTGCAGCTGTGTCATTAAAGCAGAGAAGCTTCACAGCTTTAACTGTCTGAACCACTCACCCACTGGAGGCTGACTGTGGTTTTAGACTTCTGACAACAGAAAAACACTCGGAATCCAGATGCAAATTTCTGAACATTAACAACGTACATCAGCGTTTAAAGAACTTGCTACAAGCTACTGAGGCAACTCAGTGCCCAGTACCCGACCCCTCCGTCTGAAACAGGATTAAATCACGTACTGTGTGGTATTAACTTTGGTAAGAGTTTTGTTCAAATAATATCCTTCAACACGGAAGCGCAGTAAGCTTGGCCCCGGTGAATTGATAACACACGTATCTTCTGGGGAAAAGAAAAAGAAAAAGGAACTGAAACTTCTCCAAGAACTTTCTGCGTGTCACCCTCATTATATTTCAAAAGTGAGCTCCCCAGCTAAAGCAGAAGTACCAAAGAAGATGGACGAACGGGACATAAGTGTTTCCTCTCCTTGCGAAAGGGCAGGGCCTGCAATTAACTCTTATTCTCCCCCGTGCTGCCAGTAGTGCCCAGTTCAACGCGCACACCTGCAGGCAGGAGCCTTAGCAGCGATCCCGTGGCACAAGCAGAAACGTACAACTGAGCGCGTTTTTTTTCTTGCCGACTCGTGAGCTCCCAAGGACCACCCACGACGTTCACTCTGCGACCTGAGCGAATGCATCTGCAGTGCAGCTTGCGGCGGATTTCTGTAGAAATTGTGCGTGGCTGCTGCAGTACGGAACTCCGAACTGCATTTAACGTTGGCTTTGGGGCGCTGAAGGGAGTTCCTCGTGCGTTCCCGCTCTCCCAACTGCTCACCCTCTTCTACAAGTCACTCCTTGACAGTTTCACAGGTTTTGATCCAAGGCGCTTCAGTACTTCTCTTTGGTAATTTCCTTTCATTGAGTATTAAAAAATAGAACAGAAAGACATACATGCTGGAAAAGAAGGAATTTTCATCTTCCGAAGACAGAATTATGATTCTGGTAAAACGGTAAATGAAAAGATGTAACTGCTTTGTCTTTGTCCTGGTTAATTTTCTTCCTAGTGGCTGCTGCGTTTTGGTTTTAGTATGAGAATAATGTTGATAACACACATTCTTTTAGTTGTTGCTAAGTAATGCTTATATTAAGTCAAGGGTTTTTTCAGCTTCCCACAGAAGCGGAGTTCTGTTAAACTCTCTTTACCTCAACCTGCAAGATTTTTTTTTCCTTTTTCTCCCTCTTCTCCCTCCCCTAGTGGAGGCTGGGGGGGCTGCGTGGTCCTACTTGCTGGTTGGGATTAAACCATTAAAGCGTTATACACGGAAAAGCAGGGGGAAGAAAGAAAAGGCTGTGAGGAAAAACATTTTTTCTGAATTGTGGTGGAAATTTACAGTCCCTTAAAGTCTCTCGCATGCAACAGAAAATGCGTCCCATCTCCTTTAGAGTGGGAACTCAATGGGATTTAACAAGATTCACTCCACTGGGCAAAGGAATTTTCAATAGCTGGAGTTACATATAGCGCAACAGGTACACCCTGCAACGGGCACACGCACCAACTAAGACATGCTACAGTAAACAACTGTCATTTGTTTTGCTGAATTATTTAACAGCTTCATTTAGAAAGCTTTTTACCTTTTTTATGTGCATTAGGTGTCAAGACACAATCACATATCAATCTATTCAAACCAAGCCTAAACCGGAGCCTCTTATATAAATACACAATGCAATTAGAAGGAAATGGTCATCTCAATATTGCCACACTAATGAGAACTGCCTCTATGAAATGACTATATTCATTTAATTAAAAAGCCCATTATGGATCCCATTCAAAATGCTGTTCATTGAACTCTTTCATATAAATCTAATTTGCTTTTGGGAGTATTATGTTTATTTGTACAAACAGGTTCTGAAGAACAAAGTCTTAAGAAAACACGGTCAGCCCCTCGTGAAGGGGTTTTAGAAGAGCTAGCTAGGAATATGAGCACTACAGATTATTTTCTAAAATACTCGCGACTCAGATTCACGAGTAGTGTGGATGCAGCAGTTTCCAAGCAGCTCCTTTCCCAGAGTACCTCCTCCCCTCCGGCGGCAGGGACGGCTCAACCGCAGGTGCAGCAGTTGCTGACTCAGCACAAACTCGGTCTCGCTGCTGCAGAACCAGCTCGGCCGTCCCGTAGCGGGAGGAGGAACCTCAGCGGGATTAGCTGCAAACCACCGCAGCAGTCCCCAGCCCTGCTAAATTCATACGGGCACAGGGGCATTTATCACACCGAGCGACTCGCATACAAAACAGATAATGAAAAATGCATCAGGGCAGAATTAAGGGCGGACACAACAGGAAATGACATTTTTCAACTGTTGCGTACGCCGGTTTTGGTCTTCACTGAACAAACGGTAGGAGTTGAAGCTGAATGATGCTAAAGAATATGAACCATTGCTCTGTGAAAACTTGGGGGGAACGCACCCTAATTATTTTTTTTTTACAGTAAGTTAAAAAGGCAGTATGAGCCAGACCCACAGTGTTTGCTTTGAAACGGCATTGCAGGGGTAAGCAGTGCTTTGGTTTCTATCTGCCTTACCTCACAGGCATAAATAACGGGAATAAGACCACCTTCAATATGCAGAATCACTACTTTCACAGACACGCAAGTTCCGGAACGGTGACCCCAGCACAGCGGTATCTGCAAGACATTTGCCCCTGCTAAAAGAAAGGACATCTTCAGCTCCGCGCCACCCCGAGCCGAGCTAGCTTTAAGACAAGCACTGCAACCCGTAGGCTTACCCGGAGCCTCAGAGACATCAGCGTACGCCCTCGCACCGCACCGCTCTGCTGCGTACTGAGCGACCAATATCCCCGTCACCACCAGTTGAGCAGGAATGGCAAAGGTGGGGGGGTGGGAAAAAAATCTGACACGCAGGTCTGATCTATTTAGCTCTTCAGGGCTTTGGGATCAAATATTGCCTAGGCAACGTGTGTCTGAATACGCCGGGACTCTAGTTTCGGATATTATCTCTCAGTTCGACGGGAACGCAGCAAAGTTATGGCCTACATGTTAAAGAGGTACTCAATTCCAGGGCCAAACTGTAGTTTCAAACATTAAACTTGGGTCCAGACATCACAACACTTGAATTATTTATGTGATTGCTAATGTTAAGCCCCAGCATTTAAAACAAATGCCTTATGCCCTCGTCTTTGGCACACGCGTTTACTGCTAATGAAGGCATGTAGTGGCAGTGACCTCCATCCCAGATCTCAGCTACACTTAAAATTTAGTACACTGGAGACTGAAAATCACGGCCTGCCTCTATTTACATCCCGTGCGATCCTCTTGAAATTAATCGAGCTTTGTAGCGTACAGAGCAGGCAATTTGGCCCAGAGTAAGCAGAAGGCACACTTTCAGCTCTTAGTGCAGATTATGGCACATTTTGCTAAGCTGTCGAGCATCTCTGGTGAAAGCAGGCGACGGGAGTGCCACGCCAGCGGCGCTGCCCTTTAGTACCGCACGTTTTGCAGCGTTATGAGTTTCCGCAGCCCCTCAGAAAACAGGATTTTAGGAAAGCCTCATTAGTCATTATGTCTATTTCTTGTCAATGCAATTATGTTCCACCAGACGTTGCTCAGTGTTCTGGATAGTCTTCTCTAACCCACAAGTCTGCGTTGCCGGCCACCGCCGCCCTGGCTCAGCACCTTCGTGTGTATCACACACAGCATCAATGAGGTTAACGCGAGGTCTCATGGATCTTTTGGTTTGGGCGTTCCTACTGAAGAAGATTTGGCACTTCTCTGAAAGTTAAAAAAACCCAGAGNACACACAGCATCAATGAGGTTAACGCGAGGTCTCATGGATCTTTCAGTTTGGGTGTTGCTACTGAACAAGATTTGGCACTTCTCTGAAAGTTAAAAAAACCCCAGAAAATACAAAATAGTGATCTAAAGGGTCGTTCTGAACGGAAGCCTTTGTCAGAGAGAGACCCGTTTGACCATCGTTAGCAAATGCTGTCAGAGTCCAGACATGTCCAGGTTCTTCTGGAAGCTCATTTTCTGAACTCCTGCATAAAAACATTTTGTTCTCTTTCATACGTTAAAAATGAAAACCTAGGAACAATAACTTAAGTGTTTTCTTAAAGAAATCAAGAGCTTCATTTTCATCTCATGCAGTTTTCACATTACCAACATTACATGCTGAATATCTTTGCTACACGGCAGTGGTGCTAATTTAATCTAGACAAGCACAAGCGGCAAAATCTCCGATTACAGTTCAGTAAGTAACACCAGGTCTTAGTTTTCCACAAGTCTCCAGCACACAAGTGATGAAAGGATGCAAATCATGTCCCTGCTTCGGCAGGAACAGCCGGAGAGGGCAGTATACGGTGTTTGCCCTCCCTAACTGTTGCTACTCTGTAAGGAAGGGAACGCGGAGTCACAAGTGCAGCTTTTCTCCCCGCTTTGCTGTATTCATTGCCAGAATGAAAACTTCCCGCCCGAGGAACAGAAGCAGCACAAGAACAGACCTCCTGAGTCAAGCCCGAAGCCAATTCAGCCGATTAGACTGGCTCCGTTAGAACAACTACATGCTACCAAGGAGCGTGAGGACACGGCAAGCGTACGCTATCTTCTCGCGGCAGTGTGACTTTCCGATCCGGAGCCGTTATTGTGCTCTGGTGGCAGAACCCAGTCCCACGTCAGGGACTTGCAATTCTACAATAATGAGCGTGCAGCACCCATAGGCATCGTTCGGTAAGTTAACAGAATAGGCAGAGGAGAAAGAGAAAAAAAGACCTATTTTTAAGCCACTGTTAAAAGACGACATTCTTACCGACAGCAAGCCCTAGCAGACAGGTCTCAACAGGCCTCCTCCCATTCACTCCTTGTGTCCGGGTAACTGGGAGAAAGTTAAACTGGGCAACTAGTTAAAAATATGAAAGGACTTTTTTCGCACTTTAGGATATCATTAAAACTGCACAGTTCTTGTGGCCCCGAGAGCTCAATTTAGTTAGCCTCTATCTGTTACTCTGTAGTGAACACTTAGGGAAGACAAAGCATTAAATTTTGCCTCATCTCCTAATGACTTTCAGAGGAACCCGAGTGCTGAGACTGCCTTTCTGCGCTTGCCAATCTTTCCTTGCGGACCCGTTTGCACAAGGATAAAGCACAAGTAGTTTAAAACTGTATCAAGAGTTTTAAGGGAACTATTCAGAGGCACTGCTGAATTCACAGCCGCAATTACGAGCTATCATAATTGTATTCCAAAATCAACCTTTGTCAGCATCAACACTAAATGGCCTCTCCGCTCCACTCGGCGTGGCTCGGACTCCAAATGTTTCTGAAAGAGGTAAAGAGTGAGAATTGTTTAACAAAGCCAGATGGTAGTCAGCCTTGCACAACGCCTCTTTGCCCAGAAACCGCAATCCATCTGCACGCAGTACACAAATACAAACAGAAACGAAAGAGAATCCTTTTCTTTCAGCTCCTATAACGACAAGGCAATAGTCAACCATGGATGGGACAGAACCATCTTCTTGTCTGTCTATACACCAGGAACACCACTGGTGATAGCATGCAAACATTTTCAAAGGAGCTCGAAGCCTCAAGTTTGATGCTGAATGACTTTTTCTGTCTTACGGGTTGGTTTCGAGGCGGCTCCAAGCCTGGAATTTAAAAAGTCAATCAGGAGTTTCGACGTGACGCTAATAAGTCGAAATTAAGGTGTGTCAATAGGTTTTGACAGAAAAGTTATTATCCGCCTCACATGAAACACATGATTTCATGTGACTATTCCTTAGCATATCATTAAAATACATTGACATTTCAATTTAAACCATCTTGGATATTGCTGTGACTACCCCTTAAACTACTACTCGTCTCAAGAGGGAGTACGCAGTAAAAGAGAAGGCAACGAGCTGCTAAAGAACCGTATCTGCCATACGCAACGCCTTCCATCCAAGATTCACACAGTTCCCAGAAAATTCAGGGAAGAGTTCGCTGCCGTCACAACAAAACGTGCTCCCCTGTGAGACAGGAGGTGGCAGAAAAGAGGTGTGGGGAAAGAAGGGGCCTCCCGGTCAGAGTCCCGGGCCAGGGGCTCCCCCACCACAGACGCACATCCCTCCACTCCTCCGCAAGCTCAGCCATGGACACGGGTGGGCTGGAGGGGCCCCAAAGTGCCCACACCCCCCATGAAGAGGGAAGGGCAATACCCCCGTGACAGACTTCCAGCGAGCAGGCGTCCTTCCTCCGGCCATGGCTATCCAACGGTGACACCTCAGGGAGAGAGAGCGCTCGGTCTGTGCAGTAAACGAGAGAGGAATTCTTCCTCTCTGAGCAAGCGAGACCCTCTCGCATCCATTACTCCACACAACAGAAAAAAAAAAAAATGAGCTCCAACTTGATGTGGCTCCTGGATGACCTTAAAGCTCCTCCATCTCCGGAAGGAAAGCCGTCGCGCCCCACCGCGGCAGCCAAGGCCCACGCGGCACTGCCAGACGCGGCCGCCGAGTCGAGCGATTTGCAAACTTCATGTCTGCAGCTGGTTAATGTTGGTTATTCCTGCTCAGAACAGCTGAACAGCAGTGGCAATTATACTACGGGATCTGCCACCTTAATCAACCCGAGAACAGGACAATTTATTTTCAATGGAACATTAATTTCAGACAAGCTAAAGTGAAACCTTTTAGCAGCTTAATGCAAAAAGGGGGGAAAAATTGTGGATGTCCCACTAAACTCAAGCAGTTAAGGCTAAAAGGTAAAATAATAGCTATCATGGGAAGCAGTGGAGATGGAATTCATCCCACCTGTAAGAGAATAATTACTAAGATACAGAATGCAGAGTCAGGAAAAATAAAAGAAAGGTGTGAGGGCTTGTCTAGTACATGGAATTAAATCCAGGTCCTACAGATAACAATAGGTACTCGTGCTAGGGATCAGTTTCAGGATATAGAAACACACTTACACATACAGATCTCAATTTAAAGTGAAGGGCAGAGATTTACAGTGGCAAAGAGCTGTCTATGCACACGTGTGCGACAGAAGCATCGTCACAGCTAGACTGGAGAAAGGGCTGCATGCGTTTTATATACAGACTATTTTACACAATATTCTCCCAGACAAGGTTCTTGGAGAATTTAAGGGATTTTCTTGGCTAAGTCCCACTAAAGTTAAATACGAGATCGAGATTATTCCTTACGGCTGTCTTGAAAGTCTAAATCATAGATGTCCATTAAGTGTCTTATGTCGTGAATCCCTTAATCGGAATGCAGTTGACAAAGCAATCTATGGAAGAGCTTCTTCACTACAAAACAGCAGAGTAACTTCTGTAAGATGACAGTATGTTTACAGAACCCAATATAATTCTACAAGGTTTTTCGTTATTGTTACTACTTTTGCCGTGATGCAGTTTTAAATGACTATCATGTCGACTACTACATGGATCATGCCAGTTCAGTTTGAGTTAAGATATATCAATGCCACCTTTTTGTCTGCAATATTTCAAACATACTGAGTAAAATACTTCTTTTCTCTACTCGCCTAAAGCAACCTGAAGTCCCCAGAACAAATGAATAGTACATACATTACCGCTTGTGTCACCAAATAGGATTCTCTTACCATAGTTATATGAAAATTACTTAAAAAAATTAGAAAGTATGAAACGCTGACAGAGAAATGCGAGGAAGGAGTCCTGCTCCTAAATGCTGATATAGCTGCAGATATTGTGAACATAATAATGATTTTTACAGGAAGCGAATCATTAAATAGCTAAGGGGGTCGGGGGGGATTTTAAACCAAGCTGCTTTGAAGCCATATTGAACTCAAATAAAAGTTTCATCATCAAAAACGGACACAATGTTTTTGAAAAGATAAACACAATCCATTTTGACATTTTCAACACAAAGAGATTTAATCTCAGAAATATCAACATGGTTGGGGGGTTGGGTCTTTTTGGATTTGCCTTTTGGGTTTCTTTGGAGACCGGGCTGTCAGAAGTTAAAAACAAGGGCTGTGCAATCAATCAGAAAATCCACGGAGCAGTATATGGGAAACTAGGATTTATTCACTGCCAATACTCATAAAGCTCCTTCTCTTATTATACCTGCTCAGCAGCAAGAATGGGTCAAGCAATGGGTTTTTTGGTAGTTTATTTCTGAGTATTCTTTTAAATATTCTTTAGACTCCCACGTAGCTTTTCGTCCAGCTGCTGGATTGAAGCAGCTTGCACCATTTGGGGTTTCACTCCACCACCTCTATTCTAACTTTAGGTTTGTGCTTCCTAAAAGACACTTTATTCTTGTCACCTGTGAAGAGAAGGAACAGTTTCCTCTTTCTTCCCTAAGCGAGACTATTGGCAAGCTGATTTCTGTAGGTACAGTCTGTACCTAGGCAGAGATTTCGGCTTCCCCTCCCAACTACAGCCAATAGACTAGTGCACGTAGTTACTAAGAGCCATAATGGTCATCTGACTGCAAACCATTTGTACCACTTTGCTGCAATTGTCACCAGAATACAAACACCAGATGGAAAACACCTGATCGCTTCCTAAAGACCCTGTGTCTCTGTTAGTAACTTTTTTACAGAATGCCACCACAGTGAGTTTAATATATTGCAACCATATCTGGTTAGCACGAGGTCCGTCTAGCTGTGCCTATCACCTCTATCGCTGCTCACGCACAGAAACCAAAAGCTTTACCATCAGACTCAACATGAAATGTGGAGGAGGAACTGAGATACCCAGGGACACGCTGCAGTTACAGGGGGCAAAGCCAGGAGTTGATCATAGAGTCGTTTTGGTTGGAAGAGACCTTTAAGATCATCGAGTCCAACCGTTAACCCAGCACTGCCAAGCTCACCACGAAACCCCGTCCCTCAGCACCATGTCTGCCCGTCTTTTAAACACCTCCAGGGACTGTGACTCAAGCCCTTCCTTGGGCAGCCTGTTCCAGTACTTGACAAACCTTTCGGTCAAGAAATTTTTCCTAACATCCATCTTAAACCTCCCCGGCACGATGTGATGCTCAGCTACCAGGCAGCACTGCCCCTCTGCTGTACGTACACAGAGACGATCAAGGAAAACAATCCGTGATTGTCACCATCATCTATGGGACCCTAACAAACAGCATTTGTCACCTCTCTTAACAGCTCTTATCCCAAGGGAAGCCCACAGTCAGATCGAGCTGTACGTGCTGTTTCAGCAGACCAGTCCAATGTCCATTTCACACGGAATCTGGAGAAGAAAAGTCGTTCTAAGGCGAACGGAGAAGGCTCCGAGCGTGTCTGTGTCAGGGAGTCAGAGGACGTGGTCTTGGCATGCCACCCCACTCCTCAATCACTAAGTCCTTTAAAAAAAGATTTCTTTTCTCTTTTCCCTCGTCTCTTTTCTACTTACGACTACTTCGCAGACCCTGGGAGTCACCTGTACTCCCTTCGCTGATACAACCCCAGAGGACAGCAGGTAACAACTTGCAGAACCATTTCTAACCAGTTGCCTTACTTTCTACCTCTACTCACTGGTGCTACAAGAATGTAAATAACAGCTCTAGATAATCTGCAGGCTGACACTAAAGATGGCATAGTCAAAAGCATATGCAAGGTCTGCACTTGTGGGGCCTCGGTTTGTTGGTGCCGAGTGACCTGCTCTGCGCTGACTCGGAAAAGAAGACAATCTGCGACCGGTACGACCCAGGCTCCTTCCGAGAGAAAAAAGAAAAGAGAACCGCAATTCACGCTGAAGGGAAGAAATATTTACCCTGTGGGTAAGAGGGTACGCAGCCAGCACGGGCTGTCCCCCGTGAGGGTCCGGAGGTGCTAACTTATCCTCAGGGCACAGGCAGCCAAATTTAGAGCAACCCCACAGCGGCCCTCGAAGCACAAAGCTAGCACGGAGGTTATTTCAGGCATTTCCTAAGAGCAGATCTGCTTTCTATTCTCTCCCTTCCATACAATAGCCTGAAAGAACAATATAATTATGCTTATGAATCAGCAACACTTAGTTCTTGAAAATATGATAGACTAATGAAAGCAGCTCCTTTCTGTGTAATTTCTATACTTAACACAGGTTTATAGTTAACATTGAGGCACCAGAACTGAAATTAAAAATTGCTGCTTTACCCTTCCTCTCTATAGCCATTATAGTATCCACCAGATAATACAAATAGCTTTCACTTAACAGGCAAAGAAGGAGAAATGACAAGGTCTGGTATTATATTAATATATTGGAAGGCACACTATTATTTTGTTTAAATATGCTTTTGGAAAATCGTTATCAAACTCTGAGGACGTGGCTCAAAACCCCACCGTTCTCCGGAACGAAGTAATAGCTGCCCAAAAGCCTCATAGGGACATCTGTTGCGGAGGCCTCCCAGCCTGAAATGTTCTATTATTTAAATCTTGCAATATTTCATGTTTACATAAGGAAGAAAATGTCTTTATTCTGTTACTTTCATGGATTTTGTCAATTTTCTAAGTTGTCAATTCAGGGACTGACAGATAGCGGTGGTATGAGTCTCGTGTCAAGGACGTGAAACGCAGGCGTGTAAGAAGAGGACAGCTGGAAAGAGCCGCAGCTCACGCGAGGGGTCCCACCGCAAACACACACCCCCACGAGCGGGGCACAGGGAAATTTAAAGAATGATCTGGGGCTCGAGGAACGCAATTCTAACCTTCCTGTGCAACCGCAGACCTATGAAAGAAAGCTCTGTTTCTTTACATAAGTAACATGACACTGGTTTCTAACATCAGATTCGCATCAGAATTTAAATAAGAACTGCAGCGCATACATTAAGAGTTATGGTTGCCAATACTGGTTCTTAATTTGTCGTTTCTGTGCTTGATCGAGGTTACTCCCTGCCCCGGCCCTGATTCCAAGAGCTTAATGCCAGAAGTAACTGTTGCATCCACTTAATCTGATGACGTATTTAGTATAAACAGAAACTAACCCTCAACACGTAAAATCAGAAGCCAGTGAAGAGTTAAATCACAAATCCCCAGCTCCTGGGAAAAAGACAAACCATTTTTTTCTCTGAGCTTTCCCAAAAATAAAGCAAATGGCAAGACTAAAAATGTATCAAGTCTCAGCCTACATAAATCAAGCTGTTGTTAAGAAGATACATAAAAGGTCTAAGTTAATAAATCCATCTCTGACCATACAAAAGGTGTTGCTCAAAACCAACATTTTATGGTACTCCAGAACATAAACGTTTCAACAAATCAGCAGACTATACCCTCAACCCATGATCCTGACAACAAACATCTCATTAGCAGCCTTTTCCTTATGGCTCGTTAACTTTTTAAAAAGGGGGGGGGAAGAAATGGAGAAAACCCTTGAGACGCATCAGTGGGGTGTGCTGTACATCGCATCAACCAATGGTTCCTTCTGCGCAGTGTCTCCGTTCGTCCTTCGTACTCCAACCTCCGCGTTACTCCTATCTTATGGGTTTCAGACTCATAAAACGAGACACAGCAATAAACCGTGATTCGACTAAGCTGAACTCCTTTTTAAAGGAAACGTCTCTCTAGGAGAATTTTGTGCTGAAACAAAGGGCTAACAGTGTTGAAAACGGGGTATGAGAGTAGGACAGAAATTTGCATTTGCAAAAGTGAGAACAGAGCACCCCTGACTCGTACGCGCTCTTACTGAGGTTAGCTCCTTCAGGCCGCCTTGAGAACACCTGCCTCGCTTCTCCGGAGACAACTCCAGAACAAAACGCTTCGGAAAGATTTTCAAAAGATTTCAAACACTGAAGACCACTTCCATTAACTAAAGAGTGTTCTACCCATCCGCTTCCATAGGAGTGAAGCTAATACAAGAGCAGAGCTTCTGGAAATTTCAGCCTGACTGGCCAGAATTCCAAAAGAATTTGGCCCGAATGGTGCACTTCCCAGTGGGAACGTGGGCATGGCTGTGGCATGTGTCCTACAGGTACAGCCCCCACCTCCCGCAGGCACCGCAGCCGCTCTCCACTCCCGACAGACGCAGCCGGTGAAGCACGCAGCCTCCTGGGAGAACGTGGGGCTGACACTGGTGCCTTACTGGGGCTTCTTTGTTATCGTAAAACCCTAATGAGTGAAAACGTTCGTTCATACACGCTTCAGAGAAGTACTAGAAAATGCATATATTTATATAAACAATTGGAATAATGTGCTTTGCCGTCCGAAACCGTATCACCCTGGACCTCAAAGCACATTAGTGGCGTTACTGAACCAAACTTCCCTAACTATGATCTTCACCAGTGTTACCCGGGACTTCTAAAATTGAGGCTAGCGCAAAAAGCGCAGAGCTGCTGAGCAGGGAGGGGGGAAAG
>RSEF01000022.1:4626743-4668617 GCA_003993805.1 Himantopus leucocephalus
AAAAAAAAAAAAAAAACACCACCAACTTTTTATTTGGAAGCATCTGTTCCAGGGAAAATTTAAATACAATGATTTTAAAAAGCCCTTTAAACATAGAAAAAACCAGATTTGATTGAAGCCATCAAACTGCAATTAAACTACTATGGTTTTCAGCTACCACTCCCTTTCTTCTGTCCTCTAAGAAATCCAAAACTTTTCTTTATCTAGCAAACAAATATTCAGCCATTATTGGCTCTGTTCTGCTTGGCTCAGCCTGAGAACATTAGGCATTTTGTATCTCATATATTCATTCCCATATATTAAACTGTAGTATACTGCAATATTATTAGTCAACAAATCTGTCGAGAAAGGCGTGCCCAGGATCACCCTGGAATTACGTGACAGCGCTAAAACATACACCCAGCCTTGTGCTGACACCCTGACAACTGGAATACATTTCTTCTGCCAGACTCGCACGTCTCCCTCTGTGCAGGACTGTGTTCTATCTGGGTGAGGAAAACAAACAAAATGATCCTGAAGCATTATATTGGAGCAGGGGAAGCAAGGAATTTAACAGCTTTATACTTGCGTGCTAACTATACAAATTACAGTCCTCTGACCAACGCAAGGAAATACAATGGAAGGATTAAAAGGATGAATTTTTCTGCTCAAGAATAAGTTAAGAGTGCAGTTTTTATTTGTGGCTTATTTTAGGTCTTGAGAAAGTGATATTTTTAATGTGAGAAAGGTCAGTCTTGTCAACTTAAAAATAATTAGAGAGTGTTGTATGATACGAATTGCATGTTACTTCATAGAATCCTTCCACTTAAAGATCTCTACAAACGCGTGCATATACATACACACACACGCAGGTAGGGTTTTTTCCTCCCTTCCTTCAGGAATGCATCATTTCTGAAGGATTAGGAATAATAGAGGCTTTTCTTCCCATATATGCCAGGAAAAGTCCTTCCCAGAGAAAATGGCCTTGGCTTGGTGTACTTTGCTGTCCTTCATACCTAAAAAACCAAACAAGAAACATACACACACCGCAAAATCCAGCATATAACAGTAGCATTTTACATTTCCCATTAATGTCATCTGCTCCCCTGAGGAGTTCTCCTTCACATATTGTTTCATCATAGAAGACGTTTCCAATGTGACCTTTTCACACAGCTACATTGCAGTAAGAAGGTACTACATGAAGATAGTTGGAAGTAATGGTCAAATATGATTTTCATTTACAGTCATGTCAAAAGGTATTTTCATCCTAATTAGGACAAAATGTTGAAACTTGAAAACACGCTGGACAAAAAAATTGAAGTATTTCAACTACCATCAAAAAATCCTGTGGAAACATATCAGTTTCTTTATACTGATAAATCCTGTTGTATTAAAATACAGTACAGCATATCATATTATATTTGAAATATAAGGTTTTGAATTTCCATAACTTTTTCATTGAAAAAACAACACTAACATATTCTGAGGTACTTCAGTATCAACGATTTTTGCCCTGTAAAACTGTTCCATCAAAAAAGAAACCCAAAATACTGACCAGAATAAGAGCAGCCAGCACATTTCTAACTGTTTTCTTACATTAAACAAGTCATTTTCCATTTTCACTGCTTTTCTATGACCTGTGCTGCTCTTGTCAAGGCCAAATTTTCAGAGGTGCTCAGCTAACAGTAGCTGTCTTTGTTCCCCTTAGCAACCCCTGGGTACAACGTTCCTCCCCAAGTTTGCCCTGCTCAGTGTGGTATTTTATGTTATGCTGTGACCTCAATCACATCCCTCGTAAGACTCTTTTTTTCTTCTTTCCACATGGAAGTTTTTCTACCAGGACTATTTTAAAGATCCTTCCTGCTAAACCTGTCTCTCATTCTGCTTCTTTTTAGGTGAATGGAAGAGCTTCTGTCAACAGTTTTGGGTGCTGAAGTCCAGAAGAGATCTGCATAAACACCTCGTGTACAAGAGCTTTCATCCTGCTGCTATGCTATGGGCATCAGCGGCAAATCTCCCTTGGATCGCGGTCATCTACAGTTACCCCTCATTTGCAGTGGAAGTTTCATGTCAATCATCCATCTAATTGCATAATGATTATCAACTCTGGTATCTATAAACTTCCATCCCTCCTCCAGACTAGTGGATAGGAGGGAAGGGAAACGAAGGCCTTTAACTGAATCTAAGGTCAGCGTTTAATACTCTCATGCTAGACTATCAATGTTGGAGGCCTATTTCATTCCTTTTAGACTGTCAGTTAACAAGTATAATCCTCGTAAATAAACAGACCCTTGTGTGAACAGGCTCTTTTGCTACTTAAGAATAAGGCTCAACAAGCAATAAGAAACGTCTGAAGTCTGATGTATTAATCAAAGCATGTCTTCTGTGCTGCTTCTGAGCTGGCAGCTAACAACAGCTTCAGTGCACCTCCCAAACGGCCTTTATTCTTGAATGCTTTATTAAAATACACTGTTTTCTTTAAACCTGGGGGTATCAAACTTTATTGTGCATATCTGAAGTTTCTATCTACCCCTCTTCACACAGGAATTTACAAGTTTCCTCTGAGCTCCCCTTACTCTGCCCGATATTTACTCAGATTAAAAGTACTGCAATCAACCTACCGAGGTTTAACTGTTACTTCACAGCTTATTGTCAATAAGCTGAGCCTTCACTATCTAAAGATTGGAATTTTGGTAGTCTGATCTCATGGATTTAGTTACCTGCTTACTACGCTTTACAAGTTTTAACGCCGGCTGCCCATTGTACTTTGGGTAAGTGAACTTTCAGCAGCAGCTGTTTATTCTTAACATGCACCATAGCACACTTTCTACAGAACAAACAGAAAATAAACTATTCAACCCCATTTGCATACAAACCCTCACAGCTTTCCCTACCCAAAACTCCCCCCCAATCACTCTGATTCAAATCCACCATTTATTAACAAAAAACAGTGCTACAATTAAGAAACCTGACTCATTTCTGACGTACCTTTTTCTGGGTTTGGTCAGCATTATCATTACGTGAAATCACATTAATTGACTAACTGTTATGAGATCAAGACAGTAGCATTAAACTTGCCTATATGGTCAAGGTAAGTACAATAACGAAAGTCCCCACATAAAATCGCAGACGTTTAGAGGTCTAAAATTTTCTGTAGAAACATATGCAGAGTTCTCGGGGAGACTAAACAAGCCCACCTACTACTCTTCAGGCATAAGGCTGCCCCAATGCTCGTAACACATGCAGTGTTTTGGTGTTATTCAAGCGCTAAATTTAGAGGAAAAAGATAGCTGTTTAGGCTTTAAGAAGACACGGATGAGATGAAATACCTATTAAACTTTTCAGATAAGAAGTAATACATTTTCATAAAACAGAAGTGGCTGTGAAACATGCTGCCATGAAACTCTTCTGAGGACAAGAATTTAAGGTCAGAAAAGAAATGGATACAGTTAGCAATGACAATAATTCAGGGAAAATATTGGACAATCACGTAAAAACTGCACTTATGGGCAATTTTTCATTAGATTAGTAACTCAGCTGAGACTGGACCTTCAGAGCAAATCCTCCTCAAAGGGGTCTAAAATCAAAGTCAAGTATATATTACTACTTGACTTGAGGAGTCCTTATGGGAACACACACTTGTCTTTACAGTAGTCAAAATGCTCAGCTCTTGAAGGAACAACCGCCTTTCTAAACACAAGCAAAAACCTGGTCCTACCTGCTCAATTTCTCATAATTTTAGGAAAAACTAAGTGTAAAGGTCACCATGTGCCCATGCTCACCTTCGCAAAGTGATGACCAATGCTGAATTCATTTGGGCTGGGACCAACGGCAAAACTGAGCATACACTGGTTTGAAATAAAGTCTGTGGCACACATGCAGAGTTCTGAACCCCACAAGACTGCCAGTCCTTCTGTGTCATCCCTGTATTTAGAATCTGGTCCAACACTTACCAGGTTCAAAGCCGAATTTAGATTTGACCAGAGATTGTGGGTTCTCCTCTATTGTTATTTAATTGGATCATCATCAGTAATACCTTATCTGGACTTTCACACAAACTGACTGATACATACAGATTCTGTGACACTCAACAGAAGTACACCTAGCTTTATAGGCACATAAAGAGCTAACAAATATTGTCCCAGTAAAACTGTACTCAAAAATTATACTGCACAGTTCTTAGGTTTTGTACAATCACTAAAACCTGTGGACTTACGCTGTAAACAGCTTCCTTTCAAAGACAGTTTCAATACATCCTATCCCATTCTCCTTAAAATTAAATGGCATCTGCGTTGGGGTTCATAGGTTGCGGTCCAGCTATAATGTAGTGGTATGAATATATTTAAAGTAAAACACCAAAATCACAACTGATCCAGATTATCTTGTTTTACTTTCAATTTTGCTGTAGCAAAATGTTAGCTGTTAGGGTACTAAGTCAATATATACACTTTACAATGATGGGAGCCTTCTGCAATAGTCAGGAGGTAGACTTAGCCCTCCAATCCAGCCATTAGTCTTTTTTATGATTCTGAACCACAAAATATGCTAAGATAGCTTCTCATTCTGCCTCTGCTTGAGTCATAGATGCTCAGCAGACTCCTGATTTCTTTGGCCTTTCATTAAGCTGAAGCTTGGTTGGGTGTGAGAGCTAAAGGAAAAGGATTACAGGGGTTTATTCAGCGCTGTCAGAGAACGAAAATCCCTGTCTCACTGCCAGATGCATTAAACTACTGATCTCACAATTGCATAAAATTATCACTGGCATTAAATCTATGCTAATTCAACCCAGAGCAAGGAAAGATGATTTAACCCAGAACCTTTTTCCAATGTCATTCAAAAGCCCTAATTAGAAAAGTGTTCCTGTTCTCCCTCACATTCGATTATTATAGGTATTATTTAAAATGTATTATTCTTATTCATTTAGTAGAATGAGAATAATGAGGGAACACCATATAGTTGAGGAACACTGTTTAGACATAACATGGTCATGGTTTTCTTTTCTTACAGAAACATTAAACTCATGTTACATAGCTTCTTGTTTCATATTATTAATGGAAACAGCACAAAAGCATGTTCTAAAATGAACGCTAACTGCTACATATATAACTTCAACCAAATGAAGCGCAAAACATTCTTCTTTCCTTTGTACTCCGTCCCTCCCTCCCAAACTTTCAGCAAATAAGAACTTCCACCAATGAAAAAAAATTTCCCAAGAGGGTATACCAGTTGGCTGTGGAATATATGACGACATCATCAGACTAAGACAAAGAACTTCACAGAAACACACAAATGCACATAGTATCTGAATTGTGCTAAGAATGTAACTGTACCTTAAATCTAACAGCATTACTAGAACTTCCACGGCATTTTTCATGTACAGGTCTCAAAACATTTTTACAGAAAGATAATCCATATCATTTACCTAATTTTATAAAAGAAACATCCAAGGCTCAGCAGGATGAAATAATTTGCCCACGAGATGTCCATAACAGTGACAGAACACAGGACAGACTACGCTCCTTGTGGCTACTATGATCAGACATGGCGCAGAAGGGAACAACAAACAAAATCATACTTTTTTGACAAAAGGATATGAACTCAAATACTTTGGAGCTCAGAGTAATGTTGAATTAATGGTGATTAGAACAGGCTTTTCCATCGGGAGAGTCTTCTGTAATGATTGTTTCCGCAGAGGCCTATTGTAGGCCTTTACATTTCTCTTTAATGTATTTGGCACACATTCCCGTTAAGAGACGGTATCTGGCTAGACAGATCGCTAGTCTGATCTAATATGGCAATTTCTATGTTCTTAGAGGAAAAAATAAAAAGTAGTGCAATAACACACTCCAGGGAAAAATCTAGAAAAACTTAAAAATTAAAATAAAAACATAAAAAAGGCAATAAATTCATTTTCCCCTCCTGTGTTGCAATATGATTTTATGTGCAACATTAAAACTACAACATGAGTTATCCTTTCAAGCCTTACTTGAAAGTGACTATGACTAGAGGCAGGCAACTGAAATACTCCAATCCTGGTGGATGAACCCAGTTTATATCCATTCTAATTACATTCATAATACACTCATTTGAACTACCGTAGATATTATTTAGATGTATGCTATACATTCTGTCTAAAATAAATTGAAATAAAAATATAATGCATAGCTGAAAAATATACTCTGTACAAAGTACTGTATCTCACTGACAAGTACTTAAAAAAAAAGGCTAAAAGTAATAAAAATTACTGCTAGAAAAATCGAAGTGTTCCATTCCTAGATTTTATGGGGGCAATAAAAAATGAAAAAGCAGCCCTAGTTAAGCTAGACTGATGAAGTGATATACTGCCAGAAAGGCATTCAAGGTTGTGTTGAAACAGATTTAAAATTGATATATACCAAATACAATAATTCTGGTGCATATTAAATAGAGTCTAGATAGAATGCTAGTGCAGACTTTCACCAGATGATTGTAAATTAAATAAAAAAATAAAGCCTGAGCCAGACAAAATTTGCCATGAGAAAGAGCTTGGATGAAGCTGTTAATACCAGTTTTAACCCACTAAATATGGTGAATTTGAGCAATACGGAAAACTTTGTTTATTTTATTCGCAGGAGTTTCAGGAACAACCTACAACTTCTGCCACTTCAACTCTTTAATTTCTTTAATTGTTTCCAAACCATGTGCAGAAGCACACAGAAGAGTGCTGCCTTCTGTCAGACCAACTAAGGAAAGGCAGTCGCGTGTCACAAAAGAGCTCCAAGGCTGCCTTCCACAGGCACAGCTCAGAGAAACACCCCCTTCCCCGGGCCGTGGAGAGCTGAGAAAACCTCCCGGTGACAAACATGAGTGGAGTTTATCCCCTTTACCCTCAGCTATGACTCAGTGGTAGGTAGAGCAGCAGGCCAGTTAAGAAGGTTAGCACTGGGAATGAGACTTAAGAGTGTTAGATTTCATTTTTACCGTCGAGCCAGTGGAAGCAGAGAGCTAATAAGTGCTTTGTGTTCATACAACACAAGTGAAAAACAATGCTGCATCATAAACATTCTGGCCACATTTTGCATGGGTTCAGGTTATGACACCTCATTTATTCTCTTAAGCAAAATGCTTTAACATAAGTTCACTGGGAAGAATGAACTGATCTTTTCGACGCTACCCAATATTCATCTTCCTCCTACTGGAATTAGATAAACCAAAGAACAGACTTCAAAAGAAATCCCAGTGTGGCTGTCCGAAACAATCATGAAGAAGGTCTGCATTTCAGAGTGTTCCAACACACGCATTTGCTTTGCAGTTACTCTTTCTGAAATTCATCCTCAGCAAAGGACCAGCACAACAGCTACACCCTACTCTGGTAATAAGGAAACTAGATTTTGATTAAACAAATAGCATTTGGAAGCAAATAGGCTTTGTACTCTTCCTCCACAAAGGGGGTGATTTCAGTTTCATCGCATTTTCACGAGGATTTAGCTAGTTACTCCGGTCAGGACTGTGAAGAGCTGTCATCAATTGAACAACAGAGGCCCCCAGAATAAACACAGCAATACTAAGAGCATCCCAGTTCTTCATACAGGAGTCTTGCTTGTGGGTGTATTATGCACCACCAGCTTCATTCCTATGTGTTGTACCTGGCCAACGTAGTGATTCTAATACGTCAATAACTCACTCAGACGAGTCAAGAACACAATACCATCGCCCCAGTGACTGAACAAGAACACTTTCCCCCAGTTACATCTGGTGATGCCCACACTGGTGCGATTATCTAGATACATATCAGCACTATGGAACGGATGAACTGCTACCAACAGCTTTCCGCTTGTATCCCGACCCAGTAAGATGAGGTAGCCTGAAAAAACAGAGTATCAAAAGGTGCTAGAGACAACAGCATCCTGTGCCTACAAAATTGCTCAATCCATCCATATCAAGGAACATAACTGATTTGTTGACAGCAGAAACTGAAAAACACTGTCAAAGATAAAGCAGGCTAGTATCTGACAGTCTAAGCATGCTACACCAATTATCCAGAAGAAATTGTAACTACACTGTCAGCTTCTTACAGGGCATTTGTACACACCGACAACAACAAAGCAGGAGTCTGCTTTTGCAACGCTCACACCTATAAATGCGCACCAGCCTAAGACATTCTGCAAAAACAAGTCGCTTTGTCAGTTCAAAATGGAAAGTATCCAGGCCTTACATACACTAGGAAATACTGAATTATTAGCAACAAAATGTTATAAACTTGCCTCCTTGACTACTGATCTTAAAGAGATAACACCTTCCCATCCTCCAGTGGACTGTCTTCCACTTAAAATCATATGAAAAATGTGTACGCACGTCATGTGTGCGCACAATTACCGTATGCTCCAGCCGGACTGGTATCTAGTCTTACAGACACAGAGCGGCTTCTGACCTCTGCACCGAGCCTCCCCTGAGGCAGTTCAGACCCCATACTTCTGGTCTGATTTCTTATAAGCATGGGAAATGGACTATTCCCTCCCTTACTGAAGAAGCCTTTTACTTTTTTGAAGGATTAAATAAGCTACCCTCAATTCCCCATGCCAAGCCAGCCACGCTTCTTTTCCTCCAATAAAATACTGGTTTACAATATAAGTATTTACCATGGATACATAAGAGAGACCATGAGATGGAGCTGTCACAAGGAGAGGCAGTCTACCAGTTGTTTTAAGAATATGGTAGGCATTTTTGGTGCTGTGATTTACAATAGAATTGAGTGCCATAAAGGTACTTTTTTTTTTTTCTTCTTCTTCTTCAGTAGTGCTACTGAATCTCTTGCGATTCCATTGCCATGTGACTTAATATATTATTAAAGCCCAAGCTCCAAAGGTTCTTTGAATAAGAGGTAGGAAAGAGGACACGAAAGAGGACACTTTCAGTCCTCATAACTGAAAAAAAAAAAGGATTTGAATCACAAACCTCCAAAGCCCATAAAGCAGATAATTTCCATGATTTTTAATGTAACCTTGCAAATATTTGAGCCATGCAGAGAAATTACCAAACAGCATTTTAAAATAAATAGAAGACAGTATGGGATTTAAAAAGAGATTGGACAAATTCCTAAAGGACACATTCACTCACAGCATCAACTGCGAGATAATAAAAACACAATTGTCTAGATGCCACCCTTCACCTCCCGCAGTTTCTGAACTGCTGTTTCAAAGAAATGGGGGAGAAGTTTCAGGAAAAGGATCATTTGCTATACTGTATTTGCCCTAGTCTCCTATTTTTTTCCTTGGCATTACTGTCAGAAGTGGGACTGCTGACACAGACCTTTATTTATGATCTCATCTGATCAGTCATGTTCTTAACGTTACAGATGGAAGGTACAAGTATAGTAGGTAGATTTTTATTTTAGATCAGAAAATGCACAGAAAAATCCATTAGTTAGGGAGGAATGAATTGGGACCATTGTTTCTCTAATATTGCTCTTCTTGCCCAGGAATAATTTTTTTAAAGCCCCAAAATACAAAGAAACCTTGCTCAGCTAAGGTAAAGTACTTAAGTGGAAGGTTCATATTATTAGTAAAAAAACTTCTACAAATCAGTACCATACATATATTTTCCCATTAAAAAGAAAATTATTAGTAAGACAGTTTGTCAGATTTGTAAGTCAGTAATAAAGAAAATCAGATCCAGAAAATTTATCCAAAGAAAAATATCTTGTGCAAATGCTACAAGTCACCAGTTGTTCAAGCATTTTGGCATTACCAGACAGTTGGGTATAACTGCTGCATGCTGTAAACTAAATATACAACTGCAATGTGCTACACCTAAGAAGCAAGTATCCTCAAAAAAAATTAGACAAAGCACAAGAGACAAAAGTGAACTGACATGCCTCTGATCATGTAGCTATGCAATGACAGAGTCAGACATAAATCCTGGATTCCAAACAAGAAGTTCATACTGACTACCTACAATGAAACATCAGCATGGTAATTATCAGAAAAAGCACCAGCAAAATCCTCATCAGTACACGAACGTCCTTGCGTAGGTTTCTGGCCTAGACACGGCTTGTTAAATTTATGACTTTCTTTAAGATCATAGATGAAGGCAGTTTATCTCCAAGTATAAAATAAATATCACAATAAGGAACCTCCAGATAGAAAATACAAAGGCTTGAAAAATCACAATGGAATAAAGCGCTGTGCGGATAAGAAATCAGTCTTTTAAAGTAAACCAAAGGGATTAAATCAAACTCTGAAAGAAGACAAGTAAATGATAAATGACACAAGACTGTAACTAAACTAAATCCCCGGTGTCTAAATGAAATATAGAGGGCTGAGGAGATTATGCAAATTGAAATGAATCAGACTGAATCAAGACTTACAGCTGACCTGAAGTGTCAGGGAACATGCTGCATTCTGAAGCCAGAGCCATTATACAACCTGGGAGTGAATAGCTGACCAGATGATAAAGGATGGAAATCGTATTTGGCCTCCAGAGTTCTCGAAGAACAACAGTGTAAGTAAAGGGGGAGAGAGGCATCCATCCAGAGCTACCATGCATGGTTTTGGGAGGAGGGGCAGAAAAAAGAAGAAAAAAGCTGTACAAAATATGTATTATAGCTTGCTCACTTAAATACAAGCATACTCTTAATTCTTAGCAAGCCAGTTGAGATCTCAAAGCCATGCAGTCAGTCTACTAAGATTCTTCAGCTACGGTACTTTTGAAATGGCGTTACAGTTGCTTTGCCCTGAAATTCACTCGTGTTTTTAGTAGAGAGTTGCATACTTTTTTTAAAACGGTCCTAAGATAGATTGTTCTGCATCATTAGCTCTGATCACTACATTTGGAATTCAGATTCCAAATTTCTCAGATGAATTTCAGAAGAGTTCAGATCGCTACTTCTGGTTTATTTATCCTCTTATCCTCACTTGGATAAGTATGTATTTACAGTCACACAATAGAATAGTAACACAGAAGTTAAGCAATGAGTTAAATGATCCAAAATGATGCTGTATTTATTTTATTCACTATTACTAGCAATTACAAATCATAATACAAGAGTCTTTTGACCTTTAGAATAACTGACGCAGTCTTTTGCAAGCTGAGCAAACCAGCCTCCCCAAGAACACAGGGAAGGGAAGGACGAAAGTCAAGTGCTGTAATTAGCAGCGTAATTATTTTCCAAAATAAAATGTGCAATCTTCACCTCTTTGGCACTGAATGGCGTCATTGGGGCTGCTATCATTAAGCTGCCATCGTTGCACTATCATTATGGGGCTGATAAGGAAAGACAAACACTTTGAGATCCACTAGAGGATGCGCTTATTTCCCAACTTCCCTCAACTAATGTATTTATGTATTTATTTTTGTGGATGATGGGATTTTGAGGACGGGAAGGAAGGTCACTGACATTGGAACCAGCAGGGATAAGAGGCGTTTTTCTCAACAGGAATCAAGGCTGATGCTCTAATAATCATTATACATTAAATCCTATCTTTTTTTTTCAGCCAATGACAAAACTCTCATCGACTTGAACAGGGTCAAGATTTTACTCCAAGCTTGCAGCCACTTAGACACCACAAGAATAAAGTCAATACAAGCACTAGAGCAGGAAGGGACGGGAAGAAGGGAATCTAAGTCTTAAAGAAACGTTGCTTAAGTGAAACTCTTTCCTGAATCTACAGGAAACACCTACACGTCAAGAGTTACCCAACACATCTGAAAAAATAAGCTGGATAATAGTGTTTACATAATGAAACAAGAATAACTGAGGTTGTTTAATTATTGTTGTCCCAGAAGTACGTTATTATGCAGTGTCTATCCACCTCTTTGGGTATTTCAGATCTTGGATGGCATCTGAACTAAGACTCAATAACACAGTATTTGCTACATAGTTGACATGCATTGAAGTATACTTGTATTTGTGGGTTACTTTAATATTTTTCCTTTATTCCCCTTTATTGCATAGGATCCTATTTCCTGCTAATAAATAAGGTTTTCTTTTTGTCATTTTGTTTGTTTTAAGTCTGGAAAAACAGCAGCAGGCAGAAAGGGCAGGATTCTCACCAAGGTAGACTCACTCATACAGAAAACACCCTAAAGAACTTCTGTCTCCCGAAACAACAACAAAAAAAGAAACAAGGAAATTCTCCACAATTGAGCACTTGATCATACAGAGAATGCTAAATACTACAGACACAGATTATCTCTATTTACAAAACACATGAGAAAATGTTTAGCAGCCCACTGTGGTATAAACAGACAGGGAAAAATGGAGTCGAAGAGTTCCAAGTCATCACATGCATATAAAAATGAGAAGATCCCCAATTACTTTGGAAAGGCTGATTCAGTGCCATGACCTGTTGATAGTAAGGTGCAAGTGGATGTTTTTTTGCAGCCACCATCTCTCATAGCTACCAGGCACAGAATGGAGACTAGAGGGTTATTTGCTGAGGAATTGATTCACTGGACTAAATACTATGCTGCTATTATCTATTTATACCAAAACCAAGATTACTCTTTATATTATAGCAACAGAAGCTTCCCCCCCCGCCTCTATTATACAAAGCATGCATGGACTGGAGAATAAGCACTAAAAATCTAATTTGGGAACCCTATGCTATCTTCAGATGTGCTTGGAATCAGGGGAGGGGAAAAAAAAAAGCCAAACAAAAAGGCCATTACTTTGTCATCCACAAAGCCGATCATACAAAATTGTACCTCTTGCCCAGCCCAAGGCTTACCATGCTTCAGTCAGATCAAGAACTATTTCCTACCTCAGAGCCGGGCCTTCTTTTAGAACTTCCTCTTCAAGGAGAATCATAGTGAGAAAGCACCTTGTCTCACAACTTCACCAAGACCAAGGACACTGACAAGGAGCAGAAGCCTTCAACAAGCAGTGAGACAGCAATATTTCATTTCCTCTTAAGCATCTGGTAGTAGAAGGAAGGCACTGAACTTAGCTTACCGCGTTGGTCAACGTGTCAAAGTATCTTCAGGAACTTAATACATGGTTAGTTATTTATTATCTCTTAGCATAGAATTTTTATTCTGAAAGGACCAGAAACACAACTACATTATTCAACAGCTGTACCAGAAAACATAAGACAAAACCAAAAGAGAATGTACCTGATAGAAGGTATAAAGTAACTGCAACACTGGACTTGTTGCAAAATGTCACTTGTTTGCGTCTCACCCAATAAGCTGCACACCAAGACATTCGTTCTTTGAGCAAAACATGGGATCCTCAGCGAAATCAATAGGAATCCTCCAGAGGCACAAGGAATTATCCTCACAGATCTGCTTGCAAGACCACAGTTCTATTTAGATTTTCTGAAACCCAAATCATTACACCAAGCAGATGAGTTTGATTCTTTGCCAACCCCCTGCAGAGCACGTTACCGCTAATTATTCTTCTCACAGAACAGTAGGTACTATGCAAAGACTAAAGTCTAAGGCTAAACTAAGAGCACTCCTGTCTCACTGGTTTGAAGTGTGAAATGCCTATAGGAGAAGGACCACTGGGGGACATGAGTTCTTGCAAGTCCTAAAAACTTCAGTCAGTGAAGGTTTTTCCTGAGGCCATAAGGGAAAGAGAAACTCTGAGAGCAGGCAACTGCCAAGGGACAGAACACAGTAAGAACATTCACAGGTTTTGAGGGTTTTTTTTGTTGGTTTTTTTTTTTTTATGAAGATAGAAATATTTAATTATTCAAAACAAAAAAAAGAACTAAAGGAGCCTGTCAATTAAAGTGACTGATAAAAGTTTACAGTTGCTCTGAAATATTTAACAGAGAATGCTGAATTTTTTATTTGTGCTTGCAACAGAGCCTAATGTTAATATACAGAAATTAATACAAACATGAAACCTAAGCTTTCAATCTCCCATAGAGGTAGCTAAGTAAAGGCTTTATCCTCCTCTACCAATGTTTCAAAATTAACACTAAGACCCACGTAACTAGACTTCCACGTCAGCATGTCTACCCATAGTATTCCCAACAACACTGAGTGCTAGCTGCTCATTAAAATCTCTTGCCAAATATGGATTCTGTGGCATTTCATATCTAGTCCTGACCATGATAACTTCACCCCTAAAGGCCAGGAAGAGAGGCAAAGATTAACTCCAGGCTTCTGGTTCTGTGTTTTAAATTGAACTTGGGCTAACAGGCACTTTTAAAAATAACCAGGCTTTTAAATAATTATTGCAGCATCACATTTTTTTCTAAGGGAATACAAAGCAAACAAGAAGTTGACATGCACATAAGTTTACAAATGGATCCAAATAGCCAGCAACATGCCCTTGTATCATTTTTTTTTTCCAGTATTTTTGCATCTTTCTGTGCCATACTTCCAGTTCGTAGTTCATGAGTCTTGTCAAGCTTAATCAAGAACAATATTAATACTGCTAATACCTGAAATCCTTGGGTAAATTTATACATCTATGGGAAAAGGAGGTTCTGGGACAGCTGACTAGGGAATAAATTACTTAAGTAGCAAGGCAACTATGCTAATTATTTCCATTTGGATGCTACATCACTACCATTTTTTTGCATCACTATCAACATGTTTTCTAAGCCAGTAATTAGGCTTTCACTGTCCACAAACCGACTCATCCAAGCCAGGCTACAAGATGCAAACTCCAAAAAAAACAGTTTTCAATACACCCGCAGTTTCAATATTCAGCCCGTAAGGATTCCCCACCACAGACACTAGACAGAATGCAGCTTCAACATTACGTAAGGCTGTTCTTTTAAGACTTATACAGATTATTGCAGAACTGCTCTTTCTAGCAGAAGTCTGCAGTATTTGATTTAAAAAGGAGCAATTGATAAGTAAGCCAATTTCCAATATTAAAAAGGACAATAACAAAGACAATCTTTTGGGAAGATTTAACTTTTTCCTTTCCTTGTATAACACACAATTGGGTAAAATTACTAAATGCGTTGATTTGTACTTTGTATTCCTTCTAATTCTAAGGGAAAGACAAGGAGAATCACTTGCAGTCATTACATGGTCCCCTCAGTACTATCTCAATTTTAGCCACAATTTCCAGCTTTATAATGATAAAATACATCTCTGTTAAGTTGAAGCAAGAACATAAGTAAAAGTTAGCCCTGAAGACTTGCTATTCCTATCAATTCAGACAAAGTCTGACAGCCAAATCTTGCCAACACCCATGAAAACACAGAGCCTTTCTAGTAGGCCATTCTCAAGTCTGAACTACTTCAGATAAACTTCATTATAATTAACAGCAGATGTATTCTTCACACATCACATCGCACTTCCCTGGCTGAGGACATGTTCACAAATGTCTCAAAATAGCTTTAACATGCAAAAATTATTTTAAATGTGCATAAATAAACCTCTTAAGTACAAAATCTGATATCTCATTCCTTCACAAAATAAAATGAGCTCTCTTAATTGAAGTCAAATAAAGTATTTCTCCTTGAGTATTGCAGACCACATCTATTTTTAAAAAGCAATATGAAATGCCCCCTAATTTCTAGACTCTGAAAGGCATAGACTCATTTTTTTTCATCTGCGTGAAGAGAGTCTTACCTTATCAAGTAGCATCATCCTATATCCTCTCTGGCTCACAACCATCTTTCCTCTCCTCATTGCAAAGATGAGCTGAAAAAAATTTCCTATCAGTGAATTGCTACTTTTTATCGGGTTTTTACTATTATCATCACATATCCCCACTATAAACTGGAACATTACCATAACTTAAATAACATTAATTACCCAGTTTGTGCAAGCATCTCTAATTGGTCCAATCCCTTTCTTTCCTAATTAGCCCTGGTATCTCCTTATGAAAGATCAAAACAGGTTTTTTGTTCCTCTTCTAAATATTTTACTAGTTTTTAGTGCAGGGGATAATTCTTCCAATCCAGTGTTACTCTGCCACTTTATATATAGCGATAGCAAGACACATAATAACTTCCTCCACAAGAGTCTGTGCCGCCAGTACCTCCTATCCATCTCATTTACCCATCAGTGTTATATCCTGAACCTTCTCATGAGCTTAATGCTAGTTTCTACTTTATTACTAACATGAAGTGCTAGATATTGCTTTGCCTTCTGTTCCAGGAAACAACTTCTACCAAGTATTTGAGGTTTCCTTGGCACCAGGATTAAGGACGTATTTTGAAATGAAAATAAACTTTCTCACAATCACACAACTATAAAATCTTTAACATATAAAGCATGTAAGTTTACATCAAGAGTCATAAGAAACTAGTAACGCTGACCAGGACTTTCATAGTTACACAAACAGAAACATTTAACAGAAGGACAAGGGAAGTTCAAGGCAGTCAATAAATAGCAATAGGGCAGAGAAGAGCTGCTATTTTCCTGCACAGGGCCTGTATGAAAAACAGCCACTTTCATTACCTTTCACAGCGTTGGTATTTACCGTTTTCGGACAAATCCATGATGAAGCGGGCTTCTCATTAAAAGACAACACAGTACTCGTCATGCTTTGCCCAAACTGAGCTCTGGTTGAGCTCCTGGCTGGTATAAGGCTACCGAACTCCACAGGAGGGATAAAAATCAGGCAGCGAGGCAGCCTTCGGCCTTCCTCAAGCAGCCATTTTGTCCGGCGCTTCCAGAACACAAACCACCTCCACTGCATGGAGAAGGTTACCACCCAAAACCTTTCCCAACCCAAATCCCCACACTCAGCCTCATACTTTCTGCTCAAAAAGGGTTCTCCCCCCCTCTTCGTGGCAGTTTTTTCTTCAGTAATTTACAGAAGTTTTCCTGTCTCTCAGGGATAACAATGTTATGAAAGGACACACATACATGCACGCTCCTGCCTGTTGCCTCCTCCTCCTCAGGACCTTCACCGCACCCTGAGCGGCACTCTCCTCTTCCAGAATCGCACCCACACAATGCTGACTCCTAACCCCTACCCCCTCTCCTCTCCTCACCCTTCTCCCCTCCCCTCTGCAGCAGGTGGAGCCCGTTGGTGCCATTAGCGAACAGCCCCGGTCAGGCTGGGTGTCCTCTCTGCGGGCTGCAGCTGCAAACACAGAGAAGCGGAGCGAAGGATGCTGTGCAGCCCCGCGGCGCCGCTGAAGGCAGGAGGGCTCCTGGCGCCCGCACCGGCCCTGTCCTGGCAGCCCCCGGCATCATGGAATCCCCTCACGGCCTGCGGCCGGTGCCGACAGTCAGAGCAGGCGGCACTGGTCGGAGAAGTTACCCACTCAACCCCAGGAATAAAAACGTGAACTAACTTTCTGTTTTGTGGTACCTTTTCAAATGCTGGCAAGAGTTCCGGCTTTTGCTTAAATGCACTTACCACAGAGTAATCATTTTGGTAAAATTTAACCTAGAGGAGACTGAAAATCGTTCAAATACAGACTGATCCATTTGCAGGATCATATGTGAGATATCCTGCTAATCAAATATGAGCAGCCTGCGATCTATATAAACTCCTGGAATAAACTTAAATACAGTGATTTATTAGCAGGAAATGAATACCGTTAAGCAGATCAAGGTGAATCTATTGCTGGCATTAGTGAAAACAAATTATTACATGTGCCTTTCTCTCTCGCTCTCCCCAGAGAACTAGTCATGTCTACAGGGCACAAGTATAACAACTGCATTTACGTTAATATACTTAACCAGGGCTGGAAAATAAATATCTTTTATTTATAAACAGAACCCTCACCCTGAGGCAGAGATGTTGCTATACTTGACAACACGATTAGACAAGAACAGTTCTCCCGGCTTGGAAAGAGAGACTTCGGACGTCCTTTTACACAAAACACATTTGAAGGAGCAAAAAGCAAACTGTAAGTTCTGGAATAAGAATCCAATACTCTTAGCGAAGAGCTATACGTCATGTTATACAAGATGACTGCATTTTGAAATGGACTGCTTTGTCAGGAGGACAGGGGGCATCATATGTAAAAAGTTTGGGAAACGTAATCAAGTAGATTCAGCTCTGGAAGAGGAACGCCTAAACCCGGGTTTGATTTCTCTTCAAGCACGTTATCTTTGTAATCCTGGGCAAGTTCTGCGGGAAGCCTCCCTGGGTTTTGTACGAAATGCAGCTCCCCACCTTCATGAGGTGTTCAGACAGGCTCCAGGCTCTCAAGCACTGGAAGTAAGTGAAAAATACCGTCCTCAATCAGGGCAGAAATATTAAAGAAATTTCAACACTGGCTGAAGTAATGTTCTGAATTTAGCATTAAAGATGAAGAATCACAATTGCACATGAAGGAATTGAGGGTATTGCATGAGGGAAAGGATTCATGAAGGGCAAACCACATAAGAGCTGCAGTCACTTCGACTGCACCCCCCGTGACAGTTTGCTGCCGCAGCGGAGCAGCGTCCTCGCTGCAGCTGTCCCACGGCAAGACCGCTCTTTTCCGCACTGCTGTTTCACTGACACCGTCGGATGCGCTGCCCGGGTTTGGTTTGTAAAGTACTATTAAGGGAGACCTGGTGAAGGGGAAAAATAGGAAGCGGTCTGACAGCACACGGGTGATAATAGACAAAGAGCAGCTATCTGGCAAATGTTTTGGAGAGGACGAGGATTACATCCTGTTATCACGAGAGGATACAGAGGGGTTTTCTCCAGATGTCAGGTGGGCTGTTGAAATGATGAGTGCTGTTGGGGCACTGTGTTATAAATGATGTTGTGGCGTCAAGCCGTTGTCTACATCACACAATGCCTTCATAAGCTAAAGGAACGAACCAGGGCTAATTAGCTCAAGTGCATGTGAACTATTAACAGCTATACCCTTCTGGCACTCAAGCCAGCACCCTCGCATACACAGAACTCTGCTGTGAAGGCGTACAAGCTCATTCATCACTATCTCGGGTATCTCTGGAGCCTTGAATAAAGGTCTTATTATTAAAATTCCAGTGCTTGATCTTGACTGAAAGGCCAGGCAGACAATTACAGTATTTACTGTTGCAGTCTTCTGTCAAAGTGAAACAAAGGTGATAATCACAAGGCACTTGCACTAAGTCAGACTCCAGGCCTCCTCTTGTATTAAATCTTACCTTTAATTAAAAAAGATAAATCCTTCTCCTGATCCTGCCATTCGCTATGGAAATGTTACATCTCTGCAATCGTTTTGCCCTGTCCTTAACTTCTTCCCTCCACTCTTTTTCCCCTCCCTTACCCATTTAAATTAAACATCTTGAGAACAGATCTTACGCATTGGCAATACATTAACACAAGTTCATCCTGTTCTCGAAATCTGGTAAAGTGCTTCCTCTGTAACAAGTAATATTTCTCCTTTTCTGTGAATTTGTCTTTAAAAGTACGTCACTTAAAAAGAAGATAGAGTTGTTTTCTTTAGCATTTTTAAAGCATATATGCAACAATCCTGCTCACCTCAGTAAAATAAATATGCATAATTGCCAGCCTTAAAGCCATAATTTGCATTAATATTGTGAAATAAACCTCTTACACATGCAGTGCCATAGTGGTAGCCTCAGCAGTTGTGTCTCCTTCTAGGTGGGCAGGGAAAAATATTGCTGAACGCATGCATCATTGCTGACCATCCCCGAACAGAACTTCTCTGATTAGATTTGGGAACTGGCAAGGAATTGACTTTATCTATGAACTCCATTTCCTGGATAATGTTATTAATTTATTCATTAAAATGTTATCAAATTATTGAAAAGAAATCTCCATCCTGAGTGTTAGATAACAGCAGCTCTGCTTCCCATCTCAACGGTACATTCACTTTAACAGGACTTTTAACTAGCAATATTGTTTAGTGATTTTATTATTACCATTATTCAATTCAGCCAGGCTTTTTTTTTTCTTCTTCTTCTTTGCACTCTGTTTACACTTTTTAATGAGGTTTTAATCTTCCCTGACATGTTTATTCAGGTTATTTGTTTCACAAAAGGAAAGGGCCTTAAGTATAACTGAGAAAATCAATGCTTTTTTCAACCTGGGTCCAAATTTCTTTCTAATTCTCCATTTCAAATATTCCTCAGCCTAGGAAAAAATAAAAAAATAAAAACAACACACAAAAAAAGAAACAAATAAACAAACAAAATGCCCACACACCCTGAAAATACACACAGGGTTCTGGACAATGCATGCAAGAAGGTTAGAGTTTTTTACATTAATTCAAGTAAAAGTCGCATTCTTATGGAAGAGCTGTGAATTCTAAAAATCCTCATAAGAATAACATAATGATTACAGAACCTGAGCCTCCAGAGATTCACAGATATAAAAAATGCATTTTTTTAAATAAAAATGCATCAAGTAGCACGGCAAACCTTAAGCTGGCATCGGTCACAGCAGATCAGCATTCCCTTAAAATCAAGCAATGTGTGGTTTTTTTCCCCGCTGTGTTCCTACAGTGTTTGCACATCTTGTTTGGGTTTGGTTTTAAAGGGATCAGCACGTTGGCTGTGTGTTGGACGGGCAGCCTGAGAAATCCAACCGCAAGAGCACCAAGTGTGAGCGGCTGGATTTTATGTGAAATCAGCCGTGGATTACTAGCTCTCAAAAATTTATCTCTTTTGCTGAAGTTTCTCAAATAAGAAAAAAAGTTCTACATCCATGTAAAGCCATCAGAACACTGAAAACGGCACAGACATACTGAAACCTTGGAACCACTGGCGTTTCAAGTGAATTCTGTCCTCACAGAGTGTAACAGAAAAAAGGCTGAAAAAGTGGATATTCTGGAGGACTGTCCACAGTATTGGCTGGATCAGCTCTCCTAGGATGAGTCCTTGCTTCTGCCCTTATTCTGCGAGCACTTTCCACACTATTGAAACAGAGAAGGAACAAATAAATTCCTTTCGCTGGGGCTGAGAAAATACTGCGATGTGGTTAACTATGTTCAACTCAAACATCCAAAGACAATGCTTATTACCTGGATTAAAAAGCCTCAGAGCGCTGCTGAAACATTTTGAAGGCTGGAAGGGCTATCATTACTGCCTTTCGCTAGCACCATAAGGTTAAATGCACTTATCACCTTACGTTCCTTGCTCCAGACCTGCTGTAGTATCTTTGCAAGAAAAAGGTGCCAAAATTTAAGTACCTTCCCTACACTGACATCTACGAAGGATTTCTGTCCTGTAATACTTGTCATGCTGAATATACACATTGCTGACTTATACGTAAGATAGCTAATAAGATATTTCCCATTTAATTTTCTGAGCAGCAGAAGTATTTAAAGAACATTAATGTAGTCAGACTTAATTTACTCTTTTTTTTTTCCCCATGACTTGCAATCATTCTTCACCATCCTCATGCTAGTTAGCTATTATTTTGTAAATGAATGACTTCATTTAATTTAGTTTCAGATTTAATTGTTCCTTATTGGAAATGTCAGCTTTCACAGTTCATTAATAAGGGCACTGGTGGAAAGAAAGCAAGGAAAGAAGTGGGGATAGGGAGAAATAAACTTATCTTGCAAGTAATGAAGAGCTTTAGTTAATGTTATGTCCACATACTTGTTTTAAGTCCCTCTTGAACCTTGGTCTCTGTATTAACATTACTGGGGATATTTGCTGGAATTCAACAGACTGGCTTCTCTGACAGATGCTGCTTGCTGACAAAGATACACAGTATAATCCTTGAACTGCTCAGGCTCTCCTCCCAAGTTACTTGGCAGAAAAATTCTGAGGTCGCAATCAGCCATCTTCCTGCGACAGTGGTTTAAATATTCAGATGGAAAAATGATTCTTCCAAAGAGCGCCAAACACTGTTCCAAAAATCCGTCTGAGTGTACAAAACTGGGACTTCCTGGGTAAAATGCATTTTGAAATACCTTTGGACAATCTGTGGAATATTTGTAGTTCTCCTCAAGGAACAGAATCCCACTGCATTAAACAATCCAAAGATGTCTGCTGGAGAGGTGATTCCCTGGGCCAATGGCTACATACCGCTGAGCAGTAACCACCATCTTTAATAAATAAATGCTACTTTTAATCACTATTGTACCTCAGCTGCTCTCAGGAAAATATGAACAAAACCCCACTCCCTGTTTTTCCAGACGTCGCAATAACAAAACCATTAACCCAAGCCATTAAACATTACTGCACTGAAGGAATTCCTGTAGGTAGTCCAACATTATCAGTTTGGGGTTTTTTGGAGTGTTTTCTAAGTTTTGCAGAGCCAAAGCGTTGGGTTTTTCAGAGCAGTGGAAAACTTGTGAGAATGACAAACAGACATAATAGTGACATATCCATCCACTAATTGGAATACATTAAAAGTTTAAGTTTTATCAGAATTTGTCACTCTCAACCACCAGTTAATAAAGTAGATTACTGGCGGAGCAAAAAAACCACCAATAATAATCTAAGAAATTTTTGCAACATAATCAAAACTAGTAGTTAAAACTGATCTATAAATCCCGCAACGAAACGCTGCAGTAATACATTACTAAGGGAATGCATCTTGCAACCCATCCTGTATTTTGGATACTTTCTCTGTAAAATGCTCTCTAAGCTTATTTAGATTAATTAGCATTTCTGAAACACTTTCTACGAAACGGCTTTGACTTTGTGTTATTGGTCTGCCTTATGCTGCTCGCACATGTTTAAAGCAAAGGTTCCCCACAGCTTTTTGGGAAAGAGAAAAAAAGCAAGCAATTTCATTTTTTATACAAGTAAATAGTGCATAGAGAATTGCGTGAGGAAAAAAAAAAGATAAAATTAGAAATAGGCTTTTGTATATTTATGCAGAGCCTCCAAAAAGACAATAACTGAAAGAAAACAGAGTTTCTGTATGGAGAATTTAGTACACATCAAAAGAGGCAAAATTGACTCGATTTACCATGTATGGGAAGAAAAGAAAAATATGCTGTGCTGCATAAAGTAGAGGATCTTAAGAGCTTGACTGAAATAATGGAAAAAGTCTCCACTAATGATAAGGTGTGTTAGATCAGGCCCTAAGAGTAAGAGCTGCACAGTTCCATCCATCCATCCCTCCCCAGTTTTGCCAGAGACTTGCCCCCCAGTTCTACACCGCATTAGGAGTACCCTCTGCATTCAACAAATCACTTCAGCACACGCTTCATTTTAAGCGGACAAGAAGGCCCTTTCAAGAGAAAAGGTTTTATATTTGAGGACACAGCTGAGTTGGACCACTAGGATTTGGTCTCTGTTCATGGGACCTGATTTCCAGAGATGCAAGCCACTTACTGCTTGGATTTACTTTGAATAGGAAAAAAAAACACCAAGAAACAGAACAGACCCAGGAGGTTATTACCTCAGCTTCCCCAAGTCTAGACTTGCCACTGGTCTAGCAGTAGACTAATTTTACATAATAGGGGTATTGACAGGTTTAAACTAGTGTTTCAAAACCACATTCAGGTTTTAAGAAAACTACAATATAAATGCAAAATATTTGTATAACAAACACTCAACTGTATAATTATTATAATCTTCATTTTTATCTTCCCAAAAAGCAAAGGCAAATATAATCCACATACTTATCAAGGTGAAATTACTCCATCTTTGAGAGACTACGAATGGAACATTCTAACACGGTATTTTCTTGGATGCAAGTGTAAATTATTATCATTAAAATAATAAATTCTTTGCCTGGTTTAAGCTTTGCAGCTCACTCTTGAATTGAAACGTGCTCTCTGCCAAATGAAACTCAGGGCTGTAATGTAAATTTTCCACAGCATTTGGTTTTCAACTAAATTCTACGGACACATGATCAGGAGACAAAACCCCAGTAAGAAAGGCTTGTGAGTAAGCACCCAAAGTAGTTGTCTTTCAGTTATAATTTCTAGATAACGTGGAGTTTGGTCATTATTACCGAGTGTTTTAAATATTAGCTCATCAGTTCAAATCTGGGTCAGGCAGAAAGTTAAAAAGAAGAGAGCTCTCAGATGTCCTATATCAGATACGTTAGTTTCAGGCAATTTCCCAGTTGACATATATAAAAAAAAGCACCAGAATATCTCACCAATTTAAGCCACTCGTGTCATTCTCAGCCAAGGAACCAGAATTAAAGCAACCACCGAGCCAGAAGCGACCTCTCAACACTGAAACTGCTGCCTTAGATGTCCACTGTTGAGACGCATTGTCCAGCACTGCACTCACATGCACACTTGACCCTTGCTAGTATCATAAATGCTGAAGAAATATATGAGAGAACAGCATAACTTCATTTTCACAGGCTGCCTCTAGCCAGAGCAGCAGGGAAAGTTTTTAACTTGTCTTTTCAATAGAAAGAACTGACCAACAAATCAAGTTGTTCCTGGCTAATTCAAAACTTTCATCCTAACCGCTGTGTTTCAAGATTACATTCTAAAACACAGGAAAAGACAAACCAACATACTGCAAAATTGTTTTGTGTCATAGAAAATTCTAAAGTATCTCCCCTTAAATAAAATTTCAAAATCTCCGGATGAAAATTCCCTCTATTTTCCAGCTCTGTTTCTAGATGTTCAGTTCACTCTTCGATGGTTGTGCAGCACTAAGTACCTTGTGCCCAGTCTTTGGAGCCCGTGCAGGTAACGAGCACTGATTTGAGTTAGATTTGGGAGTAATACATTTGAAATAAGGCCTTAGGCTATCTTAAGCTGCACATAGAGTAATCAAAATTAGAGGCCACCTTTGACCATCTCTGAATTGGCTTTAAGAATTATTATTCATTAAAAATAGGTTCTAGGACTAGTTTACCAATGAGAAACAGAGTTTATTAGCATAGTGGCAGCAACAGTAGCAGTTGGTCTAGAAAAGTTATTAGATGTGACTGTAACCCACAGTTCTAAGCAATGTCTTCACTGATTCGATCCCTTAATTACAGCAATCAATTGACATTAATATGGCAATTCTGTGACCTACTTTGTAAAGGGGTCAAACAAAACGATTGAATGGTCTTTTCTAGTCTTCAAACCTATAAATAACAATTTATTAAGGTAGCTAATAAGCACGTATTAGCTAGATTAAGCGTAGAAGCCAAGCAGCCTGAATCAAGTTCAACAAGGGCTTGAAGTTCAGTCTTACACTGCCAGAGAGTTCCTGGATCAACATCCTGTTTAGGGGACGGAAACTGGTCAAGCCTCTCTGTTTGTCTCTGCCCTCCCACACCCTCCAGCTTTACAAGGAGTTTGAAAAATCTGCTTTGTTTTCACGTCCAAACTTTTAGCGATCTCAAAAACCTTCCTAGGATGGAAAAATCCATAGCCTGTTCATTTTTGTATTAATCCTTTAAAACCAATTTATAAATGAAATCTAAATTCAAATTTTATTATGAGGATTTGGGAAAGTTTTGGCATTTAGAACAATTTCTTCATATCTCTTGCATATCACGTTTACCAAATTAATTCATTTACAAAATGCTGTTTAATGAGGGACTCTTCCCCCAATCATTTATCTCTTTTGGTAGCTTCTGTGCCATCAGTCATGTAACGCTTTCAGGTACGGTAGTGAGTGGTGCAAACCTTGCCTAAGAAATGTTCCCTTGTTTACTGTTTATGGAGGATTGTATCTCTGTTCACTTATGTTCTCTAACTGCTGTAATTTCATTGCTTTGTGTGCTCAAAACAATAAAAAAGTTAATTAAAAATAAACAAAGCAAGAAAAGTTAGACCCCTGTACCATCGACATACAATCGTAAACAGAAAGCTTCAATGTAACAGAATCAGCTAAAGATATCTGAGATGCTGTTTTGATGCTACACAAGCATCTCCCACAAACAAAAGGTGAAGCCGACTTAACTCAAGTACCTAAATATTTTTGTTGACTAAAGGAGCTGCATAAAAAGGAGATATGAAACTATTCAAAAGATAATGATCATTATTTCCAATGTTTGTCTCGAGCAGTATTTGTAGTTGTAGTAATTGCAGAAGATAACATGCCAGACTGGCAGTATTTGTCTCCTTCACTCGAGTCAATGCTGTACTCTCCACAAAGCTATTGCTAACTGAGGCCTTTCTGTTTCTCCCGTGATGCAACTGGCACATTCCTACGTGCACATTCGCCTGAATACGTGCGAGTTTTCTGCCCTATCACTTCACCAGGCAGGTTTCCTAACTTTTCATCATTTGTCTCAGATTTCTCAGGCACAGAAGTCATTCCACTCTGTCCAGCTCTAGTACATGCACAGGTTGCTCCCCCATTTGGGATGAGAATATACAAAGCTCACCTCACATGCAGGAAAAAAACGTGCACTGCGTACATACCCTGCTTTCCCCCATGTTCAGAGCCGCGTGTTTCCTAAACCTGGGAGAAAGATGGTGCTGGATAATCCTCCTGAGGCTTCCAAGCCGAAAAGGACGGGCTCTGCAGCACGCTGGAGAAAGCCTGGGGGGACAGAGCAAGAAGGACAAAGTCAGCCAGAGGCTCTTGGGAGCAGGAGGAGCTGCAGATTTACATGGGTTCCCATCCTCCCCCCTGCCCCACCGGCTCTAACAAGAACCTTGAGGGCAGGCAGCATGCACGCCTGGAGCCCACCCGCTCACACAGCCGGCTTTCCCTGCCACCCCGCTCAGTTGCTCTTATTCGTGCAGCAGCAGCTTTTCTGCCATTCAGAAAAAAAAAAAAAACCCAACCTGACTCAATGTTCTGGTAGTCTGGAAACTTAGTGAAAGAATATCCCTTGGCATCCAAAAAATGGCAGGCAGAACTAATATGAAAGCCAAGTAAAGAAATAGGACAGGTGAAAGTCATTGCAGGAAGTCTAAAATGTGTTTTCCAATGATTAGGAAAATAAAAAAATTGATTGCTAGCCTGCAGATGTTCCTGAGCAACTCAGAAATAGGAAGAGCAAGTCTTTTGTGGGTACTATTTAAACTGCGGTATCTGGCATTCAGCAAGTTTGGTGCTTCCATCTACAATCACAGTTATTTTGCTTTCTAAACGTTAAGCAGATGGTCAGTTTTTGCATGGCAGCAGTGCGTGTGCGAGGGGGTGAAGGGGAAGGATTGTAATTACAAGAATGTGTGAAACTCCACCGCTACCACTGCAATAAAATGACTGGAGTAACATCAAATTTAGATTCTGTGCACATCTATTTCATATGCATACAACATCATAACTGCCTGGAAGGAAAAGTCAGTTATTTTCTTTTTCTAAATCCTTTTTCCTTATCAGCTATAAAATGTTACAATAAAAAAAATAATAATCTCAGGGGTGAACTGAAGTCCCAGAAGGTGCTTGTCAAGGAGAAAAATAATTGTTAGCCAGAGCTGATTAAATAGCAATATTTTCAGAGACTGAAATGATGGCTAAGAAATCAGGCAGGAGATGTTAGCCTCAGTATTCTTAACTTGTCATGAATGGCTAATTTGCTCAGAAATGCATTCTAAAGAAGTTGATGCCACAACCTCCCCCCCAGCCATACTAATTGTTTATTAGCATACAAAAGAACCAATGACCTTTCAAATCGCATGTTTATTGTCCCTGGTAGGCAGAAGAAATGAGCCTTGGCACAGCAAACATTGCTTGCTTCCTTTTTATTTTTAGGAAAGTAACCTTTTAAAGCAATGAACTCTTCATCAATAGTATTTCACAGTCTGTATTTAATAATCATGGAACTAAGCAGAAATGTGCTATTTTGCTACTTCATCTAGGATTCAAAATTTAACAAACAGAATTAAGGCTATTTTAAGTGTTAAGTAATAGTTGTACAAATGGAAGCATTTCGGTGATTTAAAAGCAAACTAAAAAAGTTTTCAAGTGTTTCATATCAAGCACCAGAACCATACATTTATGTGTAAGCTTTTTGAAGGTTGTGCAGAATTTGAACACAATTTTTTTCAGGGTATTACATTACTCCTCCACTCGGCATTGTAACTGATTAACGAGCCTGAGTCTCATTTTTAAAAGCTATTTAAAAGTCTAGGACGCTTATCTTCATTGCCTTTCAATATGGATTAGGTTCTTAAATCTCGGAACCACAGCACAGTTGTGGTTTGGAAGCGACCTCTGGAAATTGTCCAAGTCCAAACCCCTGCTCGAAGCAGGATGAGCTAAAGCAGACTGCCCACGACTACATCCAGTGAGGTTTTGACTGTCTCCAAGGATGGACACTCCACAGCCTCTCTGGGAAATGCGTTCCAGCATTTGGCCACTCTCACAATAAAGACTTTTTTCTTTTGTTTAAACAGAATTTCCTGTATTTCAGTTTTTACCCAGTACCTCTTGTCCTGTGACTGGAAACCACTCACAAGAGTCTGGCTCCATCATTTTTACTCTCTCCCATCAGATAACATGCTGATAAGAGCCCCCTAAGCTTTCTCTTCTCACGGCTAAAGAGCCCCAGCTGCCTTCACACAGCTCCTCCTAGTCACTTCCCAAAGCAAGACACATCAACATCCCAAACCAGATTTTTGAAAGGAGTTGAGCTGTCCACAGGCATCACACATCCTCTGAAAGATGCCGTATCTCTTGCCCTGGCCACAAGCATGACGGGATAAAACTTTACACAGAAACTACTTAATGCTTCTATTAGCTAACTGAACGTAATGAAAATGACGGTGTGACTTTATTCCGCTTATTCTGTAACAAGAGTATATTGGGGCTTGGTTAAAGGTATCCGCAAGAGAGAATTTTCAGGACCTAGCAGAGACCAGGCAATCTGTTAGATGTGAGAGTCTTAGTCCATTAAGTTGCTGAGCCAATTCATGATAATGTTATTTAGTGTAAATTTCCATTTGGATGAATAGTAAAGAGCTTGATCTATAACATTTGTAATTGAATTAGCAACCTCTTTGTTTCCCTATTCTCTTTATGGCCAGGCCATGTATGCATTTTGTGAGCATTCTGAATTACAGCATTCAAGCCATTAGTCGGGAAAAGTGCCACATAATGCCCTTTTGGAAGTGGATTTTTATTCCATTTAACTTTTTTTTCCATCCTGGAGAAGCGATGTTTTGCCATTCACTGCTGTTATCCAGCAGCCTCTATTTAAATCTGCTTTGTTTCACCTAAATTTGATTAGATTCCATAGATCTACTCTCCGTGGCTGATACAGTTTGACCCTTACAAGCCCAAAGCCAGGGTTTCAGGATTCATTTGGTTTCCCATTATTTTTCTGGACAGGAATAGTAATGGTAGATTAGGAAAGAAAAATATAAGAGATGAATGTAACAAGGGATTTAAACACCTGCTTAATTACATCTCTGCTGAGGGCAGCACTGATTCAAGTGCTTAATTGGGTGTTGTTATTTGAAAATATGGAAGAACTGCATGAGAAGAGGCTTGTAAAAGTACCTGAATGTATAATAACATTCACAATTTATTATTACACTCCGCATTAAAACAGGCCTACATTTTGAATCTATCTAGTGGATCCCCATGCGCGGCTAAGACTCACTGAAGAGAGTGGATGACTGTGCAGGATCAAGGATTTTCTGCTTTTGGCTACATAGAGATGTTTGTCTGGAGTCACAGTTCAATTTTCAAACACAACGTGAGCAGGAAGAAAATTCTCCTGAGGCTCCAGGAAACCGTCATCCATTTGTACGGAGTATCCGCATGCTCCTCCACCAGGATCAACAACTGCTGCGCCGGGGAGGGACGTGATTACTATGATCTATCATTAGTAAAATGATTTCTACCATTTTACAAACGGGGAAACTGAGCAGACTTAGAGTTTAAGCACAAGGAACAGAATGCAAATGTTACCACACCTAAACCACTTAGCCCAAAGCAGTCCGGTATGGTGCATCACCCCTGAAAGCGGCGAGTTCTCTCTTCAGTTGTTCACTGCTACTTTGACCTCCACATGGACCATCCAACCCCTCTGGTCTCCCCACCATCACCATTCACTATCACACATGAGACCTATACTCCTAAATTAGTGAGTACTCGTGAAAGATTTCCCTGTACTCCAGCTAAATTTTAATCAGCAACGCCTTAGTAAACCGAAAAAACCCAACAAATCAAATGCGTACTGCTTACATGGATTATTATACACATACAAGTAGAGCGCAATAGCTTGTCGAAAAGGTTTAAAGGCTAATAAGAGTGACATGTAGCCAACTCTGCGTAGGGTGAACGATAAAAACCTGTCAGTGAATTTACCTTCCTAAGAGTAAAACAGAATGTACTAAAATGTTTGGAGTTTTTTCCCTTGTGGGTATCTCCATTGACCGGGGCTCTAGCTCATGTTAACCGGACCCCTCGACTCAGAGCACTCTTCCCCCCCTCCTTCGCGGTGTCAGTCCTTGGGGCTCCTGCCAAAATGCCCTGCTGTGAGGCAGCTCTAAGAAACAGCCAACACACACGTACTACAGCCCAGAGAACAACCGAACAGCCAATTCCTTCAGGGCCCAATTATTTGCCACAATATTGAAGGACAGGGATACGTTTCTGCCTTCAGATGCCTCCCAGCCCACTTTACTTTTTCTGCTGCATTTCAAATAGTAAGAAATGAAGGAAAAAAGGAGTTTACCAATAAGGCAATGGAAGATCCTTTGCTGAATTTGAGGCTATTTAATATTCAAATAGAAAACACTGGATATTCATGTAATCATCCTGATTATCCTGAATACGATGTTGCTAAAAACCAATCTGTGTTGGCTAGAATTGTTTAAAATAACAGTAATGTCTTTCCAAACCACAGTTATTTTTTCTAAACTAGTAAACATTTGAGTGCCTGAAGTTCGGACTGCTGTCAGAAGGCAATTTAAAAGGAGCCTGAGTTTGGGGTTTATTTAGGGGGCACGTGACTTCAGAACCGTTTCAAATACCAAAAATGGTTGGATTTGATCTTCAGAAAATGCTGAACTCAAGGATCAGCTTTTTATCAAACTCCCCAGCTGGAAACTCAATGAATACATATGAAATACTTCTTACAAATCAGTAGAAAAATGAACCTGTATCTTAAGCATCTCTGAATACATCAGATACCATAGTTTGTTTATATGCTGGCTAATAACCAACGTGACCTCCAACATTTGTTCTAGCACGTGTTCCATTTATTTACTGCTTCAAATTAAAAAAAAGAAATCCAGACAAGACAGACTGGCATGACCTCAAAGGAAAAAAGACATTTGCATACTGTGACAGAATAAAATCAAACTATGGAGAATCTTTGTCACTCTAAACTAACAACTCATACAACAGCAGAAGAAAAGAAAAAAGTTAACCGTGGATATGTGTTATCTGAGACACATTTGGAAATAAGTTCCTTGTATCACAAACTCAATAAATAAAAAAAAAAAGCTGACATGTTAGACAGCTAATGTAAGAGAAAAAAAGATAGAGCAAATCGGTAGCAAACTGAGGAATCCTTTGACTGCACCTATGGAAGGGTAACTGTGGGCATAAGGAAACGGTTGTACACGGACTGGTGAGCTCAGGGGAAGAGTAGAAAGCTGTTCAGAAGACCGGCAGGGTAAGTCAGAGGAGGAGGAGTGGGATGGGAGCCGTTTCATCTAACGGATCAAATACAGATGAAGCACTGTGTTTGTGCCTGCAAGACTGTGATTCTCTCGAGGCCTGTCCACTGCCCATTGCCTTTCCCTCTAGACACGATATTTGACTTACTGATATATACGGCGGACCACTCAGTCTCTCCGCGCTGCACTCCTTACATTTCCATCACAACAGACAGACAAGGGTATTGCAAAACTAAGCAAAAAGCGACACTGTTCCCTTCAAATAAGAGGTGCCACATATTTGCAATTTAATCAACAGGCATATGTTTGACTAAATTAAAATTCAAAGACACACATGCCAAAGTCAACTAAATAGCAAAGGAATCCGTAATACGAGTTAAAATTATCAGAACTAATCAGCATTGATTTTTAATTTCCTTATTAAGTTTCTTATTTTTAGGAACTAAAAGGCAGGAAGAATGGGGCTGGTTTCTAACGGAACAGCTGAAGGAAAAGAAGAATTCTCTAGCTACTGTCACTTTTACTTGGAAAAAAAAAAAGAAACATCCAAGATCTCAAGATGGTATCAGAGGGAATTAGAAACTATAAAAACAAGAACCCAACCAAGTAACTGGACTACTTGCTGCCAAACCTTAATATAGCAAAAAAGGAATAAATAATATGAAAAGAAACACCATACATATTGCTGCATATGCAAAGATCAGATGAAATCAGGTTGTGGAAATAGATAACCCACAATAGTGCATTATATCAAAGCTGGACTTCAGAAAAAAATTGGAAATTATATTGAGTGAGGAGATGCACAAGCTTGCCAGCAGTGGTGTTCCAGGTGAAAAGCTGGCCACTACCATAATTACAGGTTTAATATCTTGCCCCACCACTTTAGCAACTTCATTTCCAATCAGTTTGTGGTGAAATGCATCAGCAGAGGGCTTGCCCTGTCTCATTAAATAAATGCCCAAACATGTCAACAAGCAAATTATTTCACCACAGAAAATACTGTAAAGAAGAATTTACACTTTGTGGTGTGAATCTCTGCCCTGAAGAGCTGCGCAGAAGAGGAATGAAAAATTCCTCCAAACAAGGAATTTTCAAAGCACAGGAATGGGTGTGAAGTTGCAGGACACGTTACCTCAACTTCAGAGCACCTGAGAGCTCGAGCGCTGGCCTGGAAAGGAGAGGGGACTGCATTCTGCACGCTGCACAAGGAGGTGCCGGCCGCAGTCAAGATGAGCAACAATCCTTGGGCAATAGAAAGAGATATAAACATGTCCACTTAAATAAATAAATAAATGGATAAATCCTTCCGACATATACAAAAGCAGCGCTTTTTCAGTTGTTTATGCCACGTTGCAGTGTTTGCCCCTCATTCACTAGAATTAGTGATATTTGAACCAAAGGAAAGTGCCCTTCCCTTCGGCCTTCTCCAAACCCATCAAGACATGGGTTTTGGTTTTGCTCTATTATGTTATAAGAAGCTCATTGAGCTCATTCAGCAAAGAATCAAGGCCAGGACACACACAGAGACGGAGCTTAATGATATATGGACAGGTGAAATGTACTGAGGCGAACGTTAGATTTTGCATGATCACATTGGAAAAACACATGAAAAATGGGCCAATGGGATAAGCAAACAGCCCTTAAAAAGATAATAAGGGATTTTCACAACTATATATTCAGAGCTGACATAGATACTGTTGGGAAGAGAAGAGGCAGGAAGGTTAAAAGTAGTTGTTCATCCCCCGTTGGATCTTCACTCCGTATACACGTTATCTTAATCGAAACACTACAATTCAGGGTCAGCTCCTGCAAAACGCCAAGCCTGCTAAACCACAAAAGGTTTCACACAGTGAAGCACAAGTTACCCAGATGAAAAAATAAAATAGTTCTCAAATGAGGTCACCAGATTCCTTGCTGTTACGTATAACCCCAGTGAACAGGTCTCTCAGAAATTCAGGAAGAATACTAGTATTTTTTGAAATTTAATTACAAGCGTTCCTTCCTTCCTTCCCTGTTCCCTTTTTCTTTCACACACTCATACAAATCCAATGTAAGAACATTTTGGTGTTCATTCATTTGGTGTTCCAACAACAAATGAAGTTTTTTCCTGAAATTTCAGCATTTTCCATGGAGTGAAACTCTCTATTATAACCAATGGCAATTACAGTAGTACCAATTGCTCTTTGGTACAGGTACTATGCAAAACACACAGTCCCTCCTCCAAAAACCTTGCATAAATCATTAATACTCTTTCCTTAATAGTCCAAACTCTGTTCAACAGTCCAAGAAAATATATATTCCTTACCATACTTTTTCTGAGGAAAATTGCCCTAAGGCTTCCTCATTTATTTTTCTACGTAACAGATTTTTATTATGATCTACTGAGGTTATGGCAGCTTTTCAGCTTGTAATGTACATACAAAAATTTATATTGTGTCATTGCATTTTGATGATAAAAGGAAGCGAGGACTGGAAGAAAAATAAGATTCTGCAATTACGAAGCAGCTGTTTTCTATTAGTTTGATGTCTGCTTATATGAAAAGGGCACCATGGATTTCCCCCTCAGGTGTGTTTGGGCTCTTTTACACTCCTGTGCAAGGCAAGGAGGTCACAGCAGCTGAAATACCACGGTTTAGTACCTACAATACTCGGCATCCACCAGGGACCCTATATCCTACCCTTCCTCTCATACACTGCAAGGCACTGGCCGAGTCAGCCCGTCTCTGTGCCTTCATGTCTCCTGTTCTTTTTCTTGTCGACGTTTCTGTAGAAGGAGCGATGCCCCCTCATGAGTACGTGCACCAGGTAACTGTGCTGAAAGCACTGCGAAGGAATAAGTCTCTCTTGGGGCACATGGGCCAACGCGACCATGGGAATGGTGCCCCATCTGCCACAGCTTATGGAAGTCCCTGAAAAGTACCCCAAAAAGTTATGTATCAGCTTATGCCATGTCTGAATATGAGCTGTAGAAGATGATTTAAAAAAAGAAAAAAACCCCACCCTCAACTGCAAAAAGCAAGTTAATGCTGCAGGTGACTTTTGGCTGAAACGCTGCCGTTATGAGGACATGGGAGACAGTTTAATTTACAATGGAAATGACTGAAGAGAATATCAGCGGATTCATCTGTCACATCTATCAGACCACCAGCTGTATGCATTGCCCAAGGCTATGACGGCATTACTGGTTTGATTTGTTGTTGTTGATTGCTTGCTTCACGTTAATTCATTCTACTGTACTAGAATGTTTCAGGGGCTCATCTGTTATTATTAATATTAATAACCCAAAGTGCTTTCATCCAAAGAACTCAGGGCACTTTACAAACATTAATTAAGCTTCACAACACCCCTAGGGGTAAGTAAACTTTTGAGATCTCTTGAAAAGGTCAGAGAGGGCTTGGTTTAAAGCAGCAGCTTTGGTTACATTCAAAGGACTAAGGATCAGGAGACTTGAGTTCAAGTGCCATTTTTATCACAGGTGCTCTTCTCAGAGAAGCAGCTCGGTATCTCTGTGCCTCAGTCTTCCAACTGAAAAGGGTGGATTATAAGACAGGTTTAGATTACAGGACCTGCTGAAAGGACAAGCTCACCAATTATCAGAAGAAATAGGCAGATACTGGAAACATTGGGCTCACAAGCAAAAAGACTGATAGGTGTCTTCAAAGGAGTAGTTGGCACTTCTCTTTTAAACTGTGGGCTTGAAGTCCTCCATAAATTCCATAGGAGCCTGTAGTTCCTCAGGTATAAGACAACGTGGTCCTAAGGCAGTGAAAACAGGTCTTTAAAACCTCAAAGTATTCACATCGAGACTCCAAGCGTGACTGTCGCTCCCCATAACCCAGAGAACAGCCACTTTCTGCTGCGGCTGGGGCCCCTCCCAGAAGCCCGGCTTCTTACAGAACAGGCAATGAAGAGAAAGTTGTCTTAGCTTGAGAGAGGAACTTCTATGGGCCCTGCTCCGCTCCAACGGCAATTCTCAAAGAGATGACCATAACGGATTTGCCTGAAAAAAATCCTACCAGCTATGTTATGTCACCAAATGGAAAAACAGACTCTTCCCTTTAAAATCTCTAACACTAGAAAATGAATGAATTAAAGAGTGCTTATCTCTTTCAGATCCTAAATACAAACCCCATCTTTTTGACTCAGTTTGTGAGCATTAATTCTCCTAAATGCAACTGCCTTCTCTTCATTAAGCTTTGCCTTTTTGGATTTCTCTTTATCGCTTTTCTAAAGCAAACAACCTGTCCATTCTCATCATCAGTGTTTCAGGGAAAGAGATTTTACTTTTGATGGGAAGAACTCAGATACTAGGGCGATGGGCAGGGAGATAAAAACTGAGGTAAGTGCATGCTAAGTGCCATAGAATCCATTATGGGAGGAAACACTGAACGGCTGCAAATAACTTTTTAATATTTCCTTATTCCAGGAAAAATCTCTGATGTCTAGAATGTGAGAGATCATGTGGGCAAGTTAATTAAAAGACAAATCGGGGAAAGTTGCAGCAGCGAACTACAGATTTCTGAAACCAACATAAGTCGAAAAAATAAAAACCCTAAATTTCAATGCTTCAACAGGAACCTGCCTTAGAAAACAGGACTTTACCCCCTTCAGTGAAATTCCTGTTTAACCTATTTCAGAATGCTCTTTCTGACCCCCTGTACATTTTATAGGATTGTTTTCTGCACAGTCTAAGGGCTGGGCATTGCTGCTATATTAGTCAGGACTCTTGAAGAGTTTTATGAGCTTGCAAAACATTTTTCCTCATGTTTAAGAAGGAAAAATTACCATAATATTCATATGAAGAACCCAACCCTCCTCTTCTTAGAGATGAGTAAACCAGAATACCAGGTTCATAAACTTAAAGTGTTCTGTAAGCACCCAAGGTGGGACTCGAACGCTTCTCCTATCATTGCACTGTGTTATTCTTTTGAAAATCATGTTTCTTTAAAAATATTGCAAAATTGGTCATGGAGGAGTGGTTAGCCGCTCTTGAGATAGTGACTTGTTTGGTTTTGCACTCCAGTATTTATCTTTAATACAAGCACAGTAACACTCCAGCTATTCACTAAAAACAACAACAACAAAAAAACCCCACACATCAAAACCAAAACTAAACAAACCAACCAAAACACACCACTGAATTAACATGCAAGCTATCTGCCACAGTTTGAGACTTGTCTTGGAAGCTCTGCGGTTGCAGAATGCTCACTGAAACCAGCGGCAGCCCCATAAATCAAAGGCTCTTACAGGATCAAACATTTATAGCAAGATTCAAGGAAAGTATTTCCACTGATTTTAAATGGGAGACCTGGGTTCAGACCTTAAACAACTAATTACCAGTGAGACAGGTAGACACTGCAAAGACAAAAGCTTCTGAGTAGAAGTGCAGAGGCTAGCCAACTGCTTAATAACTGTAATTACCCTCTTCCCAAGTGTTTTTTTGTTTTTTCACTGCGCAACTACTCTGCCTGCAGCTCCAAGGTAAACTTCAACATAATGAAGACCAAAAAAAAACAAACCCACTTCCCACTCTCCATAATTTCATTAAATGGACCACTTTTTATTCTTTTTTGCATTGAAAATACGAAACATTTGATAGGCAATAGCCAACATGTACTTCCACTGTTCTAAGATTCTTCAATGCTATATCAATTAAAAATTTTTAAAAATTCCCAAAAGGTCTGACTCTGAGACAGCAATTTACAGAACAATGTAACCCTTCATAAAGTACATAAAATGCGTTTTTAAAAAATCCTCTAAAAAGACTGAATGTCCCCATGTTCATATTGCTGTTACCAGCATCAGTTAAGGAACCGAGACCTACCCAGGCTTTAGCTACCGATGTGTGCAGAACACAAACTGATGACTCCTCCTCACTTAGCAAAATCCTTTGTCGATGCTGTCAACTGCTACGCAAGAAACATCTGCAGATCTCATCAGCATTCCTCCTCTCAGGGCGCGTGGACCACTGGCTGCATCCTCAGCTCGGGGCCTAGGACTGTGTGTTGCTGTTTGTTACTTCTGAGATACGGAAAACCATAAGTAAATCAAGCTGTTCGCTTACGGTGAAGAACTACGCGCAGGAAGAGGCTCCAAAAGGGAAAAAAGCTTTCTGAGTATACACGACCCATGCTATGATCCATGGGGGGTAGGTCATCTTTGTTCTAATTGCGTGCTGAGGCAGAGCCTATCTCCAGCAGACATCTGCTGAAGAGTGAGGTCTCATCCCCCCACTGCCAGTGTACCGCATTCCTTCTTTCTGGACCTGTAAGTCCCTTAATTGCTATTGGTAGTTCATTCAGCTTTAAACACGGAGGCAAAAGAAAGGCAGGTTTGCTTTTTTCCCCCAAAACGATTATTTGTTACACGTCAGAACAGCGCCCTTTCTCCTGTTCAGTGGGAGCTCAAAGTGAATTGTCACTGCCAACTAGTGACAAGTATTAATAGTACACGGAGAATCATTCTGACTGATTTTGCCACTTGTTCTTGAGGAAGATTAAAAGATCAAAAGCCCAGCCAATACAAATAAAAAATGTGATGAAATCTAGTTGGGTTGCAACTATTCTATAGATGCTTTAACGTTATTACATGACCTTTAAAATCCCAAGGCAGAACCCAATCTGAGATTCACATACAAGAAAAAAATACAAAATTTAGCAGATATTTAGGACGGGGGATACATATTACACTTTTACCAGAGATGGTGACTTTTGCCATGACTGTCACGTAATTTGCTAGGACTGGCGCCCTCCTGCATGACCCGTGTATTCCCAGATGGGGACCAAACAGGAATCACCGTCAGTAATCCCGAATTATTAATCTTGTACCCACCAGAAAGAAATCTGACTCCTTATAAATAACTTGGAGCTGGACTGCTACAAATGGATGGGTCCTCAATCACTACGTACTTCAAAACATGGAATAATGGAAGTGACGGTCAAAAACGTGCAAGAGGTTTAGGAACACGTGGTGATCTGGCAGACAAGGAAGAGAACTGGCTATAAAACACCAGTTAACTGAGTCCCTAACCATTCCTGTAGCACACGTTGAATTCTGAGGAGCTAGAAGTGTCCTTCGCTCACCCCACTAGTTTTTCTTCCCTCCCCTTTTAGCTTGGCTGGCAATTTTTCTAGTTGATACATTTGGAGGGGTGAGATAGGGCAGGACTCTGATCAGTGTTTCTAGGACTGATGTGTGTATTTCTCACTTCAAAAAACACTCTGGGAAACGAAGAAAAAATCTAAGTCATTTTCTTAACCTCATGGCTCCCAGAAGGCACGAATAAAAGTCCCATATTTTTGTCATCAAGATGATAGCAGCAATCTTTGGACCTGTGTGAGTCCACAAACATTTACCTGTAAGCCACAATAAAAAGGTAAGCCCAGAGCAAATTCCATTTCCCGGGTAGTGTTTCCGTTCAGAGCTATTTCTGAGAAAACATAAACGGGAGTTGACTATTTAAACCCCTCTCAATAAGTGACAAATTCTGGCTCTCTGTTCTTGGAAGCAATAGTAGAGGCGTAAGCACAGCCAAGGTTACGGAAGCTTTCTTTTGCTGACACTTCTCCGAAGGCTAAATCTCTTCTCCCAAGAGGCAAGGTGAACTTTGGGTCTTCAGCAAGAAGATGCAGGTTTTGAGGTAAAGGAATAGGTCTTTTAGGTGGCTGTTTCACACTTCCATGCTACATGTCAAGCAACCATTTAACCTGCATGCTGCACAGACATCTCTGCTTGGCAACTCGGGATACTACCTCTGCTCTTCCTTTCCAGGGCACTTCCAGGCACGCTACATCATTGCTTTGGGTCTCATTTTTAAATCTCTGCAAAATGGGAGATGATACAATTTTCCTGAAGTGGTTTGTCAATGACCAGAGCCCATAAGGAGGCATCACGCACTGCCAGTGAAGGAGTCTAGATAAGCGCTCGAAAAAAAGCTGCAGAAAATCTTTGCATTCTGCTCCTCACCTCAAGTATAATGCCCAGGCAGGATGTGTCAGCTTAACGTGGTTTCAAGGATGCACAATCTGTGCATTTTAATTGCGTTTCTCATCCATTCTGTATTCTGCCTCTTCTCATCACTGTGAAAGGACAGCTCATTTTAAAAACTCTAATAAAAAGCTCTTTGCAACTTATAAAACAGTGAAATCCACGACAGACAGAGATCTTAATAAAGAGTTAATACTGAAACAAAGCGAAAAGCATCAAGCCATCCTAAGACCTAAATACAAATGACAGAACGTATTGCCTCTTATGTCTAAAACTGCTTTTGGTATATCTGCATCTTGTAAAGCAATGTAATTCCATTTTCATTTACTTCTCTCAATAGCTTTCCTATTTCCTCCCTTGGAGCTCTACATTATTTACTGATTGCAGAAAATACTGGTTGTTCCATTATCCCTTGTTCATGACTATGAAGCAAAAAGTTTCTCAATAAAGAAGAAGAAAGCAGAAAGCAACGAGGGGAAAAAAAACCCAACCCAAAACAAACAAGCTCTAAGAGCTGACTGCCTGGACAAATAGTTTATTTTGAAAAACCATTAATAGCCTGTAGATGGTGCCTACCTGCTGCACCTAAAGATGCTTCTATAAACACAGAATATTTAACTTTGACTTCACCAGAGAAACAATTGTTTGGGACAAGCAGCAGCAGGGCAGACGATGAGATGGCAGACTGAGCTGGGGTGCAGTGCTCTCCTTTGTGCTGCGGTGCTTAATACAGAAAGGACGAGACACCCTCAGCAATTTCGTAACTCCAACAAGTGGTTTCAAGAGCTCTTAAAAATGGAAAGCTAGCACCACGCTAAGATTTGAGACACCTGCATAATGAAGCAAACATTTGGCACATTTCAGAAAGGACAGCGTATCCTCTGGTTACAGAAAGGAGGTGTAAGAAGCAAAAGCTCATCTCCCAGAGATGAACTTTGCCCCGAGAAGCTGTGGCTGCCCCATCCCTGGAGGTGTTCAAGGCCAGGTTGGACGGGGCTTGGAGCAACCTGGGCTGGTGGGAGGTGTCCCTGCCCAGGGCAGGGGGGTGGCACTGGGTGGTCTTCAAGGTCCCTTCCAACATAAACCATTCTACGATTCTGTGATTTTTTGCTGTCTTGAAAAAGCCAGTCTCTCCATGTCCCACTTTGCTACCTGTAAAAAACATTTTGAGTGCCATTTTGAGGTTTTCCTTCCTTTTTCCATCCTTTCAAAAAGGATTTGGAGAATGGGACAAATCTGAGGATAAATGACTCGCCTAAGGACCCTCACAAAGTCCGTGGCAGAGAGAGGACATGTATGTAACACTCCCAAATCTGAGCCTAATCCCTTATTGACAAGGGCAGCTCCCTCTCAGAACCACGTACAAAGTTCTTCCATAACACTTAGGAGCACCAAGAAGAAATTGCACATATCTAAATGAGGAAATTTAAGCAAAACCTTAAGCAAAATACTCTATGTGGAGTTGATCTACTATTTGATGATATTACAACACCCTAACTGAGGGAATTTAGCATTCTAGCACCTACAACAACAATACCCTTTAGAACAATGCAGTGTTACCATCCTCTTACAAGTAATAAAACGTGTGGAGAAAAAGCCGCTGTTGCTAACAGTAACTGCAAATATAATAAATGACTTGAGAAATATTATCTGTACCACTGTGTTATATTGGCAGTTTAGGCAGTGTAATCATTAATCAGAATTTGTCAATTCACTGCAAGATAATCACTTTAAAAAAGCTATCTCTGCTCTTGTCCTTTTTTAATTTCTCATCTGACCAACTTTCAAACGCACTTTTGAGTTGCCTGTGTTTAAGCCAAAAGTCTCTTCATCCCCTTATAAACACAGAGATAACTTTACAAGGAAAAAGACACAATTTCTTTTCTGGGAGCCACATGCCTATTCTTATGGGACTTTTATGGGACAATTAGATTAATTAAAAATCCAATTGCCTCCACATAGGCTGGGTCATCCATACCACTGCACGGACCTTCAACCTGTCTCTTCACTGGAGCACCCACAGGAGTCTAACAACGGACCACTGCCTTGATTTTAATAGTCAAGGCAGAAGACAGATAGGAACTAAAATGAAAAAGAAGTTAAATTAGAGCGAATACTAATTTGAAAAGAATGCTTAACGAAACCCATTTTCAAATCCAAGAGACACAGATACGAAGATGGGTAAGTAGCTGAACAGAGACAACTGTGGCACTCAAAAAAAAACCACCGATCGGTAAACCAAACACATTCACAAATAACACAGGTGATAGTAGAAGTTGGTCAGACAATGGGAAACTAGTCTGCTTTTCAAGGGGAAGACAAATATATTACCCTCTTTGGAACCCCTAACACGAAGCCTGCTGCAGCTGTAGTCAAGGTATTTCTGTTCTTATCGTCTTCTGTGTAAGCCCCTAGTCCCAGGCTGAGCTATAAACCCCCAAGGCACTCAATCTCACCTTCTCCATGGTGGGGAAGAAGGCTGCGCCATCAGAGGTACTGCAGCCAGGGAGCTGTACCCACTCTGGGGACGCGAGTGAAACCCGCAGAAGCAGTCTGCCAGAGGCTCCAAACAGAAGCACTCCAGGTTTAGAAAAGTTTGTTCTACATTCCCTTTTCTTTTTCCTGCAGCACAAGGGGGGGGGGGGGGGGG
>RSEF01000022.1:4668692-4707568 GCA_003993805.1 Himantopus leucocephalus
AATCTTCACTTGAAAAAAATCCCACATCTTTGCAAAAATAAAATAAAACATGGCAAAGAAAGATACTGAGATTCTGCCAAGTCAGCATTTATCAACAGAAAGCCTTTGCAAACAAAATATTTTACGAGTATTACTACTCAAGACACACCATGACACCCAACTTCTCCTTTAGCCACATAAAAATGTAGCCTAAGACAGTCCTGTGAAACTACAGAGACTAGCATCATATGACTCAAAACTGCCCTTTTTCTCCTTTTTTTAAGATTGGATACATACTGAAATCAGGACAAAGTTTTCTAGGGATCCTTCTTCAAGAAGTTAGAAAATGTAACAGCATTTCCAGAAAGCTACCCAATTTCTACAAAAACAAACATTTTGAAAGAAGAGAAGTTTCAGTGTTTAATTCTTTTGAATCCACTTCCTGAAATACAGACGGAGGACACGCTGGTTTAAGTGTTGCAGTTGCCAGATTCACTCCTTACTGGAAAAACATAACCTAGCACTAAGTATACACAAATTGCAAAAAGAAAGTGTGGAGACAATCATTAATTTAGGGCAATAAACAGCAAACACTATAACCAGGGGGAAATAGCAAAGGGAAAAATGACAGGGAAAAAAATTGCATAAAAATAGAGATGGAGAGCTGCAAGTCTGTTAGTTCGAACTGGAGGATTCCCACTCGGAGCAGCACGCTGTGCCTCCCAGGGTTCGTGGGCGGGCAGGGAACCACGTCACACAACAGCAGCCTCAGCCCTCCAACGCTTAAAATCACAACACGCAGCTGCACGCCCAGGTTCCCAGATGTATACAACAGCAGTGCTGCCTACAGGTACGCAGGGCAGGTACGCAGTCCACAGAAGATTTTGAGTATATAGTTTCATACTACATAGACGTAGAAATGCCTGTCGTGACTGCTGCTTGAAACAATTGTAACCTCACTTCACTCTTGTTAACCTACTACAAGTCACTGAATATTCAGGTGGAAAAATAGATTGTTAAAATTTAGCAGATTATCTCTGCCCAGGATAAAATGGATATGGAACAAAAAGATATTCTTCTAAGCTACTTACAATTATCCTCAGAAGGTTTTCTCCGTGCAGTCCTTTAGAGACAGTGTTTTATATGCATGACCCACAAACTCTCCCTACATGCGACCTGTTTTCCTCTATTACAGTTCCAGTTTACAAAACCAGCAAGAAGAAAGAAGGACGAGCCAAAAAAAGCACAGTCAATATAATCTGTTTGCATATAGAAGTACTCATTGATAATAACAACTAAGTTTAAGTTCTATTCATATTTGGGCTTGCTCTGGGGATGACAGGGAGTGAAAAGGACAAAGCGGAAGGGAAGTACAGCTGGTTTTTGTTACGATTAATTTAACTATTGCGTGTTTTGCATATTGTGATTTTTCTGACGAAGCCCTGATGCTGTTATAGTACAGCCTGCAACAGGACTCACTCCTCGTGATAGTCCTGAACTGGTTTTCTTCCTTCTTCTCTTCTTTGAAAGGAGTATGAGTCGGATGATCAATTTTGTAATTTGCAGTTGCCAAGCAGCTCTGAAGCAATTTAGTGATTTGTATACTTATTTCCTCTCTGTACTGATGGCAGGAGATGATATAAGGATATTGAGTCTTAATAATCTATTCATTCCCCTGATCAAACCGAGCAAACTAGAATCAGAAGTATCTTTTTGATGTTAATTTTGTTTTTACAAGAGCCTGTTCTTCTGTTGTGCGTTGTCTTTGCATTCATTTAAGAAAGCTCTGGAAAACAAAGGCCCAATTTGAAAAAGTACCCAGACGCCCCTCCACAGACGTCTTGCACTCAGCTACAGATGGACAGTCAGGAAACGTAAGATGCATCAATTAAAATGGTCGAGTTAATGAACATAAAAGAAACGTGAGCATTGTCATTCAGAAGCAAAGTATCTTCTGTTCACTGCAGTTTAATCCTCCTTCAAGGATTAATGCCAACAATAGAATTTAAATTCACTAAACACCTTATCAGATTGGCATTTACCCAACTGTTACACATTCATCATAACACCAAAAGCCTGCATCTAAGTCTTTTCATCCACACACCTCAAATCATTTTGTAAGAGAGGTCTACATGTTATTCCCCCTCGTGACATGATGCCACGGAAGGGCTCCAGGAGCCCGCCAGCGATGTGACTTGCTTACAATCACCAAAGGGACGCGCGAGAGAGGACCAGGACCGGAGGCCACGCTCTCTCAGCCCGCTCCAGTTAGTTATCTACGGGGCTACAGCGTCCGCTGCATGATCCACTTCCACAAACTTCGAGTCAGATGTTTAAGACGTTGAGAACTGAACTCCTTATTTTGTATTAACCAAAATAAATAACGACCTTTCCCCTAATCTTCACATCTATTTCTTTTCAAGCAGCAGCACGTGCCTCTTGTTTCTCCAGTGGATTTTGCCCGCATTGCGCTTTTGAAAGGCCAGGCATGTTCTCTCACAGAAAAATACACAAATTTCCCGATTTAAAACAAAAACTTGAAGAAAAGCAGAGAGGAGGTGAATATAGAAATCGTTTAAATGTAAATCCTTTACCCTAGAGCAAGCTGCAGCGGCAGCCGCCTTTCCCAGCCCAGAGGACGAGGACACGCTGGTGACTGAGATCTGAGAGCTCCTACGACTCCTCCCTCCTGCCCCTTTCTGAAAGCTGGCAAAACTCCCCTGCAACCCACGCCAAGCTCCGCGCTGCACCTCCCACCGCGCGAAAGGGAAGCACCGGGCAACCGCAAAGCTCCCAACGCTGCGGCACCTCTGGTCCTTAATTCGCTTCCAACCATTTCTGTCATTTAGGCTATCTCGCACTTCAGGTTAAAGGATGCACTCGCGTGTCAGATAGGAAGCAGTGGACGCAAAACCTATTTCTGAAAGAAGAATCAACTCCTTCAGGAATTAAAAACAGCACCGTGTTTACGCATAAGTAGCTTTTGTGAAATTTTTTGACAGAGAATCCCAGACTACAGGTATATCTTGCCTCCCTGTCCTCAAACCCACTGTCTTTTAAGCTGTGTGGCTATCTTCACACCTTGCATCCTGTAAGACAGAGGTGAAAAGCTTTAACTAGGTCACCTAATTCTATTTTTTCTTAGTAACTCAGCATCACCTCTACATATCAAGCATTTGATTTACGCTTACAATAAATGCTTGTTAACTTGTTATTTGGTGCTATTTCTTGTTTTCTCATGGCTCACTCCTGTTACTATATAAATAAAATCCGAAGCAATCTGCCCGTGGCAGATTGTTCCATGCAGTAGTAACACAGCACTTGTTCTGAGCTACATTTAAAAGATTTCAAGAAAGAGGGCTCCAATCTCTTCCCTTGAGAGTCTATTACACAGTTTAACAGATCTTTAAAAGCACTTAAATTTCTGAACAGTCAGAATTTTCAGCTGGAGTTTTCTGGTTTGGTTTTTTTCTTTTTATAAAGCTAATTTCTAAGTCTTAGAAAGTGGGCAATTGAAAGCATCAACAAGACATTAACCCCAGAGACACAAACAGCAAGCTACCGTATTGACAAATAAGGTAAAATCTGATCTAATGAAGGATTTACTGAAGAACCCAGGTGCAGAGCCTGAAATGGCACAGGAGAAAGGGCCCAGAGTAACCATTTGTGTAGAAAAGTAATCTATCTCAAAGGAAACAGGAACTCAGTAAAGATTATTACTATTTTAAACCATAATGTTGTTAATATTGATTTATTTCTGCAGAGATGAAAGAAAAACTCTGAAAGCCAGAGGTCTGTAATACTGCAACACTATTGAGCAATAACAAGTTAGGTGACATTAACACACACAACAAAAACACGTATTTTTGCTATTTTATTTGTTCGAGTTGTTTTGCAAAGAAGATATTCGCTCTAGGCTCTTTTGATTTTCTGTTATTATTAATTCTTTATTAATGGCATTACGAGAGAAGCAGAGAGAAGCCTCGGGCAATAGCAAACTCAGCACCCAGCTCTTTGAGCGGACAAACACTTCTTCTCAGCCCATACAAACACACGGAGAGACCTACACTTCTGAGCTGGCACCTACGGCCAGGCACAAGTCAGGTTTTAATCCTTATACAGACTAAGGAGAGCTGGACGAGATCTGGACTCAGTAGGGTACAGATCTAAAGGGGTTTTAGATAAGACTGAGTAACTTAAAAGCTTGCTAGTAATATTTTTTTCCTGTGACTATTCAACATAGTAGAAACTGAAGCGCATAAAGCTGTGAATATTCTTCATGAGGCATTAAATACCCCACAAATCTCCAGGTTTTCCAAAATGCATAACATCTAAAGGTAACACAGGATCTATCCTATTTCTGGTTGTCGCCCTACAGACTCCTGATGCCAGAAAATCAATGGGACTTTTTGGCACGTTCACTGTGCAGAGCCTATTTCAGAGCCATTCCTATTGCATGCGGCTTTTAGGACTGAAAACAACGGAAGAGTGGGAGTAGTACTATACCTATAAGCATTTCTATGAGATAGAGAATTTCTAGCTTCAAATCTGTCAAAAGCCAGGGACACATACCATATATTTACTTAAGAAAACACGGAATATATTGGAATATGTGGAATGGTTGTGTCTTAGTAGGTGTCTCGCTATGCTGCCAGACCCGTACAGAGCACCCGATTCTGTAAAGGATTTTACGTCCAGCTTGAGAATTTCCATCTACATAATAAGGAATCCTAAGCCAAAACAACAAAAGAAACTTCAGGTATCTAAAGAAAATTTCCATCAGTTATCTAAAGCAATCTCATTTTGCACTGGATGAAATTCTGTTGAGTTTTTTTAAAAAGACCCAAACTCCAGAAAGAGGCACTGTAACAGCCAGTCATTACCAGAGTCATTTGGATGCTTGCTTACATCTAAAAGACTCAGATTAAAACAACATTTTTCAAAAGAAAAGAACACAACAATAAAAGAGTTGCGGAGTGAATTACGTTAGATTTCTTCCTGGAATTCTGAGTTGTCCTAAAAAAACAAATACTTCCGAAGGAAACAACTTCTGACGTTTAACTGGTATGCGTGAGCACTTGGCCCCCTTTCTTAAAAGCTTCATTTCAGTTTTGTATTTTTACAACAAAATGTTTGTTTTTTCCCTTAATTATAATTTTCCAGACCATTTAGTTCCTAATATGGGTTGCTGTCACTCTCATCACAGAGAAAGAAAATAGGAAACAATCTTTTTCTCCCCCCCTCCTCCTTTAATGTTACGTACACAGAGTTTCCTCATTAAAATAATCTTAAATGAATTCATGGATCGTGTAGCAAGGAGGAGGTCGCTACCTGTCACTACAAGCTGATTAGACAAGACTACTTTCAAAAATATCTCCAGTTCTGTCCTGAGCACTCACTCATGCTCTCACAACGTCCTTTCCCACGTGATAGCGTAAGTGTCTGTTTGTTTGCATGGCGAATTGGTTGGGTAGCGAATGCAGCCTAAAAGCACCTGAAGAAAGTTAATAAATAGGCTATTTTTCAGTTGGATCGGTTCCAGAAATTGCCGCAGTTATATGAACAGCTACGCCAGCATTATCTTTATTTTCAGAGGTTATCTGTGGCATTCCAGTTAACCTACGTGAAGTACCACCAGGCGGGAACCCTAACGTCGGTGCCAGGGACACCATCTCCTCTTCCAGGGTGGCATTCGGATACCATAATCAGAAGGCCGTACTTTCCCTGCGCACAATCCCCTGCTTCGCCCACTGTACCTGCTTTCTAACTTAGGCAACAAATAAGTAGGAAACCCTACAGACCATAGCTTCTGTATTTGTATTTCATATATAATAATAGAAGGCAAAGTATCTGCAGGGTGCTTAAAGTTGAAGCTCAATTACTTGGCACGGCAGATAATGTCGCAAGTATGATTCCAAGTTTTAAGAGACGCCTGACAGTTTTTTCATGATTTAAAAATAAAACTCTCCTCTTTGCTTTTCTGTATGGCAAAATCCTCTCAAACAGTAAATCGATTTCTTTCCTAAAGCTTCTTTGTATTCTCCTCTTTGTGCTCACACCACTTTGTTACTGCACGGATGACCGGGAGTTCTGAGCACTGAACAATACTATTTTTGAACGCAGGATAGCTGCTAAGTAAAAAGCAACACCAGTACTCTTCAAAAAGAGAAAGAAATGTTGAGCCTTGCACAGCCCCAAAGAGGTGATGTTCCACAGAGGCACTGTACCCAAAAAACATCCCATTTGTTGAAACTCCCTTTTTCTACCCAAGGATTTGCAAGCATCTTTTAACACTGGCACATATAATCTACAGCACACCCTTTGTAGCTAGATTTCTATGGTCCATTCTACAGGAGCATCAGGAGATGAGAAACACCTTCACAGCTACATAAGTACATGGTGGGGCAGAGCTCTCCGCAGACAGACTTTCAAGACGACTCAGTAGCTATCAGGTGGCCTTGTTCTCACCACTCTTCAACTTTTTGTCCCTTCCTAACAAAGATGTGACATCTGAATGGGAGCTTCTGAGCACAGTACACTGTTCCAAGTCCTTCCGTAATTCAGTAGGCCCATACTCCTTGGTGACCTGTGGGCTGATCCGAATCTCAATGAGGGTGAGGGAGAGATTACATCACTTTTTAACAAAACTAGAATCACGCTCCTGGTTGGGGCTACCCCTGAAGTCAGAGATTTGCTTACATGATTCTGGAAACCATGAGGAGCACCAAATCCAACGTGTATTGAATTGAATGAAGAATAAGCTACAGGCAGAATCACCCTCCACCATCGGTAAGTCCTCTTTTCAAGGTCTTTCAGCTCGCTAACACAACGTACAGCAAGCACACTCCGGCGCACCACTGACACCTGCCTCCTCTCCAGCCTCCTAAAGCCCTTATGTTGTTGAAAGCCACCAGAAGGTGCAATGTTGACAGAACTAATGGCTGGCCGAACAGATGGCGAAGAGAAATTAATTGATCTACTGGGGCAGAATGAGTTGGCCTTGTTGAGGAGAATATGCAAAGTTCCATAATGAACTTTCATTAGCGATGGAGAAAGTTCTGTCACACGTACAGATTCTATTATGTGCATTTCATGATGCAAATCCAAATTCCAGCTTAATGACTTCTTGTATCCAGTTCAGAAAACTTAGCTCCTTAAAATTACTATAAAAAAACCCATATTTTAAAGCTTTTCCTTTAGTTTTTTTTCCGAAGCAAATTTTCTGTTGTTTCTCCCAAGCTACCCTCCTCAGTAATAAACCCACAATTTTTACACTGAAGAACAAGACTGTTTCCCCCGTGCCCTTTTTTGGTTTTGTTTTTTTAAAGCCTATGTCAAACAGAAAAGCATTTCTATAATTTGTTGCAATAGGTCTCTGACAGGAGAAAAAGAAACCACTAAGAGTGATGCTCAAAAAACGAGAAAATGGAGCGCTGACAGCAACATCAGTGTTACTCTGAAAAACATACCGCAGGCACATTCATGTAACATTAGTAAGTCCTCACAATAATTTTTTTTAAAAATCCAATTGTTAGGAAACATTAAGGAAAAACATGGTCAGATATTTCACATAATACTCAATTGCAGGGTGGTGGTTTGGTTTTGTTTTTCTTTTCCAGATCAACGTATTAAAAACACATACGCAAGATCAAAAGAAAATTCTGGAAACCTGAAGCAACAGAAAACACACCTATATTCCTACTAAGGTTATTCTTCCAACCTTTGAGGAATTAAACTTACAATCTGCCCTTCCTCCATACCAGGCGGAGTACCAAACCTGTTGCAAACAGTCCAGAGTCTTTAAAGAGAGTCCCCGTACGTGAGCTTGGCTCCTGACTCGCTCCACCAGTGCTGGACCACTGGCCACAGGACACTCCACCCCCTCCGACTCAAAATAAGATCAAACGAAGCCCATGAGCACAGGGAGGCAAGTAAAAAAGTCTCTGAAAGTAAGGAAAGTTTGGTTATCCCCCCCACCCCACCCCTTTTTCTTTTTTTTTTGGAACAAGATGATTGCTGTAATTATACTGGCGGTCAGCAGAGTGGATGTATTACCTGCGGTGCTAAAAATATCAGAAGGATGGACTCACTGCAGGAGAACTGTGCAATGCAGTCTCTTGTAGCAGCTGCTGCTATAAACCCTGGCTTAAATACATATGTTTAAACATATCACGTATCATATATACTTATAATTAACGATAAANCTGCAGGAGAACTGTGCAATGCAGTCCATTGTAGCAGATGCTGCTATAAACCCTGGCTTAAATACATATATTTAAACATATCACGTATCATATATACTTATAATTAACGATAAATAAATGTCTCTGAGGTCAGGAGATTTGATGCCTCCAACAATTAACGTGCTTCTCTACACCAAAGACTACCAAATAAAAATAGAAGTAAGTAAGAGCTCTATCAGACTGACAGGAACTATTTGCAAAGATAAAAATCAACAAGGTTCTGTATAAAATTCATTCTATAGAAATGAGTTTTTAAATAGCTACACATGGATTACTGAAATAAAAGCCTTCCCAATAGCATTACACAGATAACACAGAGACCGGCTAAGACTTTTATAGATAGGTCAGCCATCGCCGCAGCAGGGATTAGGAAGAAAGCCCCAGTGGCACGTAAGCACCCCGGATCCGGCTGTTGTTCTCCTGGATCCCAGGAGCAGGTCTGCAGAAGGCTATCGCCGGATGGAGTACGCAAACGCGCCATTTCAACAGCTGGGAGCGCGCTCCCGACCCACCTCGTCAAGCAAAATGCAAACTGAGCGCAAGAGGGGGCGAGACCTCTTCTTTTCTTCTCTCCCCCAACCCGCGCTGTGCCATAAATAGCCATTTTCAGAGCCACTGTTTCAAGCAATTGGAATTACGGAAAGGCAAAGCGAAGAGACCTCATGGGAATTATAAGGTGAACTTCATTCAGATAAAGACTATCTAAATGAAGCATAATACTCCTACCTGGCCCAGCGGCTCCCATCCCTTTTCCATTCTGCAGAAAGATAACTTGTAGGGCACACACCACCCACCTGAGCTGCCTCCCCCCGTAAGATGACGTACAGTGTTACGGTCAATACTCCAGGAAGAAGGTAGGGGAGAAAAAAAAAAAATAAAACAATCACAGCAAGAATTAGATTTGTATAATACATAATTAGGATCATCAATAGTGGGAAAAAATATAAAAATATATGTCACAGCGTACAAAATTTTAATTTTCCATTTTTTGGAAGCAGACACCTAGTGCCTCAGTTTCCCATACAGGGAGACAACAGGGACTCTTCTTAAAAGCTGCTCATCACCCACAGCTTTTACAGATACCGCTCTGAGGAGTATTATTAATCCATACGCTGCTGCGTGCAGCACAGGGCTGAGTAGCTGCTCACTTCAGTGCTGCTTAGCATGCTAAACTCAGAACCTCACAAAAAAGGGCCATTATGAAGGATATCTGTGAATGCCAGTAGGGTGCATAAAACCTCAGGAAAAACCCCAGTACAGGAAACGTAAAGGCAGGGAAGAGCAGCCAGCAGCGATCCAGAGACTCGTCATTTTTGTGGCTCTGGCACTTGCTGTAGGTGACCCTTATGTAAGGCAGTTCATTCCTCTGTGTCCCCACAAATTTGTAGCATGGGAGCAACGATGCCAAGTCCTTCAAAATCCATTGATTAAAAGTACTCGAAGAGGCGTTTTTAGATTACTGAGGAAAAGGAAACCTTATTCTGGGTCTGGGATTGGCTGCTCATCTGTAGTCAGCCCTCAGCACCACGAGGTTCTCCGAACGCACTCACACCTCTATCTGTTGGGCATTAGTGCACTTTTTAAGACCAGTAAGTAACCTTATAATCACCTTCTGAACTCCTGCATAATGCAAACGACACAATACCATCTAGTAACTTCTGCTGTCAGCTCAACAATTTATTTTTTAATAACACTATATATATTTTATCCAAACTGTCATGCAGGCCCTCAGAGATGGGAAAACAAAGACAAATATTACAGAAGAGTGTATGATTCCCTGACTCGGAGGATTTCCACTCTGCGCTCACTGCTTTTGGCAGACTTACTGTTGGGAGTTTTTCTTCTTCTCCTTGGTTATAAATATTCCATGCAGATTTTTAATTAGAGCAGCACTTTCGTTGGCTGAGACAACAGAAATTGGATACCCCCTTACCATTTGGGCTTCGTTCTTCTGGATGGACTTACACTAATATATAAGTGTCAAATCTCTGATAAATAAAGCAGAGTATATTTTATTGAATTAAAAGTTTAATTGCTCTTACAAACAGGTGTAAATCACAGTTTGAGAGCAAAACAAATATTTGATCTGGTCCTCCCTTTAATTATCAACAGAAGGAAAATACGCACTTTCTAGCCTGCTATTGTCTGGGTTTAAGCTCATCATGTAAAATGCTTCATTCAACACGGATTTGCTTGCAGAGTTGCCCAAATTAGTTCCAGAAACCACTGGGGTCTCACTGAACCCTACCTCCTCATAAGCAAAACAAAAGGAACTCTATAGGGAAAGATGAAGGGAAAAAAAAAAAAAAAANNNNGAAAGGAAAAAAAAAAAAAAAAGAGAGGCAGAAAGGAAGGAAAATAGAAGTAAACACCCAAGCAGCATTTTAACTGCAAGATACAAGAAAAGAGAGTATTAAAGCAAAAGACTTAATATTTTTAAGGGCACCTAAAAGAAAAAAAAAATGGAGGCTCAGACTTCACTTTTCAGATTCATACACTTATTATTGGGATGCAATTTTCTTCCCAAACTACATCATCTACGATGTCACAACTGCCCACATGCAACGTGGAAACTGTCACAGTCTACAGGACATAAGCTGATGGATGATTTCCTCATGATCACGGAAACCTGTCCGCATATTCTCATTTCAATAACACTGCAGCATTAAAATTCCTACTTATTTCTTTTAAATATTTTGCCATGTTGTGTGTGTGTTTGTTTCATGGCCACATTTTTCTAGCCGGTGGGGGTCAGGCGTTCCTGAATGGTTCGCACGTCGCAGCTGCTACAGGGACACATGGCCAGGATTTGAGAGTGCAGCACTCTAAAGACAGCCAAAGAAACCAGCACTTCAGAAAATGCTGATATTTATTTCAAGGTAGAATTGCAAAAAAGCTTCCTCAGAGAATAAGAAGCATGGATCTGACTTTCTGCTTTTGAGTCTTAGGTTTAGGTTATCTTCAGAAAATTTCAATGTGTTCTTCCATAACACAACCACCTTCTTTTGCTTGCAGATACCTGATTAAGGATTTTTTTTATTATTATTTATTTTTCTTAACAAGTTACCTCATTTTCTTAGGACTCTCCTAAAACCTATTATTTAACGCAAGCTTGACTTTCCAGTTATTGCTGTCTGGTCCATAATCAGTTGTGCTTTCCACCGACAGAGCTGATATTTCAGGATTTGCCACTGGTTCCTACATATTAGCAAATGTATATCCCTACCTAGAAGAAGGAAAAAAAAAAATCCCTACAACAAAAACCCCAACTTGCCCTTGTTGCCCATTCAGCTTTTTATCTTTTGATTTAGTTAATTGATTTACAAATTACAGCAATCAAAAGAATGCATTGATTCTATCAAGCCATTTAACACCCTACCCTACTCAGAAGACTTTGGGCACTGGATTATATCCAGTCAGCAGAACGATGACAATAAATCACTCTGAATTTCACATCTAAAGTAAACTGAAAATCCAGACAGCAAAATTAAGAATTTCTACAGTACATTAAGTGTGGGATGCCTTAGCTGTGACTTTACCATCTTGAATTTCTGATCTGGGCACAGACCCAGATTTCGCAAGCGGACACACCGACGTGCTGTAAGCAAGATCATACAGGTTCCATCCACTATTTCAGACCGTTGCTCTGGGTTTAACCTTCATCATCCACGCCCACCTATAGTTCTTACAAACTTACTTTTCCTGCATATCTACCATCTCTATACCGTACTAACAATCTTAACTCTGTTCTTGTGTAAAAATACACATATTGGGGTATGAGCACCTAAATATACAAACCATTTGGTTGCTGGAGCCTTCTCTCTTGCAAGCTCTTGCCACCTAACTATAGTTCTACCTCGCTTATATCACAGTTGCCCAACAAGACTTTGTTTTCTTTCGCTTATGTTTCTTAAATTTATCCCAGTGCTTCCTATATATAACAACCCATTAGAAAAATATTATGTACATCTCTGATATTTAAAGCCCTATTTTTTTTTTTAAATGTACAGCCTTGCACAACTCTGTGTATTATAACTGCACTGCCAGAGAAGTTATATAGTCTCTACACTGCGAGGCAGATGGGATTCATGCTGCGTCTCACAAGTTGCAGAAGCCCTTTTCCCGCTGCCCAAATCTGGGGGAGAAATTCAGACCCTTTCTGGCTCACAGACTTGGCTATTCCCAGCACAAAGAGGAGCGATGGGCACTGGAGTCACACAGCTGTGGCATCCACAGGACAGCTTTTGGGACACCATGGTGTAGGACATAAGTACCAGACACACAAGCGTTCAGAAGGATAAGCATGTGTATATTTTCTGTTTGGCTGAAGACATTTTTATTATCATTATTCTAGGGTTTCTGTTCAGTTTTTGGGTTTCGCTTCTTTTTACATTTCTCAGAGTCCCATATTTTATGTAACTATTTTCTACCATTACAAACAGATAGTTTTGCTGTTGTTATTTTCCCCTCTTTCTTTCATCAAAGATCTTTATGCCCTGAAGAAACAACAATAAGAGGAATTTGGAAAAGACACATTTGAAAGGCATTCTTTCTATAACACAGACAGACAATTACGATATACAAATTTATCGCTCAGCCCTCTTTATTCTGTACAATGCCTCCAATTCACAAGACGTGCTCAGTTTTAAGCGCGATGATCTTCCAGCAGTTGAGACCCCAACTGTTTCCATTACGAGAGGCAAGCTATAAAACACGGCTGGTGCTCAAATGGATAGTTCCAAAGGGCAGGGGCGTGCTGGATGCTTAAATAAAAAAGTAAGAGACCACCACTTTCCATAGGCCACCACCTGAGCCACATTCAAATAAGCTACCCGGCCCACAGAGATCTAAGAGCACTGCTCGGTGGCTCATTATTCTCCTGTGCATTGGTCCAGGACACGCAAATGTGATTCGGAGTTGGTATTTCATATGCAAATGCGTGGTGACTTTCTGCATCACTGGCAGAATGAAGGAAAGAAAAGCAGCTGTTGAGGAGACAGCATGTCATATTATGTATTCATGAGCAACTGGATGGAAAAATAGATAGGCCTTCCACTGTAAACAGTAAGATAAATATAAGGGCAAGAGATTATATACTGTACTCAAAAAACTTAGCGTAACATTAATACGTTGGGTCCTTTAAGGCAGTCTTATAGGAACCACGTAGGAACCTGAACTTGGATTTGTGCTGGTAAAGGTTTGCAGACAAAACTGGCTTTCAAGGGAAAACTGAGTAGTCATAGTCATCAACAAAATGCCACCGATAATTCCACTTTCCATGAGATGAAATTACTGTTTTTCATTGAAAAATTAGTTAACACTACTCTCAGAAACACAACACAAGAGTCAGTGGCCCAAAATATCTTGACAGCCTTATAAATCAAGTGTTTTGCTTGACCCCAGTGAAAACTTACTACTGTAGGAGTCACTTTGGCATGTCCAAAATTCCTAATATCCTGGACGTGACTTCCCATTACATAGTGCCCTTCCACATTGCTGTGACAGTGCCAGAAGATGTAAGTAGCAATGTGAGCCACCCTTCTGAGGAGCATCTGATTCCACACTGTTTGAATGACTTGTGTTTCCTGATGTCTCCTTACCCATTGTAAACAGCTTTAGAGAGATCTGTTTGCATTCCAATTTATCCTGAATTTCAGAATACTNCTGATTCCACACTGTTTGAATGACTTGTGTTTCCTCATGTCTCCTTAGCCATTGTAAACAGCTTTAAAGAGATCTGTTTGCATTCCAATTTATCCTGAATTTCAGAATACTTTTAATTTTGTAACTGTTCTATTTTTAACCTAAAATCTGATCAGACGGCCATAAATAGTCTCATTTTTTTCACACTATTTTCCAACCTGTGCCATGTAAAGTAGTCACAGGTGCATGCAGTGAGTTAGTGAATCTCTTGTGTACGGGGCTCCTCTGTTACAATTGGTTTTGTAGAAGTATCCTTGTAGCACGCCAAATGGGCAACAATATGGAGCGTCAAACTTTCTTAACCTATTTCCTAATGCGCAAAGATGAGTTGACCTACTCCAGTCAAATCAAGTAATTAAGGACGAAAACAGACCACGACATTTCTTAACCAAAGTGAGTCATCCCTAATGGACATCTTCTGAACCATAATTACTTAACACATACAGACGAATTTGCAAAAGATGAAAATTTAGAAAGAGAAAAATGGGCAAGATTACCATTTGTGCCAATGCTCCTTTATATCTCTCTAGCAATGCAAAACAGATTTAAAGCACGCATAAATGTATACCTATTTTTTAAATGCCACGATAAACTCAGGAGTATGCATAGAAATTGCCACATATTCAAAATTATGGTCCTAATGCGCATTACAATACTGCACTTCATTTTCAAGAATCAAATATCTGAATTCTGAATTTACACTGTATTTTCTTTTCTCTCATTAGCAAGTTCAATTCCCACGGAAGGTACAAAACTGACGAACCTTACAGCTAATTCAGCTCCAGTTTAGTTAACTGAAGCACAAGAGACACCTGAGACTGAAATGCTGTATACTTCCTAAAAGAGAACACAGCTTGGAGCCGGCTGAACCGATACACTCTTTTCTCGCAGGACAGGGAACGAGCCATTCAATTGCAGCAAGTTTTGATCATTACCACTGTGAGTCCAATCTGATCTCATGACCCACAGGTAGAAACTCCGATTCCATTACCTGGCCCCTGAACTGTGGAGTATGAATTGAGATTGTCTAACGTAAAGGATGATCTCTATTTCATCTGTGCAGCAGGGAAAAGAGGTCAGGGAAAACAGAAGCAGTAACACTGGCTGACCATCAACCTTTCTTCCCTTGCACAAGAAGGGAAACTGCTCTATTCCTAGAAAGGTATGGGGGTAGCTGCGAGAGAGAGGACGCCGAGAGCTGACCCTGCATCCGCAGCAGAGCAAAACAAGAAATGAAGTTGATGCCACGTTGTGAAAAGAGCAGAAAGTGACACTAAAGGGGAAATTATTGTCATCTACTCACCCTCCTCCGAGAAGCAAAGAACCTAAACAGATATAAATTTCAATCAGAAATGAAATTAGGGCTTGAACTAATGTCTGTTGTTGCCGTTACCATATGGCTTACAGATCGTAGACAGGATTAGGCTAGACACTCGGTCAATGAAAGAGCTTCTACCCCTGTGGATTTTCATAGTCTGTAGACAAATAAAATAGGGGAAGGCCCTACGTCCCGGCCCCCAGTTCAGCGCTCCACCCCCTGGATGCTCACACATTTAGGTCTGAATGCTGAGTCCAAGCACGTGCTCATACTTCAAACTTTGTGTTTGTTCAGCAAACCTGGGCTTGCAGGCTAGTCTTATCCTCAGTTTAATTCTTACCGCAGACCTAAAAAGCATTTCAGAGAAAAAAGTGCACTGGAAACCATAAAAATTAGTGTCCGTGTTCTCATAATTTTCGCTCAGTGTTCCACCCCAGGCAAAGAAAATCATTTGGCTTTACAATGAATTCTGCTGGAAGTCAAGCAATATTAAGGGCTTCTTCATATTGTTTATCACAGGAATCTAACTTGATGTCTTCCTGAGCACTCCTATGAATGTTTGTTTATTAAAAGGTACAAGTGTTACTACAGCCCTATAAGCATCACAGTGACAAGCTCGCTCTTTACAGTTACCGAACAAATAATAAGAGAGCAGAGCAGAACTACAGACATTACCTTGTTTGATAGGAGACCCTGGCTTCTATCCTATGCAATTAGGGATGCAGTCTTAACATCACATAGCAAAATAAAGCTAAAACCACAGTGCCCACGGGGCTAAAGAGCAGCAAGCTATTTTAAGGTAGTGTTAGCAGGTAATATTCTCCAGTGCCTTGCCCTTACACCGTCGTTTTCACCATGCAAAGTCAGTATACACTGCAGCTAATGCTATGAAGCAGTGGCTTTGCAACCGGCACTTGCTAGGGTTTGAAATCTTGCTGTGAAAACCTCCTTCTGCAGACAGAAATCCCGCACGGGGAAAAAAAAAGGCACATGTGAATGTCTATGGAACTCTGCAGCCTTGGCAAACCACAATAGTACCACACCAGTAGGTTTTGAATTATTTCTTTTTAACAACTGATTTCAAAGCACTTGAACTTAGTCCAGTATTATTATCTTCATTTCATATCTGGTGATAAAGCAGTGAAGTGAGGGATGAAGACTATTCAGAAAGCAATGGCAAACGTGGGACCCACAAGTTTCAGTCTAGTGCTGTAGCCCAGAGCCTATAAATAAAAACATCTGTAGCGTCAGCAATAACAACTTTGGGACCTTTAAATAATGAGCATTCTTAAATAGCCACAACAGTATTTCCTTCTTCTGAATCCAGGCATAAGGCTTGCCTTAACTCCTCCTGTTAACACACATTCCCACACAGGCTTTTCCTGAAGGCACGAAAGGCTGCAGCGCTGACACGGTGCAGCGTCGATTACCTTTGCTCGCAGGATTCACTCCGTGTGATCCTTTCCTGATGAGCTTATAATGTATTAAAGAAACATTTCCAACTCTCCATAAAAAAGAGAACAAGTTTCTCATAAAGTAAGAGCACATTATTTCATGAGCAAAAAAAGAGATACACAATTTAATCTCCAAAAATTAGCATAACTTCCCTATTATTCTAGACACTGCTTGATTAAATTAGCTTATATCACTTTAAAAAGAATGAGATATGAATTCTAAAGAAAAAGAGCTTAAAATTGAAATTCAAGGAATAAAAGCCTAACACGGGTGCATAAAAGTGAAAAAACACAATATTGCCCATAATAACAAACATTATGTAATGCCATAATACCAGAGTACGTGTCAGTCCACCCGGCAGTGGGAACAAGTCCTCACCCTTGTGCGCCGCCCCACTGAGACTGCCTTCAGCTGGTGGAACTGGGCAGTCTTCTTTCCTAAGGAAGATCCCACTGGCCTGACAGCTCACGGATTGACTAGAATATTCCAGCTTGTTTTCTCCCCCGGGTTGCCTTGTTAATTGCACTAGATGATTTAGATGATCAGTCACTGAAGTCCCACGCTTAATGGGCAGGTGGAACCCGGAGAGGCTCACTCCACTTTTCAAACTGCAGTACTTGCGAGGCATAGCAGACAGTCTGCTGGGTTGACCTAAGATTTTCAACAAGGCCTTTCTCTAGCTAATGCTTGAAAAATACCTGATAGGTACTGCAAGACAATAAAGGTAGAACCTAAGGCTGGTCAAGCAAGAGTTTCTGTTAGTACATCCATGTAAAAGATGCTTTATTTTGAGTAGGATACTGCCATGATTTCCTTACGTGGGCTAAAGTACAAGAACAATACTATAATTGTCACATGTTTACATAAACATGAATCTATATGTAAACACACTGAAGCATGTACATGCTTAAGATATTAATAGAAGGCTTGTCTGCAAAGTATAGCATTGGTAAGTATGAGCGAGCGCAGTTTACGTCGCAAAGAGAGAATATCTTTCTGACCAAAAACCACATGCCACACCAGGGTAACACCAGGCCAATAATGCCCTTTGAAAGAAGGAGCACAGTAGCTCGGGCTTGGCTGTGCCTCATGAACTCCACACTATATGGTGCAAATACAACCAGAGAATAACTGATCTTGAGGGGCAACAGGAGAGGAGCCGCAATATTTTCTTCACTTTAAACTACACTAACATTTTCACTGCCTTGCAATAATCCCCATCGCCTTTCTCACCCCTCGCGAAGTTCACAACCCACTGATCGAAACACTGATCCCTCTGATCCCTGATGTTAGTTTTGGTAATGGAGAGAAAAGATTTCATTGAAACCATATTCCAATTAGGAACTGTGGTTATCTGAACATAAAAGATCCAGTAATTTTTGCTGATGCGATCATTATTGCAGAGACTTAATTGGCCAGAACTGTCAATGGCAATTAAATGCTTACAGTTGGGGCTCTCGGAGGCTCAGTGACTTACTGCGCATTTTTTAAAGCATCCCATTTGTTCAGTCACACTAGATGACTGCGATAGTGCCTGGAAACCTGAATTTTATTCTATGGTAACACTGAAAATACACAACAAGCAAATCTTGTATAATTGGTAGCTTTATAGGTTGCAATCAATTGTCTTATCTTTATAGACAGAAACTATGCTTCTTATTTTTTTTCCACATCTCACTATGGGAGGTTATTCTGATGGGAGACTGCAATTAGAACCGCAGTGAACCATTTGAGATTTGAAAGGTTGAAAACATTATCCTTCTGGGATGCGTCACTTTGAGAGCTTTTTGGCTGGTGGCCAAGCCTAAGCTTCTTTGAGTTCAACCGGGTGATTCAAGCTCAAAAGTTTTACGAAAAGGAACTACCAACCTAAAACCTGCAGGGCTGGGGTGGGACAGATGACTCACTAAATGGCTCGGAAGGCTGGTGTAAGAAGTTCTCTCAAGAATCTTTCCTAGCCTCGTAAGGTCAACGTTAGTTTGAGAAACAATACATGACATGTATTACTTCCCTATTATTTAGTTATCTCTACCACAATGGCATGACCAAACGCAGGTCAGGCTCTGGCATTAGGTGTTGCCCAAACACAGGGAGGCACAGTCACTTCATAAGAACATCACACATCAAGGTTTAAAAAGCAGGAACAGATGCAGCAGGCATGACGACAAAGCTCATTCAAAAGCATATGGCAGAAGCCTCACTGTGACACACGAAGGACGACAGCACCACCACCAACCCACTGAATAAAGGTCTGGGAGATACCGTCTCTTGCACCAGTCCTGCCAACGACTTTGCATGCAACTTTCAGCACGCCCAAATATCTACCTCCGCACACAGGTGTGGATTTCATCTAAATTAAAAACCCCTTCTTCATCTGAATTGGTGCCAGTCCAAATTCAAGATAGCAGATCTGTTTTGGGGAGAGGAGCTAACGAAAGGCGAATGCTATTGCTGGATTGCCTGTTCCACTGCTTCAGCCCTCCTTTTGGCTTCAGACAGCACAACACCACGCAATGATTCATCCAGGTCAGCCAATTATTTTGTAGGACATTAGAGAACGGGTACACAGCTGGGTAGACTGAGGGCTGTGAATTCAGAGGGATATTTTTCCCCACACAGGGTAGACGTTTTTCCACAGATTATGACTTCTGAATATTAGTGGTCATGAAACCACACGTACACTTCCACCTTACCTTCAACAAAGAGAGAGTCTCCTTGCAGGCCTGGAAAAAAATATCCCATAGAAGCAGTATGCTTTTCTGAGATTGTTTTCTAAATCAAGGGCTTGTCTATCACAGGAGGTCTCTGATAAATTAAAATTTGTGTCATGGTGTTTGATACCTTACCACTGGATAAGAACCAAATCATACCAATACCTCTGTGCACACTACATAGTCTTATCTATATTCTTACTTTTTAACAACATTTTATTTTATTATAAGCCACTATACAAGAAAATATATCATTAGTGTAAGAATTGGCTTCATGCTAAAGGAGAAAAAAAATAAAAAGGGGGAGATGCATCCAAAGATCTGTTAAAGAAAATAAAACAACTGTATAAATCACCACAAAACCAGGTACATTTATTCTAGTCTGGAAGAAAGCTGCACATCATAAAATCTGACACTGTCACCTAAAGTGTACAAAAGGGAGATAGAAAAAAGAACTTGAATGCTAAATTTGCCCTTTATTTAGAGTCTGAAAATTGTAACATCATAAATTTGGAATAAATCAGTCAACTTCAGTCTCTTAGACTACAGGCATTCTGTATTCTAGATTGTACGTTAGATACTAAGAATTTGGATGCTAAATTTGTCCTTCATTTAGAGCCTGAAGATTATAACTTCATAAATTCGGAATGAATCAGACAACTTTGGTCCCCTACACTACAGGCATTCTGTATTATAGATTGTACGTTAGATACTAAATGATAATATTAAGATGTATTCCTCTAGGAGTAGGCTTTTTGTGTGGTCCTCATTATTTCGCACAGTTAGACAAGGAGCTTGGAAAAGGCAGCATGACTGGCTTTTTCACTGATATTTCTACTTCCAGCAAGAGCAACAACAGGTAAGTGAAAAAATAAAGTAGCCTGACCCTCAAGTACTAAGCATTTGAATTGGAAAAATATTTTTAGCAAGTCCTCTGGAAAGTGCAGTGCAGAAAGAATAAGGAGGAAAAAGATGAATACCAAAATTCATTTCAAATATGACTGCAAGTAAGGGCAAGTATCTAGGGGGGGGAAATTCAACCACTTGCAGAACTAAGTGATTCAATTTTTGTTTGATGTGTTTTTTTCTTTTTCTCTCTCTCTCTGGGTTTCAAGCGTGAGGTGTTGTTTTGGGTTTTTTTTTGTTTGGGTTTCTTTTTCTAAAAAACCCAAAGGAATAAAAAGTTAAATACTGGAAACAGAAGGGGATCCAATACCCGGAAAAGAAAAGAAGTTATTTGTTTTTTCATTTCAGTCACTAACACACAGAAGCCACTATTTACTCTCAGTTGCTCCTACAGCTTCATTAATTTCCAATGAATTAAAGATGCATTACCTTACTGAGAATCTGGTCATAAAGATATATGTGTGCAGCCTTGTAAGTGAAAAACAGCTACCTTTAGCAAGAAGATATTTGACTAGCAAATCCCGTTCCTTACTAAGACTGCTTCTTATAAGAACATAACCTCTGTTTGCATGGCTGGAGGTCAACAGCAGGCTAACAAGAAGCATCCTGCATCGTGTCCTCCGATACAACCATTTGAGCCGTACTGTTAAAACATGTATTTTAAGGAATGATGGAGCATCTTCAGGCAGAGGTGCGCATGACATGAGAGCCTGCTCTCAGAGCTCCTGCGTTCAGAACTCCTGCAGTGAGGATGGATTCAAACCCAAGCCTCATGCCTTGGAGGTAACAGATCCCTCACCTACTGGGTAACAGGATAAAATCCTCCTCTTCATTTGCTCTGTAGAGAAATACATGTACCTGAGCCAAAACTAATAACGGGACCTGAATTTGCAAGTAGTTTCCTTGTCACCCTTTTTTAATTGATCGGAAAATATTTTGTATAACCACAAAAACCTCTACGCAGCTGTACCTGCCCCATAAATACCAGACCGCGCTGCTTCCCAGGCACCACTAACACCTCCGCACACACAGCTCGGGCCGCTCCCCAGGCACTGCTCTAAGAGAGCCCGAACAACAGAGACTGCGCTTAAAATCTTCAAGGTGTTGAGGAATAACAGTAAGTCATATCCAGCTGCCTTAATTAAAAACAAATCCATTGTATTCATTGTGAGCTAAGTCCTGTTTCCACAGAGGGAAACAAGAAAGATTACGAACAACCCACTTCATGGTACAAGGAGAACAAAGCCTAAGAAACAGCAGAGTGCAGCCAGCACCCAGTGCAGTACCAGGTTCTCCTGTACTGCTGCCACACAGGATGGTTCTCACACCCTGTGCTGCTGTCGGCGGAGGCTTAGTAGCCGTTCTCACAAGCAGTTATGCCTGTGATGTAGAATTCTGCAGAAGATAAAAGGAAGGCAGCCCAAAAAGCAAGGTCTGCTGCATAGATGGAGATGGTCTCAGAAGCGGTCCTAACAGGTTAATTAAACTGCTACAATTCCCACTCCATGGAGTATGACACTGCAGAAGATAAAACCAGTGCTCTCAAAAAATTCCACATTGCTTCTAAGTGTTAAAAATGAGCAGACGCACATGGTTTGTGTGAGTGAGCAGGTAAGGTAACCGTACTGCGCAGGGCAGGTCCACACGGGCACTTTCACACCTGCTGAGGCTGCAGCCACACTTCTCCTAAAGTGACAAATAGCATGGGATGGCAAGACTGGGAGACTAAGCACATTTTAGACAGAAGAAAGAAAAATCAGACCTCTTTAAAAGATGTGTGAGTTTGGGCAAGCAAAGAAATGGGTGCATCTTAAGTAAGCTGTCATTTCTGGAGTCACTCACCTCTTCAGGACATCATTCCTTGGCAGGAACGTGCCTTTCTTGTTCGAATCTCATGTAAAGCAAATGCATTGTTTGCAAATTCAAATATCCAAAACTCTTTTGCCTCATCACTTACAAGGTAGGTTTGTACCGAGAACCCGATTTGAACTTTGAGGGGGGAAAAAAACCACAAACCACAGGAGTAAATACAAAGTATGAAAAACTGTAGAAGAGACCACAGAGCTAATAGGATGCAACTTTGCAGTACCTACAGATTTTTTGAGCAAAACAGATGGAACAAGATAGGTAATGCTAAACCTCCCACTCACTAAGCGAACAAAGTCTGGAAAGAAGATGAGAGATGTAGTTCACATTTTGTGAACTGATTTTCTAGAGGTCAGAGAAATTAATTAGGCCTACAAGGGAAAACCATCCATAGAGTAATTAATGAGAACACTATATTTGGACAGGTTGCCCAAACAGTACAATAGTATTTGCAGGATTTTCAGATACACGAGTTTATAAACTCTTCTTTGTGCTCTTGAAAATCGTGCCTAAAATAAGGTCGAAGGGACCGTGCTGAAATCAAAACACTATTGCACTAGACAATGCTGAAAAAAAAAAAAAGAAAAAAGATAACTGTGTGGAAAAGCTTATAGCAGAAAATAGAAAATGAAATAGAAATATTAGGAGATACAAAAAGCAGCCAGTTGCCCAGTTTAAGTAATCTGGAAGAGAATTCAGGCAAACAATCCCTTGCCCAAATCACTAAAAGCTAGATGGACTAATCCCACATTTTCAGCCACCAATCTGGCCATGTGAGTTTACCCCTCAAATAAGAAAAACATCTTGAAGATCGGATGTTAAAAAGCACAAAGTAAAATACATTCACATCGCCTTACAAACTATTTTCGCCCAAATGTTTCATTTTTCTACTATGACAGCAGATAATAGTGGTGAAATGCTCACTAAATTTGTAAACCAGGTGACTATAATGTGGCATAAACATGTTCATTATGCAAATCTGATTGCTTAAATCTTCAGATGTAGCTCATTTATTTGTATGAGATGGGAGACACTCAGTTCTTTGCCTTTCCTCGGCTAATTCACCAGCAGATCTTTCTAGATAATTGTTCATATTCCACCAAAATCTATTCACATTCCAGTAAAAGTAAATGAAAGCGCCCTACCCTGCAAAACAGTTCTGATAAGAGAAGAAAAAGTTACCTGGGGTTTGAGCTTCTGTTTCGCTTCCTAATTCAGCAGGATGGGTTGCAATGACAAGAAAAATATAAATGCCTCAGTCTCTGAAATATTCAGAGACCTTTTAATTTAATTCTTTGAATACCATTGATGTTGTGTACAAAGAAACTCAATTGCTCTTGGAAATCGGAGAGTAGATACTAAACAATTACAGGTCATAAGAATGAGAAAACAGAAGGACTGAGAAGGGTTAGCTTGGAAAACACCTCCTCAGAGGCAAAAAGAAGGTGGATGCTTAGTCCATCACAACATTCCACAACAAGACTATTCACTCTCTTGTACTTGTGGAGGAACTGGCTTCCCTTCTCTAAAGCGAACACCTTTGTCTTCTCCTCGAAAATCATAATGTCCCTATTGACGCCATTAGTGCCATTTCCACGTGAGTCTGCAAAAGGCGACGCGTGTCCTGAACAAAACTTGGATGCTTCTGTAAAAATTTTCAACATATGGCCGCATACACGAGGCCTCTCCTCTCTACGGTTTTTCTCTTCCGAGGGAATGTGATCCTGTTCTCAGTGTTCTGCTGTGTAGTGGAAATAGAAGTATTTGTGACGCATCTCCTATAGGCCATAAATATATTGCTGTTCTTCCCTCTGTGCTAAGCGTAGGTGCTGACTCTGTGAAATCAGTGTAGCTGGCTGTGAATGAAGCATGAAATGAAAAACCCTTGTCCATTCCAGAGAGAGTACAGACAGTGCAATATCATTTATTACACTCTGATAAAGACTGTGTGCTATACAAACAAAGCAGCCGCTAGTACTTTGAAATTCTCTCCCGCTTTCCATTTTTACTCACTACATTATGCCCTTTCTACCTTAACTAGTTCAAAGAATCAGCTAAGAAAGATAGATCCACTTCCAGCTCTCTCCTCGTAAATACAATGGGGTCTGATGCACATAAATCCATTTTAGCTGATTAATTTAATATTAGAATGAAAGTGCAGAAATAAATTCAATCAGAAAAATGCTGGTATGTAACATTTAAAGCACACACATAAACAGTACCTTTGTTTAAAACACTATTTGAAGCTTTTCTTCAGCTATTCTTTTCCAACATGATCTGCTAAGACGACGGTTCGTCTCACCTGTGTGGGCAAGTGTAAGCCTCCGTGGGTCTTTCGGAATTGCTGGCTACAGCCAGATCGCTCCACGTGGAACCGCGTTCCCAAAGGGTACAACAGGCATCTTCAGGGGCTGCTTGTCACTGAATACAAACGGAACCCAAGACACACTGGACAACCAAATGGTAACGCATTCAGAAGTTCCTAAGAAGCATTATACACCAACACATTTTTGGAGGGTTTGCCAGTGTTCCTCCGGTGCTCAGGTTGTGTCATATCGTTAAAGACAAGCCAGGAACCAACGCCGGGCTTTATGCCAAGCGGCACGGGCAGGCTCCCAGCTCCGCTCCTCGCAGCCAGCCTGCCCTGCAGCACATTTGTCCCGGAGAGCACCAATTCCGTGAGCCCAGCACTTCAGTTTGCTCCTGGGCCTCTAGTGTAAAACATACCGTTGGGGACTAAAGCTTCAGCAGAGGCTGGAAACGTGACTTTCTCAGTCCAGGTCCTCTTTAAAAATACCGCTAAGAAATTAAGCCTGTTTAACAAGCAAGAAAATACACTGAAAATTGCTGAAGAAAAAGAAGCTTTTTGTATGAGCCCTAAGAGCTTACAATCCATATTACACGTTATTCAGAGTGAACATAACGTATGATAGAGAAGGAAAGAAGAGCTGCATCATTAATCATAGACAAACTTAAATGAAAAATATATTTGTGCCGACAGTTGTGCTGCAGTTTGTGAAGCCGTACTTGTTCCCATGTGCAGCTCAAGTAGGCAGCCTGGAGTTCAGACTGGAGCCTCTGGACACTTTTGATCACAGAGAAACTTGAATTAAAAAGTAATGCTAGGTACTGGGCTTTTCCTCCTCTACATCACATGCATGCAACTGTCTGACATACACAGAACTCTTTAAATCCTGTCTCAGCATTTATGGCTTCTTAAATATAACACAGTATTGCAACAGCCTTTCTTTTTGTTACACCACTACTCTTGAAAATGTCCTTGCCAGGAATTAGAAATGAAAGTACACCAGCACTAATATTAAAAGGTCACTACAGAAGCACAGAAGGGGCTGCAAGAATATCAGTACGAAGGGGGATCCAGCGATGGCAGCAGTGGTGAAAGATAGGATTATTTTCTGTCACCTAACAGGAATTGCTCCTGGCCTGCACAATCTCTTGTAGAAGGTCCTCCACTGAAATAGAAGGCTGCGTTACCAATCAACAAACACCAAACTATACAGGAGGTTGCCTAAACAGAGATGGACGTGATGCTTAAAAAAAAATAAATTAAAAGTTAAAGAAAAAATTTTAAACCTCAATTTTCTTACCAGAAATGTGAAAGTTACTGAAGGTTGGGATCGGGGGATTATTTTTGGCATTGTTTTGCTGCGAGATCTGGTCTGCATTCCATCTTCCTCTCTTTTTTGAGGTGGTAAAGCAGCTAAAAACCTGAAAACCCCAAAACCCAAAAGAACCCTCCAGATTTAAGTTTGGGGTAAAAGATCTGATATGCCATCACAATATATTTAAATATATCCACTTCAAAAGATGTATATCTCGGCTCCTACCCCAATTTCCCTCTGAATACGCTCTTTCTTGTCAGCTTGTTGCATCAGGGACAGAAGAGCAGTAACTAGATGCGTACTTAGCAGAGAAATACAAGAACAGGATGTCAGGCTATATTAAAATCCAGGTTGTAAAACAGGGCAGCATTAATTTTTTTGTGATGAAATAATCATATCTGGAGTTTTGTTCTGCATGAGGCGGCATGTGTTAGACAGTGTCTTCTCCATGTTAATTGCCCAGAAGTGAAAAGACTGACAGTGCAGTGGTTCTGTGAAGTGATGCTGCTCATGGACTGCGTATGCCACAAAATTATTAAAATAGGAAGGGAAGCATGGCTTGCCTTTTCTCCGAGTTCTATCCACCAGAAAACTCACAAAACCAAATCCTCACTACAAATTTCCTTTTTCACGTTCTTTTTCTATTTTATTTATAGATTATAACTACTCTACAAACACTTCGATTGGGTGCATGTACAATTAAGTCAGAGGTGTGACTGCAACGAGTGCAGTAAAGCAATGAGAGCAATACGGCAACGTCACCAGAGTGCCAACACTCGATCATGCCGTTTCCCGAGGGTCTGAGAATAATGCCATATCCCGCACTGAACTCTGTGCTGCAGCAGCAGATCGTTCATTGCACACAGGCTACCCACATGCAGGTGTTCTAGGACCTACCCGATTTAAACATCAGGATTGTTAAATAGCATTTTATTCAGCAGAAGCATCTTAATTTATCAGATAGGTGGCCTCAGGACATCTTCTGAAGGCAAAGAGAGGCTACATTGCGCTGCATTCTGTACACAGCTGTTTAAAAGACAGTCCCTGCCCTAAAAGCTTCCAATCCAAATACCAAAAAGAGGCAAACAGACAAAAACAGGATGGTGCATGGGTCAGAAGGAAAAGCAGCAGCAGGAATACCACTGCTGGAGTGCCACTGCTTCTCAGTTCTTCCTTTCCGCCCTTCTTCACCTATTTAAGCTCATGAAATGTTAACAGGAAGAACAGCTTCCTCTTAAGTCTCGGTGTGTACAGGAGGGTCTCAGGAATTCACTGGGTCCTTTAAGAGTTACCACAATGCACGCGTGTTTATGCATTTATACGAACATTATACATTCTGTGTTTATCCAAATCCCAGTCTTCAGCCCCTTCGGACAGGTGTTTTTTCCCAGTGGCGGGGCATCTATGGAATCTACACATGAATTCAAGCACCAAGCACATGTATCCTCAAATCCTGCCTTGTCTCCTTAACCTGCTGATATTTTGAATAGTTTATATTCAAAGTAAGATCCTGATCCTGCCATCCTCAGACAAGCAAAGATCTCCAGGGAGCAACTGTAGGATCAAAACTATAATGTGATACATGCTCCTTGGTCTTTATTTATTATTAACTTCTCAGCAGAACGGCTGGAATTTGGGCTGACAATAACAAGCCAAACTCTCTCTTTCATCCAGGAATTTACTATCTTATGTTTCAAAACGCTTGCTATTATTAGAATATGCAGCACTGCATCCATGCAGAAATGATAGAGAATTGTGCTTCGTCTGGTTAGAATTCTGCACAGCCTGCATTCGGTGATAAAAATTAAGCTAACTCATATACATAAATGAGTTTAAAAAAAAATATCTACTGCATCCTCAGTATTTTAATTCCCCAGAGAATTCCCTGGGAGGTTATGATTTTTCATCCAAGTAACTACTTTATCTCTAGGATAGAACAAAGATTGCATGACATTTTAGAACAGAATTAAAATAGATATAGTGGGCAGAGGGTCATGAGTGAGTCTACACTTAGTTGTTAGAAGAGATTTATTATCTAGGCACAAGTGAATGGAACAAAACCAGGGACTTAATGGTCAGATTTAGAAATGTTATTATTGTTGTCACGGAAGGCATCATTAACTTTAGAATATTTGAATAATTAAGTTGAGAAAAAATTTAAATCTAGCAAAAAATTAGTATCTACCTTTTATTTTCATCCCTGCTCTCCAATTACTACTTGTGTGCTTATCTAGATACAAAGCCCGTAGAGATTTCATCAGCATAGATAGAGATTATTTGACAGCCTAACTTCATGGTATTTAATTCCCAGAAGATAAAACTATTCTCCAACAATGATAACATAACAAGAAAACTTTTAATATGTTTTTCATCTGCACAAATCATCACCTTGCTTTTTGTCCATTTTGCGAGAATCACAATGAACATACTTCCAGGATGGCTGACAATAAAAATAGTACATGTAATAATCTGCCTCTTTCACATCCATATCTTTTTAGGGTGAATTTATATAGTAACAGGAAACAGATTTGCAGACCCTGAAAGGGAAAATTTAAAAGGCAAAGAATAAATCTGTGCTGAGCAGAGAGATAATTAAGACTTGTTATGTGTACTTCAGTGGGTTTCAGGCCAGCACTAAGTACAACGCGCAGTGCCGAGAGCGGGGACTTGGCACAAGAGCTCAAGATTTGGAGAACCAGAGTCTGCTCCAGTACAAACCTTCTGCGCCATACTGGGCAAGGAGAAAAGATTCTCAATTTCTCAGCAGTAAAATGCAGCCAGTAGTAGTTCCAGGCCTCATTGCTGGGCAGGGAGGGAAGAGTGTTTACACCTCCAAATTGTTCAATTCAATGGCAGTTGAGCGTAAAACAGGCAGGTGAATCCCAGAACTCGGGGCGACGAGATCTTCAAGTGAGTGTAGACTGCATACAGGTCCGCTGACCTTAGTAGAAAGACATGAGTCTGTGCCAAGGGAGGATAATATAGACCATGAACATTTAGAAAGTTTCTTATCACTTCTCCAAGAACAGACCTCTTTTCATCCCAGCGGGTCTGTTGGTCCTGCATTTCACACAAACAAGGACCTCTGGCAATGATTTTATGCTTGTCAGGTTCTATATTCTGTATAGAGATGTCAAGCACTGTTTTAACTCAACTTGTAAGCAACTAAAAATGCCTGCTGTCAGCAAAAGTTGAGACAAAAAAGAATCCCTCACTTTAAAACAAATTAAAATAAGGAGAGAGGTAGGGAGCTCCATTCAAGATTATCCTACTGTTATTTCTAAAAATAGTTCTTATCCAAATTAAGAAAATTAGCAAAGGGAAACCTCATCTATAGCTAGGTGTGTACGTACGTAAGCTTAACAGTCTGAGATGCCAATGGCTTATAGAACTTACATTTTCACTGCAACTTGCAGCCATCTAACTCCATGATCAAACCCTCCAAAACACTGCGTTCCTGTCCCTACCAGCATGCCTCTAAAACTCTTTAAAAGGGTGACCAGTTACGCTAGTGTTGATGCAAAACAAATCCATTTTCATAAAGCCACCTCCTATCCCACTTAGAAAATTCAGAGAGATGTGGACAGTGCTACTTATGAATTTAGAAATCTTTTCTGTGCAACTTTTTAACAAGTACTGAACCACATTCAGACCATATTGTAATTTTGTTGAAAATTACAATAATTATGATTTTTGGAATACACCAGGGGGAAAAAAAAAAAAACCACAGAAAATCATCACCTGCTATTGCTAGGTAAAATTTCAAATGCTAGACTTCATTTTCAAAATGGAAAAACCCAGGCACTTTCCCTCCTCTTTGTTTTTTTACCAGTTGGAAACCTTGATTGTATTTCTCCTTTTTTTGTTTTGCCCTGGACAGAAACTCAGACCAATACCGAGCTGGTATTTGGAAGTCTTTGGGAAAGCCTTGTCAGAGGAAGAAAGCCAAATGTATCTTCATTTAGGGGTGTACGTTTAAAAAGCATTAATAGTCTAAGACATTGAAATGAGTCAGGGAAAGGATCTTCATGTGCCGCCTCCTTTATTTTCTAGAAAAATATTGTCCTAAGTAAGGTATCTCTGGCCTAATAAACTGCATGTTTTGAGAAGCTGAGCTATAGATAACGGACAAGAATGGCTTTCTCTCCTTGTGCCACAGCATCCATNTCTCCTTTATTTTCTAGAAAAATATTAGGCCAGAGATACCTTACTTAGGACAATAAACTGCACTTTTTGAGAAGCTGAGCTATAGGTAACGGACAAGAATGGCTTTCTCTCCTTGTGCCACAGCATCCATCCCAAGATGTAAAGCAGTGGAACTAAAAGCTTTAGTTCAAACATAGAACACATTTACCATTCCTAACACAGATCTATGCATACTGAAGAAGTTCTATGCCCTACACAGAAGCAACACGATCACGGTAAAAATAGGTGAAATAACTGCTAGATTGCAGATGAGAAAGGAATTGGAAAAAGTAGAACATCCTCATGCACTCCAGCAGACGTCATACGCAGCCCTACATACTTATTTTTGCACTCTAATCTGGGACGTGCCCATCTCCAAAGTCGGTCCAGGGGATCTGAACCTGCTTCCTCCAGACCCATTCATTTTACACACCGTAACTGCTAATCGTTAGAAACGTCAGCCATTCCAACCTGCCAGCTCGCTGACCCAGTTTGGGAGGGTGGGTACGTGTACAGCTCAGTTTTTAAAGTTCAGTGCTTGCTATTTAATATCTGAGCTAAAGACTCTGCCATAAAATGAATACTACATACATGGATGCACCTACATACCTTTGTATTTTTTTCTCTTTTTGCCTACTAAGAACATAATTCCGTAGTAGCGCTGGATGCAGTAAGTTGCTTCTTGCAGCACTGAAGGAGTTTATTTATATGTAATTCTACATTCTTGGACCCAAAAATATCTCTGGAAGAGATAAAGAGCTCTAACCGGTAAAAATTCCTGCAATCCCATAACTAAAGTACAGCAAGTAACACCGAATTATTGGGAGAAACGTAACCTTGTTGCCAGACAAAGAGTTAAAGTCTGTATTTGGGCTGCTCCATATGCATTGTGTGCCCTCTCTGAATAGGATTATGCTCAAATTCCCCACACTGGTAATTATTATATGTAAATATCCAAAGTCGATTTGCCAACTGCATGGTTGTATTTGACATCTGCATATTTCTTCCGTACACCGTAACTCTGCATGCAGACAGCTGCCTGCTTGTATAAATCTGCCATTTGACTTGATGAATCTCATGAGTTGTAGTGTGAGCAGGTCAGGTTTCGTGTAAAAATTTTGGAATTAATGAGACCCAACAGTGCAGGTATTTCTGGATGAACCGGTAGAGGCTGGGGCCGGCTGAAGGAGACGGGTATATTGTTTGTTTGCAGAGATGATTACCAGTAAAACCCTAACGGTTAAGACAGAGCAAGTCCAGCACTACTGCAATTAAAGCTAAACACTTTATAACACAAGCTTTTTTTTTTTTCCCTCCCCCCCAAAATGACAGATACATTTAAAATTCATCTGCAACATTCACTCTTGTCAAAGCTCCCAGTGAGCCTAAGAGGCCACAGTTGTTTTGTGGTTATGAAGAACTGGAACTGCAGGCCACAGGTTAGGGGTATGCCACGGGCACACCTTTCCCAAAGACAAACCCACAAACATTATGGATCCATTAAACACAGCAACTTTGACCTGCGTCAGAAATGAAAGTCAGTAACTACTTCATTTTGTCTTGAAAACTGTAACCTATTATTTCAATCCATAATTTAAAGACAGAATTGAAAGTATGAAAACCAAAAAATATTTCAACAAAATGCATTCAATATTTCTGTTGGGGTTTTTTTTCTTAGATTTTGCTAAGAAATAATTTCACACAAAGTTTTGGCAGGAAGTTTTCACTTAGCTCTAGAGAGATACTTACTTTATTACAGAGCTTTCAATAAATGCAATAAAATTTGACACGCCTTAAAAGATCTACTCTAAATTTTGGAGACATGGGGAAAAGAAAGCAAAAGGGCTCCCAACAGAGAACACTTCTCAGCTTAAGTTGACGTAGTTATTGCACGGATTGCATAGAGAAAAACTATATTACTCAGAGATGCTGAACAACAGGATTATGGTAGAAAATAAAATGAATCAAGGATTGTTACTGATCAAACGATTCATTGAAGTGGAAGGCATTTGAAGATTACTTTCAGTTTCTGAGAGTTACTGGCTATAAACAAATATCTTAAACAGTGATCTCAGAAGCCATCACAAAGGTGTCTAAACTTTTTATGCATCAAGGCGAGAGAGAGAGAAATAAAAAAAAAGGGGGGGGAGATAAAAAAGGGGTGAAATATTATACCCTACTCCTTCAAGAAATTTCAACCCACAGGATACTCTTGCTGCCATGAATAAAGGAGGCGACAAGGTCTAAGACAAGGTTTCAAAACCAGGAGGAAGAGAAAGTGGAAAAGAAAAGATTTATAAGTTTCATCCCAATAGCAAGTAGGATTCTGTTTGCCAAGGTTAGCTGACACAAGCACAAAAATGTAATAGCTATAAATTTGTCTCCAACAAGATCTATTGTCACTTTGAGATGACGGAACCTGTTTTATCATCTGACTTTTAAAATATATACACAGAACAAGACATGCTATTAACTTATAAAATAATACTGGTTTTGAAATTTTAAGAGGATACACACACCCGGTGTGTATAACTTAAAGTAGAAGTAAAACGAGTATGTGGTTAACCATTTCCCCAATGAAACACCACTGTCTAGAAAGGCTGCATGAAAGACTTCAGGCCATCTTATTCATGTGAATAATCCCACATAAATCAGCATATAAAAAAAGACAAACGCCTTCACAAAACACTAGTTCCAGTGAAAGCACAAAACCGAAACCGCTATATGAACAGAACCTTCCTACCAAAATATCTTTTCTTAGGACAAAACGTTGGATAAAAGCGGACAGTCGAGAAACTTACATCAATTTAAATAATCATCAGAATTTCTTTAGCTAGATAAAATGTGAGTAAGCGGTGGCTTTAACAAGCTGCAAGTTTCTTGTGGAGGTTTGTTCAAGCTGCATTAGTTGACCACTTCTAGTGTTGCAGTCATTACTGAAGCTGAAGTGATATTGCTTGTTTCCAAATTCACCAGGACAAGCAGGAGGAGTAAAGGCTGCTCCTTCTCCATCCCTACGCAGCGTGGTGCAGCGCGCACATCCCCACGCAGCGTAAGCAAGTCAGGCGCCCATAGCTACATAGTTATAGTCCCCATTTAGACCAACTCTGCTGTACCTTTCCCTGCTGATCGTCCTTTTTCTTTTTCTTCTGGTAATATTCCAGAGAGAGAGAGAGAGACAAAGTCCAAGACTGTGAGAAGCAGTGATATATTGTCACTTGAAGTAGCCCCCAGTGCCGGGCTACAAACGCTTACGGGATCTGCACAACTGAGTCTTGTCAGCAGATTTCTAGCAAATATCCCAAAAGATACTAAAATTAAAAAGTGAAGATTTTTGTATTAAGAGTTGGACAGAAGAATTCTCTAGAACTCGACATATTTTAGGAATTCTCAGGTCATCCTGAGAAATCAGGACATTTGTGCATGACCACATCTATTTGTTTGACATTTTAAAAACTCTTAAGAGGACACTGTTTTTTATTTTTCTGGTTCTGAAACTGCTCCCTACAGGAATTTTATCTTTTTTTTTTTATAAGTACAGCGCTGAAAAAAATCCTGAACATAAGGAGTTACTCTTATTTATATTATAGTCTTACCACAAGATTTAGAATAGAGAGCAAGAGAATTCCATCATAAGGTTTGAAAAAGCTGAATCTGAAAGAAATAGACTCACAGCTAAAGAAGGTGATATCCTAGATAAGCGATGAACTTGAATATTGCTCCAAGCATTTAAAAACTTAGCTTGTTCATAGCAAACTATCATCCTGAAATCACGTTGGAAAAGAAAACATGTTAACAACTTATTTCTGTAGTGCTGGAAAAGCACATTAACCTCAACTTCTGAATTCACACAAGCTGTGAGACACAGCTAAATTGGGTGGACATGCTATTATTGCAAGCAGTGACATTAATAATCAAGCTAGGAAAAAACGATAGCAGGTATTTCTTTGAAACATTCCTAACCAAACAGTCCTTTAAATAGAATTGTAAATGTTGTTTTTATAACCATGTTGGTAATATAAATGCAAACTCCTACAGACCTGAATGGCACTCTGGGATTTCTACTATGAAAATCTCAGTGTAGTGGGTATCTAAAACAATTGTACAAGGTTCATTAATGCATTTTCCTAACCTAAAAAAAAAAAAAGCATAGCTTTTGCTATAATCACTATTATTTTCTGCACAAACAGTTATTTCACAATCATCTAAAGCAGCACCGAATAGAGTCAGACATTTGATGTGCTTTACTTTTTACTTTGAGGTCTGGTATGCAGCCTTGGAGCAACAATACTGAAAAATAATAGTGTGTGTCACAGCCAGCCCTTTGAAATAGATGGTCTTTTAAATGATATTTTATCTGCCACACTGGATTCTTCCCAATGGCACTGGACGTTCAGATGCAGGAAAAATATGGGACTCAATAGCTTATCCCTCGTCTCTCTCTTTCAGAGTTCACATGCCAATTGTCAAATGAGTCTGAAGTTTAGTTTTTCCTTAAGCATAAATAACTGAAAAATGCACTCAAATATGAAACCAGAAATAGGGCTGTTTCGAAAACCCTTTGCAAGTGAAGGGCTTCTTCCAGTAATCACTCAGACTTTAAAACAAGCCACTTGTAAGAATGAAAGTCTGTGAAGATCTGAAGCACGTCCCAGTGCTACAAGCGCTGCAGGTCGCAGGAATACACTAGCTGGAAGATCCATGAGCATGTGGAAAGCTGCGTGCATGTTAGAAAAGCTGTCGCCAAAGCTCAGAGGTGTAAGACGCACAGGTGCTGCGCATCGTATGCGCTTACCTGCAGGGGCAGGAATGCAGTGGGACACTGGAAGGCACTCCTGAAAACAAGACCCTGAAAAAAATCAAATCTCTAAACCGGATCAGCAGTAATATGCGAAGTGCCATCACAACAGCAGGCAGTAAAGCAGATTTCCTTTTTCCAGTGGAGCTGTGCCAACGCTTGCCAGTTTCCGTAACTCCAAGAGGTGTTTTCTGCGAGGGAGGCAGCAGCTGCAGAACCCGGGTGAGCCCTCAGAGGGATCGGACGCGTGGCTGTGGCGGCTGATCCACGCTGGGCAAATCAGCAGAGGGCCTTGGCTGGCACCTCTGGCCTTCCCCAAACGCTCTCACTGCCAGCTGCCTTTATGGGACTGTGCACGCCATTCCGCACCATCCTCTGAAATATCACCTGTAAAGCTGTCTTTAAAGGGTAGTTGTGCAAGATCCATAATAGCGTCCTCCTTTGGTCGTTCAAAACCACTGCATGGGAGACTGGCATTACAGCCACAAAGTACACCGCCTCTGGATCGGAACGATTCACTCTACAACTTAGCCCTCGTATAAACACTAGCTAAGTAAAGGAAGCAAAACTATATCCCAGTTGGAGAATTGGAGCCAAAATGTACGCTGAGCCCTTTAGTTGATGCAAATTAAACAAATACTTGCAGGTGTCATTACCCAAATCCATCCCCAGTGCAAATGCTGTTGACTTAAGCGCATGAGCTGGTGAAGAGTGCCGTACCCACCGGCATGTGGATTGTGAAAAGAAGAGGAATTACAGGAATTGGTTTCCTGCTACACTTCTCCTAATTATATATGTCTCAGGACAAATTTTTATATGCCATTTAATCTATGCTCTCTCTGCTTCAGCTGCAAACAATTTTCTGTGGACTGCTCTTCACAGGATCTGTGCTGAGAACTTCACATTAGCCACCCATGAGTCACAGCAAACTAACAGGACTTTCAGGAAGCCACCGGTTCTAAAAAACCAGACAACTGCCAGGAGCACTGCATGCCTTCCATCCCCTAAGAACTCCCTCCTCTCCACCTCCTCTCTCTGCATTCAGTTTTATATATAGACTGTAATGAATTATTGGAGACACATGCTGGAGGCATGGTTGAGCAGTCATGCACGTAAACGGAATACAACAACAGAGAACCTACACGAGGTGTGAGTAGAGGTCAGGGGTATTCAAGACAAGAATAGAATGACTATCCCAAGGGGCAGCTTCCCTGAAAATGGCACTGGTTTGGTACTAATATGCCTACTAAATACACTAATAGAGAAAGATAGAAGTAAATAAGAATCCTGTGGGAATAAGAAACTGTAAGGGAAGAGGATTTTCTATTCTATTGGGACCATACTGGCTCATTTCATCAGCCAGACCCTCAAGAGCAGTACTTTACTTTACATGAGCTCAGAAAAATATCTTTACACTATATTCCTGAGACAGGTCCACAGCCTGTTTTAGTAAGGAAGACAGATACGTAAAAAAACAGCTGAATTTTCAGAGCAGCTTTAATGTAGGCAATTTTACACAGAATTAGGTATCTCATTAGTAGAGGAAATGGCATGCATACCCAAATAAAGGGACAGACCATGACTTAGAATTAAATCCTGATTAACAGGGAGCATGAATTTCAGCTAACACAGTTTGCTCGGGAAGCTGCCAACAACCTGTCCTATCAGGGTTGCCATAACACTCCTGCTCACCACGGACCGTCGGGGAAACCACAGCCCTTTCCAAGCTCCGCTTTGTTCCCCAGAAAGGAAGGTTTAATCCTGACTCCGTGGCATTCAGAAATTTCTTCCTCACGTTAGCTGGCCCGCACACAGGACTACTGTACTCTCGATAAATGCTTTAGCTTGCTTAAGGATCGACAAGGGACTATTTTAACATTCCTCTAAACAACATTTAGGGAAGATCTAATCTTAGCTTTGAGCAGGGATTCACTGCGCAGTGTAGGACAAGTTGCTTCAGTTCTCTGCCTCTGTTCCCCACCAGCAAAGTAATGGTGATGACAACACTTACCATTGCTCTTAAAGCTTGGTCCCAAGTAATATTGTCAGTATAAATCTACAGCACTTGGGGAATTAAACATACTTAGCACGAGACAGAAACAACCCACAAGCTGTTTTATCATCCTACAAAACGTTCAACAAATGAAATACTTCCTCTGCTAAATCAGGATAGAAATACAAAATCTCAATTTTCCTCTAACATTAGTTGTATAAAAGGAGGAATTTCATCCAGGTTACTTATTCATTAGGCTATATGATTAGTGTGAAAAAAAAAAAAGAAAGAAAGAAAGAAATAGGCACTTCACAGGCTGATTCATCCCACTCCAATACAGGTCAGATAAAATTGCTTTTATACCTTAGCATTAAAGGAGCCATATGAACACTCAAAAAATAGGCCCTTAAACTTGCCTACCCAGCTCATATTAACAGAGATGAATTTCATTCTAACTGAAAATCCAGACAACCTTTAATTTTGGATGAACCTTTGATTGTCGATTGCCCTTCATGTCATTTTGAGATATTGGTATTCCCACAGAACGCTTCCTGACCAGCTCCAGTGATGGAGCATAGACTGCAGATCTCTTTTCTTTCAGTCATGTTTTTTCCGTAACTTATTTCATTAAAGATAAAACAAACTTCCAATAAGAAGACAGATTCTGTTAAGTAGTATCCCAAAAGCACAGGGTGCCTCAAGCTTTTGCAAAAAACAACCAACCAAGCCAAGAAGGCAAACATGAATAAAATGTAGTTATATGCTTATAGCTCAGTACTGGAAAAAAAAAAAAATCTCCAACACTACCACATCAAATTAATAACTGGCAAAATTGCTAAAAGGAAAAGAATTCACTTGAAAGGATTTTCTATAAAGCAAACAATGGAGTTATTTAAACATCACAGTCATCCAAATTATAATTGGATCAAGAGCTTCTGCCATGTTTTTATTGTCCATAGGGCTTGGAAAAAGTTGCTTTTGCTTTCATTAATAACACTCTATTTGATACTCGCTGATTTGAGTTCAACTCTGCTTGTATTTCCATTCAACTCTTGGGGGCAAAGGGACGTGCTAGTCTCTAAAATAAAATTCTCTCGAGATTTGCCCTCTAACTTCTAGTGACTTTTCATCCGCTTCATGTTTCAAACTCGTTTCTAACAGGAGCCAAGTAAACGACTCCAAATGGCAAAGGTCACCCAGTATGGCTACTGCTCGAGTGGATAATAGGAAGGAAAGCCCATTACACTAGTTATTTTTCCATTAGATGCCACTGAACAAATAGTGCTCTCGTAAGTGGAGTCTTGGCTTGATTCTCCTTTGTAATTAGAGTAGTTCTCCAGTTCACAGTCCTATAAAACCTATCCACTTACTCAAACACATTTTACCCAGCCTAGGAAGACTGAAAGAGCTGAAATATCAGGTGTGATAATTCAGACCAAAATTCTTACGGTTGGGAAGGACATGACCGAGACAGGGTATCACAGAAACCCGTGTCACGAGTAGCAGAGGTGGCAAATGGAGAAAAGTTGTTCACCAATTCTCACAGTACTAAAAATATGAGGGATCTGAAAAGCTTCAGAGGTAGAAATATTAGAGCATACAAACAGAATTTCAACATTCAAAATAATTAAACTGTGTAACTCATTGCCATGGGATGTAATGGAGGCAAAATACAGAAGCAGCTGTCATTCAAGATTATATCAATTAATACCTGTTATTTGCTGAAAAACTAAAAGCGTACCCCTCAACCGTCAACTTAACCTCTATTTCTTCCAGTACTACACAAATATTGGAGGATTTTATGTTAAACAAAATGGTTCAAGTTTTAAACTTCTAATCCTTTTAAAAAAAAAAGTATTTTGGCAGTTTCCAACATGCAATGGCACTAAGAGCATTATATTTTGAAGATAATCAGTTGATATAATTTGATTTCTCCCAAACATTTTNTTTTATGTTAAACAAAATGGTTCAAGTTTTAAACTTCTAATCCCTTTAAAAAAAAAAAGTATTTTGGCAGTTTCCAACACGCAATGGCACTAAGAGCATTATATTATGAAGATAATCAGTTGATATAATTTGATTTCTCCCAAACATTT
>RSEF01000022.1:4707668-4717826 GCA_003993805.1 Himantopus leucocephalus
TTGCAACCCAAGCTGAGAACATATTTAGCCCCAAGCCTCCTCCTCTCCAGACACAATTAGATGGCTCAATGGGTGTTCTGGAGATACCAAACCACCAGTAGCTACAAAGGCTCTGGCACTCTGTATCTCAGAATACTTGCCGGTATACACGACAAACTTAAAGGTAGTTTACAGAAAATGTTTTAGAGCTACGTTTCTTGATTTCCCTCCATATACTGTCCTTTCTTCAGTATCCAGAAAACATCTTTACTACCAGCAAAGGTCTATAAAACCAGTAATAAAGTCATGCCCTAATGCTATCAAGCTTTGCCAATCCCAGCCAGGCAATGCAAATAAGGCTTTTTTCCCAGGATAGGTAAGTACGTCCTGAAAAACCAACATGTGAATAAGGCAGAGAATATACAGAACTCACCCTTGTAAAAGATGACATTTTAACTGAAAGTGGCACAGTGACAGGAAAACTCTACAAGAGACTATAGAGAGAAATAAAAGTCCTACAAGATTAGCATGGCCTTTAACAGTTGTGCTTAAGGACTTTTCTGCTTGCAGAAGTTAGTGCTCAGCCAACTAAGGCGTGTATTTCTAACATGCACTACTCCACAGTAATTTCCTACATCAATAATCTGAAGCAACTCCGTGCTAGACAGTTTTCTTTAAAAAGAAAGTAAAATCAGTAAGTAAAGTGAGCACGTACGTTACACAACTCAAAGCGGTCACCGTACAGTGTAGCACAGTTAATGCTAATTATCAAGGTTACATATAATAACTGTAGAGAAGACCTTTAAAGTAAACTGTGTCATGCAGAGACGCTTTTGATGTGCACGAAAAGCAACTACATGAGAGGTCAGCTCGGAATTCATACAGCGCGCTACTTCATGCTAACGCCATGTAAACAACTCCAATATGTTTTAAATGCTGCACGAGAGCTAACGTTTTTGTTCTCATACTGCAAGAGTTACTGGCATCTTCGACAGATGCAAAAAGACCTCAAAACTACTACTACACATACTGTAGTTGCCTCAAGCTGCCAGTCCATGAGCTGGAGAAGAAAATGGAGGAATAAACTGAGAGAGGCCGAGTGCACAGCGCGAGGTTAGCAGATGAAATACGAAGGCTGAGACCCACAATAGCCGTGTGTCACGCCCGTCGTGGCGATAGTCAATCTGTGGGTCTGAGATCAGGTGCTGGCATGAAGTGATTTATTTTAACTGAACAAAGTGTCTTGCCCTCTGAGGTCTGAACATAAATACAGCCAAGCTTCTTTCAGGCAGAATCCCAAAAGCAGTCATATAAATTGTGCCTCATTTTAGAAAGGTATTTTCAAGGGGAGAAACAAATAAAACTTTAAAACTTCTCTCAACTGCAGGTACATTTCAATGTTTTACTCCCATGACAAAATGCTGCCAGGCTCGTGCCCCAATTCTACACAAATCAAACCTCTTAATTAATTCCATGTAGTTACTTCAACAACCCACACTGAACAGTATTGTAAACTCACAGAAGAGAATTACCTTTTTCCCTGCCAGGTTCTGAGGACAATCTTCTCAAACAGGAAAAAAGAACAGGGTTTTTTTAAGAATGTTTAAAGAAACATAGCAACATTCAAGACTTTAGTTTCATCAGCTTTGCTACATTTGCAGGATACATCCCTTGGCACTAAAAAGGACAGACAGAAAGATAATTCCACAATACTTTGGAGCTGTACTGCACTCCATCACAAGTGAACAAACAAAATATGATTACAAATTATGAATCACATCACCAGATATCATTTACCTACTTCTGACCTATTACAACAGTGTTAAAAAGTAACATATGAGCGATGCTGAACATGTGGAGTAATGAATACTGGAAAATATTCTTATAGTGACATATACCACCTGAGAACTTCAGCAGAACTGAAAATAGAAAGGATATTAAACAGGAAGGAAAAGCCTTTTGCAAAGCACGCCTGTGAATCTTTTGCAAAGAGGAAAACGCAGTTTGGTACGCAGGTAAGTCAACATTTCTTATTTCCTGGAAAAGTAGGCTTCCTTCAAAGCACTATGCTCTGCAGCACCGTGACAAGACACTGTGTCTACACTGATGTTGGGAAGACATGGCCTGAAGAAGCAGCTGATACCACCTGCAGCAGAAACACACTGGCATTTTCCCTAAGTGTCCCATTCAGCCACTCATTTTGCACGTAGAACCACAGGAAATTGTTTTCTCAGGTGGAAACCACAACAGCTAAATCCACAGCATGTTAAATCACCAACATGCAATTCTTCAGCCTCCATCATTCCTGTCTTTTCCCCCTGCTTCCATAGTTCATGGGGACTTACACCTCCCATTCTAAAAAAGCAACGTCCTTCAGGTAATTATCAGATGAAGCATCTCCTGCAAGCAGGGAGTTTTCCTTGCACGTACTGTGTTTTTCTCCTTTGGTAAGCGTGATACCACCCACTCAGCTCCACACCAAGTTCTCACTTAGTAACTTCACACCAGATCAAAAGAATAAGTTCGCAAAAATAAACTGGGCTGAATTACAGACTTTCGATTTTCTGCCAAAGGAAGATAAAACACCCCCCACGCCCCCAAAAAAAACCCCAAAATCACATAACCCAAACCACAAAACTTAAGCCAAAACCAATTCACTTAGTGCGAACAGTGAAAAGTATACAACTATAGGAGGCAGTTATGATCCCAGAGCTGCAAATGCTGTGCTGCAGGTAGCAGCATTCTTCCTATTATGAAAGGCAGCCACGAATTAATTTGAAGCAAAAGGAAAGATAAAGATGATATTTTCAAGGATGAATATGCGAAAAGTGTCTTTGAGCTTTTCTGTTCTGTCAGCTTAGTCTTATTAGAGACTAAAGCAAATAGAACCTGTTTGGTTTTTTTTTAAAAAAAAAGACCAAAACAAACAACACCAAAAAGACTTTTAAAAAAACCCACAATTAAAAAAACGTAACAAGGGCCAATCGACTTGCCGCTGCAAAGGGANTTTTCTTTTTTTAAAAAAAAGGCCAAAACAAACAACACCAAAAAGACTTTTAAAAAACCCCACAATTAAAAAAACATAACAAGGGCCAATCAACTTGCCGCTGCAAAGGGATGTTGCTTCAATGTCTTCAGAGCTCTAACGTCTTATACCCCCAAGGTTCATGCTCCGGATGCTCTATACACAGCGTTTATGTACCTCTAAATCATTGACTTCAACATATTGCATTACACAGAAAGCCATTTTATATTACTGCTTTCCAATTCGCTTTTTTTCCTAAGGACAACAGCTAATAAGCAGGCACCCCAATGGATAACAACCTGAGAGTCTCTCATGTATTCTTTTTGGGTTTGTTTACTTGAAATGAAAGCAAAACACTCAATGCTAAGAAAGCTAATGTATTTTTAGAGCTTGATTCTCCCAACCATTTTACATCAGGATCAACCACTACTAAATCCAACACAATTTTCCATACCTAAATTACAGGCTTGTGGAGAGCAAAATAAGCAGCTTACTTATCCCCCCATACAAACAGTTAAACTAACATTATTCTGAGTATGTCTTTTAATATAATTACCCACCTTTTTGCGCTGAATGGAGCTAAGAAAAGACTAGATACAGAATGTGGAGCTGCATACCTGTGCAAAGCAGAGAACTGCTTCTTTTATCAGCATCCAGCTTTACCTCTATTCAAGGTGAGAGCAAGTGGGCTCAGTCAGCTGCTTCCATCATCCCTTGACACAGGTGTTACTGGTGTAAACAGCAAATGGGGAGAAAACTTGCTTCTCTGCTACCTGCCCAGATTCACATCTCCTATACACTGTATTCACGGCTTTTTGGTAGGAAGGAACAACTTGAGTTCCTTCTACTGCACAACGCAGGGGGACACATGCCACTGTGTGCCGCTGGAGGAGTTCACGTGGCTGTCTGAGACTCCCACCGCACACCCCGGCATGGTCAGCAGTTGTGGTTCATAGCCGAGTCCAAGCAAACTGGTCAGGCTCACTGCGTATGATAAAGCAGTCACGGTGCTGTGTCAAAAGGCAGCAAGCCATGTAATGGTACTGCGTAACCTCAAAGTGGATATACAAAGCTGAGGCCAGTGAATATTTCACGCTAAAACCTGTCATCCTGGCTGGTGAATTTAAACATTGTGTTGTCTATGCTATTTTCTCCAAAAGCAAAAAACCCTTCTTTTTCTGGAGAGAAGCAATAATTTATGGCTTCCATTTATTGCTCCAAACTGTAAGAGAGCGTGAGATGAACCAGCTCGACCTCCCCGTTCCTCCCCTGCTCGTCCCCTGCCGGCAGGCAGCTGATACCCGCAGCTTGCAGGCCAGAACTTACAGTGTAGTATCTCATCAAGAGCCATACAGGAAGATCGGAACACCTCCCTCACTCCAAGAAAGGGACAATTAGTCAATAGTGCAGCCTAACCTCCCACATTCTGTCTGAATTGTTCCTCTTCAATTTTCCTTTGCGCTGTTTTATCCCCTACCGAAAGTTATATTCTCTTAGAGCACCCTAAACCACCCTTTCCCTGTGGGTGCACGTACCTTTCAACTGCTCTCAGATAACTTTTATAGTCCAATTTTAAAAATTGTTTAGTGAAGCCATTCATATTTTGTCACTTTAATCTCTCCTTATAAATCAAATCCTTGATGATCTTCATTTTTGCTGTCCTTCCATAGCAGTCTATTCCTGCTTAGTTTCTATTCTCTTTGGCAAGTTGATAAAAGAAGATATTAAATATTTTGATGTGTCCTACATTTTGCAAATTGTAGTAGTAGCTTTGTTGTACTATTCTGACCTATTATATTGTTTACTTTGCCTGTTCACTGCATTCTTTTGCTTAAAATCTCACTAACCTTTCAGTAGGGAAAGGATAACCAGATAATCAAAATACCGAATACTAAAAAGGTCAACGCTTGAGCTACTGTACAATACCTGAGCTACTACAATGTATTAATATTATTATATCTCACACTTCTGAGAAGAGAGCAAGAGAGAAAAAGAGCAAAGGATGGAGCATTAATCCACTCAAGTGTCACAGACTGCACTGAAAGAAGAGAGAGACATGTTCTGAACTACATATTGTTTTGGTTTGATTTGTTTTTTCCTAAGGAAATAGATTTCCTCTTATCTGCTCTGAGCTAAATATTCGGAATAAAGCAGCCTTTCAAAAACATCCTAAATAGGGAAGGAAAGTCTGGCCTGGAAGAGAATGAGTCGGAAGACTGCTACAAAATGACTGAAGTATGTACTCCAACCATTGCATCCTTAAAATCCTGTTAATGTTAGTGCTGTTTATATGATGATAGTACAAATACCAAAATGAGACATAGGAAGAAATGACCTTTCTCACAGAGGTTTTAAGTCGCAATAGATAGGGCAATCAATGAGGAAAGATGCTTTGGTTTTCATGCTCAGGAACAAGGACTATGAAGTTGCTGGAATTCCTGCAGAGGGCTTCAACAGCACATATGCAGTAGTTGCCTTTGCACTAAATAATGGCTGAATAAAAAAAATAAAAAAAAAATCAACATTTCTCGAAATCAGTCTGTATTGGGGTATTGCTTAATGTTGGATCATGTAACACCACGGCTTTGGCTAAGACAGCAGCAAAACTGAAGTTCTCCATGAAAAGCATATCCAATGGTGCTTTTCTTTTTCTTTTGAAAGGGAATAAAAGTTACAGCACTTACCAAATAAAAAAATCTGTTTTGCCATTTGACACTGTTATAAAAGTTTTGAAGCATATAAACATCAAGACAGGAAATCTCAAAACATTTAGGAGTATTGTGATTACAGCTTTTTTTTACATCCCATGTTTGTTCCAGTGAAAAGAATATGTATTTTAGCTGTTGAAAAACACACAAAAAGTCCATTTTCCAGATGTTTACAGAATAGAATTTATCCACAGCTTTTTGGATGATAAGTTCTAAGTAAAAATAAATTAATGATTCATTCAATGGCACAGATTCTGGTTTATGTGTCCTGCTGCAACGGGGGTATAACAGCGTATGTGTTACACACGTTTCTTTTTGCAGCCCTGCCCCTTGTCTACAATGTTTACAAGGTCAAAAATGATACAAACACTAAGTTTTAACTACATTTATGTGAGTCGGCAAGGTAAGTGACAGCTATCGGGCTGCACTGGAACTGCTGAATGAGGATGAATTTAGTCCTTTGGCTATGCATCTGTCAGAGACTGAAAGCTTTGAACTGGAAGATGGAAAGGCAGTGGCAGCAAACCAGGACTTCATTCATCAATTAAATTCATTTTTCATAGTAGCGTAATGAATATCCAAGGGAGTGTTTAATGCCAAGCATAGGAAATAAATAAAGTGGAGCAAACTTACAGTTGAGAATAAGGATCTGGAGAAGCCTTCTGCAAGCTGGAGAGATTGCTGTTTTCTTGCCCAACAATCCATCCTTCACACCAGAATGCATCTATTTCTGTAAGAAAAGAGAGGTCACTACGTTACAATAGGAACGAAGAACAAACTTGTCTGAAGTTTGGCTCTTTAATATTCAGTCTAGGATTTTATCTGTTCTTTTCAAACACGTCAGCAAAGGCTAATACGGCCTTCGCTCAAAATGCGGGCTAGGAAATAAAAAAAGGAGCTCTCCGTGCTATGAACTGACTCTCTCAGTTCCCTTAAGCTATCACAGGTCAGGTACTAGATTTTATTTCATACAAATACCAAACAACAAAACACAACTTGGACTTATCAGCTTGGGTTTGCAATGTTGTACAGCCCCGTTTGTGTGGGTTAGACCTGGTGTAATAATTCCTGCCCCTCAGGGGCTGCTCTGAAACGGCACCGCAGAAATGGGACTGTATTGTTTACAGATCCAACTTCGTTGTTGTTTGACGAGCTCGGTATTTATCTGGTTCCAGTTCTCAGAGCATGTCAGCTTGCATGCAGACATGCCATGGGATCCTTGAAAAGTGCCAGCCAAGGATGACTCACTACATGGTATACAGGATGTCGTTAGACTTCTCTAAACTGGGAAACTTTCTCTTCCCACAGTAATGTTGATATCAATGCTGAGCGAATAGAAAGTCATCACAGAAAACGATGTATTCAGCATTCTTTCTGCGCCTGAGAAGCTGAAGACTTTTTAGGGTTTACTCGTCATTCAAAGTGATTCACCAAATATCTTTTACAATTATTTTTAGGTCCAAATCAGCAATGTGTGAGCAGTTCACTCAGAGCATCATGGAAATTATTTATGTTTACAAGTTGTGATTGAGTACCAGGATGACAGGGTGTAACAAAAAGGAAATTTCAGCTCTATTTATATTCTGCCACATACTTCTATTTAACCGTGGGCAAGCTGCAATCTTGCCCAAGCTTCTCTGTCTTCTCTGTACATTGCTTTGGGCCAAACTCCCTCTGGATAACTGACAGCAGAATTTGTTTTCTCTTTTAGAGTAGATGTAAAAAATATGTCACTTGGGAGCCCATCAAGAAACTTACTTCAAGCTCTGAGGAACTAAACAGTTACCCTTTGTAAGGTAAACAGACACTTACTACATTAAAGCACATGAAAAAGAATTTATGCCAGATAATGCTGTCATCCTAGCAGATACCTGATGGGACAGTTACCAGGTGAAACAAGCACTTAGGATATTCAGAAATATTGACATAGCACGTGAGACGATCGTTACCTAAGTCAATATGGAATAAAAGGGACTGCCATATGTTTTATTCCTCTTATATGGCTGAAGTTGGAAGGATACACTTGAAGTTCTTTTTCCTGAGTCAATGCCAAATTACAGCATCCACATCCAGTGTCTACAGAATTACTGAGATTTTCTATTAATTACCATTTTAAAACAGTTAAAAAAAAGATTGTAACAATGACTTTTTTTAAAAATGTATCCATCATCACCAATAAGATGTCTAGCACAGACAGCAAGAGCAGATGAAAGGGAGTGGGGAAGAATATATTCAGATGACATAAATGGGCCCAACAGAACTGATTTCTGGGGGGTTGCCCCCACCAGCACTTGTGTTGGGCAGCACAGTTTAAGGACTGCTTCCCTCTCTGGTTCCTTACTATTCCACGCCACAAAAACCCACCAGCTGACTTAAATCAGTGCCGACAGTCTCAGCCTAGCGTCAAACCTTTCTTGGGACCTTCCTCAAGAGCACTATTGCAGAATCGAGGCGTGCAGGCAGCCAAGATGTGCTGGTACGGCTTTCATTACTTTCCTAAATCTTGATTACAGAGCAGCCCTGGGTTCTTTCTCTCTCCTTTCTGGATCTCTGCCAAGATGCCAAGGGCTCTCAGAGAATGCCAGAAACACAAGGACTGACCGGATTTTCAGTAATTTCTGCACATGTTGCTTTCTAGCAAATACTCGAGCGGAGCACGCATCCAGAAATCCACTGGATGTGCAAACTAAGGCAAATTAACACTCTCCTATCACCTGAAGAATGGACAGTAATCCCAGCATAGTTCTGCCTGGAAATACTGTGTTCTTTCTCCAAGGCAAAGATTCATCAAGGGGACTGGGAGGGCTGGGAAGCAGAGTGAGAAAGGGAAAAGGGAAGCTGGAGGGCAGTACTAGTAGAAAACTGAAACCACTGTGCAGCAACTGAAAAAAATAGCACAGTTTTGTCCCAAAAGCAGGTTCTTCTCTAAATTTTTCATCATTAGAATATTAAACAAAAGACAAAAGGACAACATTATCATGATTTGTGTCTGCCTTTGATGCTTCATTTTATTTAAATCACTTTCCCCTTCACTTCTCAGATAATAGCTCATTAATAATTTCTTTTTTGCAAATCACAGTTAAATAAGAGAGAAAACAGACACAATAAATTTCTAGATAAGTAACCTGAAAAGATATAATCAATAAAATTCTGGGTGGCAATAATGTTACCATATTAAATTTACGGCATCTGTTTAAACAATACGTTCCTTCCTCCACTATTCTAAATGTTGCTTCAGGAGGTCTTTTTATAGACTATATTTTTTCTTTTTATGGTGGGACTGTAAACAGGCAGTTAAACTAATATTTTGATACATTCAGCACGCTGGGCTCCATTTTATGGAGTCTTTCAATAAAAGCTCATTGCAGCTTCAAATGCCCTCTTACAGCTTGAAAACTGGAACCGCAGAAATTTCCCTCCTACTATACCCAGGCTCAACGTTGTGTAAAGACAGGTCACAGCGCTTTCACACGGGATGTGCTAGCAGCATACAGGGAAAAACAGGAACGTGGCCTAAACAAAGACCTCAAGCAAAATCCCTTTAAGCAAGAGCCTCTAGCCTTATGCCTAGGACGTAGACCAAAATGAAAACCAGAGTACAGGAAAGCCTGCTTGCCCAAGAAACATAAGGTTAGATGTTAAACGTAATTTTTTTTTCATAAAACTAAAACGTCATCTTCATCTTTCCATACAAAACACATCCTGCCTTCTTTCCCAGATACGAAAAAAAATAAAAATCCTCAGCGTGCGGCAGAACAGTTTCCCATTTGTCCCTTTCCATTGCTAATTCAGGCACACGACGAGTTCAATGTCACACAGGACACAAGGAGCACACACTGACCAAATCCCGACTCCTCCAGCAAGACTTAAACGTGGACCAGCCACAAAATTCAAGTTTTACGTAGACAAGAGGAAGCCTTGGTACAGAGTGAAGAGAAGGGTTGTGAACTCTAACAAGTGTTGCAACTGGGGAAGCAGCAGCGCTGGCCGTGTTGCGACACAGCCCACAACGCAAGCCCTGGAGGAACAGACATAGCCTTAAGGAAACACTGCAGCGGAACAAAACTGGGCAACTCNAGAATTTACTCGTTTCCCACTCTAGAAGTTTCTTTAGGGCTATGTAAACAAACTATTTTGTCGTCTGCATCCACTTCCTATTAATTTCCCCTATAAAAAAAGATAAAAATCTAAAATATGCAGAAGATGTAGCCATAGGCATAAATAATTCTCTACATCAATTGCATTTAAACATCAACTTTTTTGTTTGGGATGGTACGTGTAGGGCTTTTTGGGGTGGCACTTTGTGCAGGGGTCCAATCTTGCCTCTGTGTTTGTATAGCACCGAGCACAAAGAAGCTTTTCTGCACAACCGCAAGTACCAGCAGTAATACAAGAGGGGTGCAGGTAGCAAAGGGCTTTGAGCAACTGCTTTTCACTTTCTGAGGA
>RSEF01000022.1:4717926-4731525 GCA_003993805.1 Himantopus leucocephalus
CTGAAAAAAAGGATTTCTCCTGAAAAAGAGTGGAACAAGCTCCTAACCCAGGGAAGCAATACTGTTGTTTTAAGAGATGCCAGTATCCGGAGCTTTGTTTCACCACTGCTCCAGGCTGAAGGCAGCTCTCCAAGCTGTGGCACTCCCGGGAACCTCCTGCCACTGCCACAGTTTCTGAGCAAGTGAAATGATCTGCTATCCGGGCTTAAACTGTCTCCTAAAAACCAAGAGCCAGCTATTTATGTTGCAACTATCCAGGCTTGTTGCAATTGGAAAAAAAATAAAAGGAAATGGAGGATATTAACTCTCTCTGTTTCTTATTTTTATTGCCTTTATTGATCAGGGGAATTAGTGTTAGGAAGGGAACTCTTCTGTAAGAGCTCGCTGGATTTCTCTGTGTGCAGGTGTCGTGGTCTGTGTTCTGCCCCAGGTGGATGAGTTCTACAGCATTTAGGAGGGATTTAAAAAGCAAGAACAAAACCAAAGGATTTTTCATAAATTTAACAAGGCTCTGAAGAAACAATTCTAAAATTCTATAGGGAAAGAGATTTTTCTGCAGATGTTTTCAACAGCACTCTTTTTGCCTTTAATCAACTTTGGATTAAAGTTACTAATTAGCAATATTTCATAAAACGTGAAAGAAACTAGACTGCTTGCTTGAGTTACCCTTTGGAAAAAGATTCCTCCCCACAACAGACACATACCTGAGCTTGGCTGGATTGCGGCTGTGCTCGGACAGACCGGGGAAACACACACCCACTCCTCCAAGCTCGCAGGGAGCAGCCAGCGCAGCGCAAGGAGAGCGCACAGGCTCCCGACACAAAAGCTCTGCGAGCTCGTGGGGCAGCTCTCCACCTCCCATCCCCACCGTCAGGCTCTCTGTGTACGATGCAGCTGTATATAATAGTCACCACCAAGGTCTCATATAAACATCACTCGCCAACTGCAACTGCCTCATTACAAACCAACCTCAGATGGGACTTCAGTAAGTGGAAAGCTACAGAGTAATGCTGGATCACACTCTAGATAGTTCAGGTTTTTTTCCTCCCACCTTTTTCTACATTGACTAGTTCAGCTAATTAGAAAACTACCTTTCTAGCAGCTGATAGGTTCTGGGGGAAAAAAAAAAACATGCATCAAACTGTTTCCTTCCAAAATAACCAGGTCTTCCATTATTTTTAACAGGCATCTACTGAAAGAGATTACATATACTTAGCCGTTTTGAACAAAAAAATTCTCTTTTTAAAATGTTTAAAGCACAAAAGTAAGCACGTGCATGTTTAAATCAGAACATTTTTCCTTATTTGATACCCTACCGTTTCAGTGTTCCTTTGCCACATTTCTTCACACAGTTAGTTTGAGGGAGACTGAGAGTCAAAAGAAGATTTCATGAGGAAAAAAAAAAAATAACTAACGGGCTATTCATAATTCTGTAATTTGTTGTGGTTGTTGCAAATCTGAAACAAAAATCAATTTTCTTATTGACAGTCTTCTCTCTCCAAAATGTGTATATTCTGCTTTATTGCCAGTGGTTTGCCTGTTGTGGGCTCTTGCATTGATTTTTCTTTTTTTTTGGTAAGATAAAAAACCCATTAATTTTGGGAAAACAGCATGAAATATTGCATAAAGCAGATAACACAAAACCAGGCCACGTTCTGGGGACAAGGCTGGATTTCTGCAATGTTTCTAAATAGAAAAATTTACGCAACTATCTAAGAGTATGTGAAGATCAAACGGGATCACTTACAGAGCGGCCGGACAGCTCTAATGAGTTTGATAACAAGGGTCTGGGGAATTTGCATAGCCACATTTCCATTGTACTGGTTACACTGACGTTGTATCGCATGTGAAGGACCTGGTAAAATGACTGATGACAGACGTAACAAACTAGAGAGCTATCCCGTGTTTCTGCCAAGCTCGCTTTCTCTACATAATAGTAACTTCTGACTAATGCCTTTAAGTACAGAATTTCATAAGGATGAATACACAGAATAAAAACACTCAGCTAATTTTTCATACTCTTCTAGACTAAAAATGTAGTTTTGTGCTTAAAGCTCGCTTAGCAATTTGAGATTAAGATGGAAGCTCAGTTCCCTCAGCGTATTTTAGCCTGTCTAGTTAACCTTGTGCAAATTACTATAGGATTCGGTCACGCAGGGGGTTGCCTTCGTCAGCCGAGTCAGTTAAAAAAGTTCCCATTCTCTCTGCTTTTCTCCGCAGCCTTTCCTGTCGGGCTCTGTGGTGCACCCATATGGTCTGACATCCCATATGCATTCAGACCTCTCTTACAGCCTCAACTCATACTCAAAAGTGCTTGAAAAGCACAGGAATTGTGTCTTCATTATTTCCTATAGCTGTAGACAACTTCTCCTTTCTGAAACACTTCTCCTTTGTTAAAGCGAGTTACAAACAGCTGACATGCAGATAACTAAATCCCGTATTGCATTTGGCCCCAGAGTATCACAGGACATCTGTATTCCATTTACTATCTTCTGTTTGTTCTTAAATGTATCTAAGAGGTTACATCCCCTAATTAACGGTAATAAGAAGTGAACATGCTAAAAACTGAGTCCTAATCACTTAAACATACTAAAAGAAAGCAGGAAGAATACACAAAGGATAGTGGAATGCCTATTAGAGAATTCACATCCTAAAGCATTTGTTTCCTACACGTTTTGCTTGAGCTAGTAAGTAGTACTGAAAACTATACAGTATCATATACACACACCCCTCCTCTCCCCCATTCAGGGTAAAGCGTTCATGAATTGTAGATTCATTTTTTTTCCTCGTGACAAGTCTAATACTATTTAACCTGGAAGTAGTAGACTGAATAAATCTCATTTCTGCCACATCAGCAAAACCCGACAGCGCATGAGTAGTTTTGAATATTCTGGATTTGAGCAGCAGGTGCAGCAATACACACATCACCACGGGAAGCCATCATCTCCTAAGCAGGGCAGTATTTCTCTTTATGTCAAGAGGAACTGAAGTGAAACCAGATTAACAGAGGACCTGAAGTATGAATAAGGGATCCCAGGCATAATACCACAGTAGTAAAAAAGGTAGGTAGGCATTTAATCTTAAAATATACTAAATATTGAAACGCAAATACTGGTCCATCATCACATTAATGGCTGTTGTGACCACAGATTATACGAAACACTAAGACGTAACACTGCCTACCTACCAAGCACTAAACACATAAGACTATCCGACGCTATGAATAATGGAAAAAAATTTGACAGGAAACTAGACAGACCTGACACCCAAAAACCAATTTCTGTATTAATTTCCAGGGTAATTCTGTCACTTGAATTTGGGAGTTTGATTTTTACTACAGAATCATATAAATAATAAACATAGGCTGCTTGATCTTTCTTTGCAATGATCCTGCCTCCTTCAAAAAAAAAGTAGGAAAAAAAAAAACCCCAACATTTGGCAACAAAATGACACTTGATCTTGTCAGCTGGTGTGACACCGGCCACCTTCCCTCGTTTGTCAGCCTCGCAGGTCTGCAAGAAATGCATGTCAGCGATCCAGGCCCATGTGCTACAGCTACCGGGAAGATGCTTTAGCCACATGTGATTAGTAAAGATCAATATTACTTTATAAAGAGGGCCACCTACGGGTCCCTTCCAGCCAAGTGGAATTAAGGAATGTGCATTTTCTCAGAGGAGCAAGAGCAGGGAGCTCTGCTCAGAAGAGCACTGGAGCTCACGCTGCACAGCCAGACCTGCCTGCCGCAACGCGCCTGGGGCGCAGCCGGGTCCTGCAGCCATGGTGTTACCACCCTCCGTCCACCGTTGCCTAAGTGCTTACAAGTACAGAGACCTCCCTTTGTTTCCAAATTCAGCCTTGCAGCGTATTTCTAAACAGATGCTCGATATGTATTTGAAGGTATAAATGCTCTGGTATAGGGTGAGACTCCTACCGTGGGGAGAGGGGTCAGAACGTAAAAGCCTCTGCAACAATTCCTCTCTCAGACTAAACTGAAACAGTGCTGCGCAAGGGTGATTTCCACAGTGAGGACCTAGCTAGGCACCAACAAAAATCAACGGAAGTTTGTTGTTGGCATAGATGAATCCAGAATGACATCCTCAGGCTCCTGGTCTTGCAGTACAAAAAGCAACCCGAACCGGAGAAACACCCTGGCATAGATTTAAGGATGCATCTTCAAGTTAAATATTTTCATCTGCTTTGCTGAGTTGAATTAGTATGTTCTTTGCAGTATTGAGCCTGAACTGTCGTGATGGCATACGCAGAGCCAAGCTACGGCTGACCCCATGGGAAGCTGGACAGAAAGGGAAGAGCAGAAACGTACCCAGAGACACCCCCAGAGTTTCCAGCTGAAATGCTGCACAAGTTAGCTACGGGGCCACGCAACACGCCAATCCGTCTCAAGACAAGGCTGGGAAGAGGCACTTGTAAAACACAAGAAGAGCCTACTCAGTGGTTTCCCAACCACATGCAGAAACATTTGTTTTCTCTTCGACATCAACTATTCCCAATAAGGTGGGAACCTACACAGAAAACCTCTACGCAGTTCCCAAACAGAAATCAAAGCTCCACACGAAGGCCCTGTAGCCAGACAGGTCTCCTGCCCATAGGCACATCAAACTCCCTTTGACATGAAGCGGATCGGTCAGCCGCAGAACCTTGGAAACAGAAGGTATAAACAAGAATGGAAAAAAAAAAAGAGGCTAATAACTGTACTTTAAAGGTTGTAACTATCTATCTTTGTATTCAGAAAAAAAGTATACTTGTAAGACCTGGACAGCTCAAGGGGTCTTTTATCTGCAGATTATAGGTTCAAAGCCAATTTCTATTAATAGCCACTTGAAGTTCATTTCTATTCAAAAGCCATTAGGTATCATATGCATGCACAAGCTTTGACACGAAACTAGATGCAGAGGTGAAAATTATCTTGGAAATATCTACAAGAAAAAGACTGACAGTAGATTGTTCATAAGTAGGTAATTCCAGCTATGACCCAACTTTATCATCTTCTGCATAAAGACTGCTGTGTAACAAGATTTTTAGATGCTATGGAGATGAAAGTAAATGAAAACTACTAAGGATTGGTTTATTAAATTAAATATTATTGCATAATGTTTTACGTATATGAAAAACACATTATTATATATTACTATATATTTAAACATTATATGCACACAAGGCAATACGAGATCATACTGAATTATTAGAAGTGATCATTATTGTGCTTGCCTCTTCTGGACAACCAATGGGTTCTAAAATTCCATAGGAAGTGTCTTCTTATCCCTATGTGAAACATTTTGGAATACTAACCATATAACCTTCATTAGGGAAGAAAGCATGCCTGACGAACTCCAAGAGGCATGCTGACTTCTTTCAGTCTTAAGAAATGCAAAATCAGAAGCTCTGTGTAATCTGCCATTTGGGCTGTAATCAGTTCAGAGAGAAACCTATTTGCCATATGTTGATTTATTTTTAGCCATACAAAAATCATTACGAAAATGAGCATGGCAGAAATCCTGTGCTGTAAAGAATGGCAGTCACATTGATGGCAGGACTAAAATACATACATATACTCTGTGTTTAGGATCCATTATACTTCAGTACGATGGCAGAGTGATTAAGCAGTATCAGTAGGGATCCAGAAGTCATTTGCTAGAGCTGTGATTTATACTCCTCCCAAAAGCTGGCAATGCAAACGATTATGACTGTGGTCTAATGTACAGAGGGGCAGCTTTTGGAACTGGGGATTCTAATCCCGACAGTTTTACTTATCTGTGGGCAATGACATCATTCTGTTCTGTTACATGCTTTGAGAACTAGGTTAAGGCAAAAAGAAAGAAATAAAAATAAGGTTGAAAAAGCTAGTTAGATAAAACCCATGAGTTCCCTTGAACTGCGACAGTTCCTGTCCATTCTGTGTTTAACCTGCTGGTTGTAGCCAGCCCACATTCTACCTCATCGTATTCATGAAAGCCTTTTACTGTCTGAGATACAGCTACACATGTAAGACAATTTGTGACCTAAGGAACGAGCTCCTACTCACAAGCTGAGTTACCAAAACATTTCAGTAAATTTCTTTGTTCCATTCCAGGAACAAGGTTGTTTGGAAGCAACCTGGTCTAGCGGGAGGTGTCCCTGCCCATGGCAGGGGAGGTTGGAACTAGAGGACCTTCAAGCTCCCTTCCAACCCAAACCATTCCATGATTCTATGATGATTTTCTGAGGCACTGGGCATGAAACAGAGCACTTTTGTTGGGTTAAAGGATTGAGCAGGTGGAGGTGCCTATGTTCAGTTGTACATACACAGGAAACACCTTTAGGATGCTTCCAGACTGGTCCAGGAGAAGCTTTAACTACGTTCTGTTCCANGGTGGAGGTGCCTATGTTCAGTTGTACATACACAGGAAACACCTTTAGGACGCTTCCAGACTGGTCCAGGAGAAGCTTTAACCACGTTCTGTTCCAGCACTACATAGGGGCAATGTGAAAAGCAGGCTCAAAAATTAAGCATTTTAAAAACAAAAGCCCTAGATAATGCGCATGCAAGGGTTAAGAGAGCTGGTCCAGAATCTTATTAGATGCATAATAGTATATTTCAGCATATCCTGTGAAACCAAAGTCCAGAGAAAGTACAGAAACAGCATTGTTGCAATATGTTAAAAAGGTTAAGTGGGATGATCTTGTCAGTCTGGGCAATAGCTATTAGAATAGTTAATAAGGGATTTGATTAAAAAGATAATATTCTAAATGTCAATCATATCCAGTTAGGGAATACAGGCCTCATCAATTTGCTGGTTTTACAGGATTATATGAACGGATGACAAAAGCAAAATGTTGATAAAAACTATGCAGACATTGGTAATAAATTTGGCACCGCGTGACCACTTTGTAAGTTAGAATAACGTTAAATTAGAAAGACGCACATTAAATAGACTTCTTGTATTTAAACGACAGGCCTCACACTGTAACACAGAGATGTGCAAACAAGAAATTCTTGTCAAAAGTTTGTTTCCAGCAGAATACTGTGGAGATTTGCTCACTGTCCTATGCTAGCTAACTTCTTTATTAATGGCTTAAAATAGACACAAGTGACCGTTGTACTGACAAAGATGAAACAAGAGTTAGAGAAGTGGTTCCTGACAGAGGACAGGAGATAAGCATGAAATTAAGGAAAACAACAGAATAAATCGAAGAAAATGCAATTTTAGTTTCCTGCTTGTGACCTGGGGGAACGTTTCACATTTCTGTGAAAATACTTTCAACAACAGGATCAAGACCTGGGTTTTCCCAAAGCTCAAAACAGTTCTTCCAACAGTACTTAGACACAAACAGGTGAGTGAACTTGATGTGCAGAATTTATACGGGGGGAATGTTTTATGTGGCTGCACAGCACAGACAGATCATGTGGCTCTCTCCAGCCGTCTCTATCTCTAAATGATTAATACAGCTTGTGTTGCCTGTTGTCTATAAAACAGTTGGCCCAAGCTAAGAAAGGATGGCTAATTCCATTACACCAGAAATGCAGAAAAATGCTAATTACTTTAAGTTTCTCTCTGAATAAACTTTATTAATGGTTTCTTCCTCTGCATGCAAATTCCAGCAACTCTCACACCATAATTAAATTAGCATTGTTTATGCTTTAGAGTATTTAAAGTCTGAAATTACAGGCAATAACTATAAAATAGAGTGATAATTAATGATAATAACTCATTCCTGCAGAAACTGGGCTGAGGCTTAGCAGTTACGACACTTTTTATTCCCAACAGCTACTTTATGGTACTTGAAATGACTTAGTAATTCTCCTAAGATAATTTTTATTACCATGCAAAACTTTCAATAGTACAGGGGCAGGTTACTTGTGTTCACATTTAGATTGCTAGAGTTCTGCATCATTTCTGACTGCTTTTTCTGTGGCACTAAAACATATCACAAAAGTGGACTTGACTATAAGCAGACGCCTTGTCCAGACACTAAAGACCTCGGACTGGAGCTTTATGCTATGTTATGTGCTGTCCTGGCTCAGCCACGACGCGCACACGATGCTGGAGAAGATCCTCTGTGCTTTGGGTAGAAACTCAGAGCCGCGACAGCTCTAGCCATTTCCAGCCAAGCACGTTTCTTCACTGAAGGAAACTTCTCACACAACTTTGGGCAACGACAACAGAAGTCTATGGGAAGTACGAGCCTAAATTCTCCTTGTTGTATAAGCTGGTACAGCATCTAAATCTTCAGAAGTTTTTTGTGTTTTAGCATGGAACAAAGCTTTAAATCATGGAGACTACAGTAAAATTGCTTTTGCTTTCTAAAAAATGGGGCCTCATACACCACATAGTCGAGGGCAAGAGATCAGCATGGCAGCGGCAGCAGCTGAGGGATGACTAGAGACACTCGAGATAAAAACTATTAACTCTCCAAACTCCAGATTCCAAAAAAATCACAGGACGGAAAAGATTTTGACTGATCTGTTTGTCTGTTTTGATAGAGATCTGATACATTTTAAGCTTCTGGATATACAAATAATGAAGAAGTTACACATTGAAAAGACAAGAAATATTAACCATCAGTGTGTCTGTGCTTTCCAGCTCTGGGTTTATGAAGTCAACATCAAATTGCAGACTCTCTCAGATGCAGCTATACCCTTCAGAAATAAACAAATCCTTCACTCAAAATGAGTGCCAACTACCCGGAAAGGTGGAATTAGTTTCTCCAAGACCTAGATCAAAACTTTTACCCAGAGAATTCTCTCCCAAATATTTTTCTACTTCAGGTCCCATGATTTGCAGCTGCTTATGAGACCCTCATACAAGATGAGACCCTCAGCTGATATAACTCCACAGAGTATCAAATGAGTGAGTTCGAAAGAGCTACAATGAGCTGGTTTGCCATACTCNCCAAGACCTAGATCAAAACTTTTACCCAGAGAATTCTCTCCCAAGTATTTTTCTATTTCAGGTCCCATGATTTGCAGCTGCTTATGAGACCCTCAGCTGATATAACTCCACGGAGTATCAAACAAGTGAGTTCAAAAGAGCTACAATGAGCTGGTTTGCCATACTCACACAAACACCAAAGTCTAGCACTACTTTCTATTCCCATCTGTTGATCTGAGAACTACTCCACATAGGATCTCCACATACGCAGTACACGGGCACACACAGTCCCTGTAGATGCATTAAATGAGCACGAAGTGCCACCCACCAACCCAACCGCTGCAGGCAGCTGGGCACGCTGAAGGAGAGCAGGCAAACCACCACCTGCATTTATGACAGGAATAAAGTGTGAATGAAAGTTCTTGAAATCGCAAGGACCAGTTCTGATACAGGTCAGCGTGATTTGTATGAGATGAGGCGAGATAGGTCCACCCTGCCTTGTAAATGCCTCATAAGAGACAGGCACCGAAGAATTTATAGTCCAAAGAGACAAGATCGATAAAGTGCGAGACTCCCCTCTTGAAAAGTGAGGAGAATTAATTGCTAATATTACAGCCCAGAGCCAAAGTAGAAAAGCCGACGTCGCTGGACCCGCACTCCTCAACAGCTATTCAGTTAGCCAGGCATCTATGCTACTTTTCCTATACAAGAAGGATTTAAATCCAATTAGACTCCCCATTTTGTTGGCAATGTCTATGTATTTACATCACGCTCCTTACTGTGGTATCGCAGCATCTGTTCCAGGAAATCCTTCTGAGCACAGCTAGGTCACTCTGTGTCCATCCAGTCAATTATTTTAGGAGTGGTTAGAGATTTCCACTTTTGCAAAAGTAGTTTCTTGGCAACTAATAGAGCTCAGAGGAGACATCCCTCTTGATTAGAGCATAGATCTTTACTCTGACACCCCTGAACTTTTTATGGTTGGTTGGAAGTTCTGCAGGCACAGAAGAGAAAAAATTCCAACCTTTATCCGCTGACGAATGAACATTTAGCTGCTGCTGCCACCTTGCTTCTCAGCTAGACACAAAATAAATGTATTGGTCAACTAGACACCATCTCTGCCTTTGCCTTGTTTGGAGTGAAAACATCCATGCAAGGAGCGCAAAACAGCCGCAAGCACTTCACACCCACTTTACCCTAGTATGCATGACATATACAAGCACAGAGTTAACAGACTCCTTAGTGCCCTTTAGCATCAGAAGGAGAATTTCTCTTCATCTTGTAAGAAACATCTGGGATGCTGCAGAACAGCTGCTCTTAGACCCGAGCATTTGCTCCCTCCCACGAGCACGGCTGGGTTGAAATGGTGACTCAGTGGTTATTGATCCCGGCCTTCCTTCAGCCGTCCATTACCTCCCACTTACCAAATCCGACTTTGATTTGCTACATTTGTCTAACACATGGCCTTTTCCAGTCAAGTATCTGGACGAACAAACCTGGTATTTAAATCTCTTTCAAGTAATTCAGCTCATTTAGACCGGAATGGGTTTAAAGAAAGAGCAGTTAAACAACAGGCACTTGACCAAACATCTCAGATAGGAAAATGGTAAGAGATTGTGGAGGTGCGTAAGGGACCTTAATCTCTTCAGCCAACACATCTACAGCTAGAGAAAGCAGTGTGAATAAAGCTACCACATACACTCACTCATTCCTACTTTCTTCCTCTGCTAACAGAAATTCACATCAGTCCATTAGTACAGAATCCTCTCGCAAGCATCAGTTTAACTGCACCACTTCATATGACAATGGGGAACTTGTGACTAAGTCAGTTCTCTCCCAGATATACATAAAGATGTCCCAGAAAGGCAGCATCGTCCCCCCAAACTATGCTGCAAATGCTGGTTTGCTCAAAATACAGGGCTGGATCCAAGCTTCTGGCTTTTATTGTAGGCCTAAAATGCCTATAAAATGCAAATAATTTCCAGATTATTTCCTGTATGCAGCTGTTGAAGGTGTTGAGCTGGCAGAGTGGGAAATATACGTGTTGTTTACTTGCAAAGCAGGTACAGCATGAGCATCACTGGTCCCAGCTTTCTCATGCTGCCCCTGCCAACGTGTCGTACCTCATCCATGCCTGGGCTAAATTCCAGCCAGCGATGGGAGAATGAATGGGGCTGCATCCTATTATCAGTCCTTGGAGCCATACAATCCCCTCAGTTTATGAGCTGTAAAATATGTACTTCTGCCTAGTGGCTTCCTAGGGCGAGCATCTTCAGCGCTGAAATCAGTAGAGCTTTGCCAAGGTACATTGCTGAGAGCATAGGATGCCACAGAGGCGCTGCAGGGCTGGTAAAGGGACACAAACAACACAAGACGACTCCTCTGTAAACAGGGCTGAATGGGAAACAGATTTCCTGGCATTATTTCTGTTCATCAGATGGGAACAATAAGTGGATTTTAGGGTTTTTTTTAACCATCCAACTAAAACTTTGATGCAGGGCAATTAGAGATATTATTATTTATAACCTTTCTCATTCTGAATGTTCAAAAGATCTCCAAACCTCTAAAAAACATATGTTGCTACACTCATCAAATCTATAATATATCCATAACATTAGATGAATTTTTACCTTCTAGAATTCTCCTCTTCAAACTTTTGAAAATTTAACACCATTTCTACATATACGTTACCAGTTGACTACACAGAAACCAAAATCCAGATCAGAAGAAAAAAAAACCCCAAGTATTTGTCTTCAGTCTCATTAGGGCAGAGAATGGACCTCTCCTCCCTTTTCAGAGATGGCGAGGGGAAATGACATTATCAAACCTATTCATTTTTCTGCCTCCTTACCCCACAATAAACAACACAAAAGAAATATGGCAGAGCACGACTTCCCCACCACCTCACGCTGGAGGAACATTTACTAATTTATTGGCAATTGAAGGGGACAGAAATAAGAATCGGGAAAGCAAAGTTATAAAGAAAGCCTGTCCATACCCATGTTTTTTCAGCCTCTCAGTCTCAGAAGAACAAGTGGTGGGCCAAAGCATGAGCTGGTGAAAACTTTCCAGAGACTTCACTGGGCAATGAATCAGTTTCAGAGCATTTGGAAAACTCTGAATTGTGCAGATGCAACCCTCATATAAGGAAAAGTGGCACTTTGAATAACGCGAGAATTTGTCTTATAGCACCTAAGTACAAATTTTGTGTTTTCCAGCAGGAGCTATGAGCGCAGAAGTCATTGTTAGAAATATCGTTGGAAACTGGTGGCTGGAGGTCCATGCAAAATCTAAGCTCCAGTTGAGTAAACACTGTACACGCTGACATGAACAGCTGGTTTTGGTCTAATGTATACATTGATATTTTAACAGACAGGCTGGAGAAACAGATGAATTAACATGCCAAGGTCACATACAAAGCAGCTGATGGAAGTAGGGATATATCCAAGTCTCCTGACTGCCAATCGGATATAGCCCAGCCACTTATGCACCTGCCTCCCCGGTTCGGGAGCCCAGCCACTCTGCCAAACATCTAACGCGTCCAGCAAACATTGTGGATGCACGGCAATAACCATGGAATTAATTTCCATGCTTCCCAATCAGGGTTCAAGCACCAAAAGAAAGTCAAAACAGTCTAACACCTAAGCTCCTCCTTCTTTCTATGCTAAATGGTATTGGGAAAGCTTCATAAATAAAAGCTTCCCCAACTTCCTAGTTTCTATGTATAAAGCATGTTATAAACATTCACTTTCAAGGAAGCTGCCTCCCACAAGGAAGTATTACTTCTCCCTTTTACAATGAAGAGCTTCCTTCTTTCCATTAAAAACAAACCACAAAAATCAAGCAAACAAAAGTGACAAAAATTACTGCACAGTAATGGATTACCTGAAGCACAGCTGCACATACTCCGCTCCTACAAAAGATTTACCAAGTTGGCTATTAATTCCAAGAAATCGCAAGGAAAGTTGGAAGTATATTTCTTTGAATGGGAAACCTATACTCAGGCACAGCAAGCAGAAAATTGGCTGACACAGCAGCAGCAGTTGAATGTAATGGGTTACCCATATGGGCTCCTTAATCTCAGAACCAAAGCTAAAATTGCTTCATCCAGTTTCTGCTGCATTTTCTTTTCATTCCAGGAAATATCAAGCCCACTCCATTTCTTTTCCTGACCTTCCCAGTTCTGTCCCCCCCACTTTTTTTTTTTTGAGGCTTGCTTTTATTGAGAATTTTTTCAACCCGTCATTAGGTTATACCACTGTGAAACGTGCTTGATATTTAAAAAGCACAGTGAATTCTGAAATTAAACTTAACGGCAGTCTACCTCTATATGAAAGAGAAAATAATGGTTACTTATCTATTAGATTGCTATATTCAGAGATTACATGGTTATGACTAGCAGATTCTTCTTTCTTTCCTCCTCCATAGCTATGATCGGTTTCATTACTGCAGGAAAATCTCAATGTGTGGGGCAAAATATCCCCCTATACATTTACTGTGTGCATTCGAGTTGGGCCATCTCCCACCTTAAGCTGCAGAGAGCTCTGTCAGCTCTAGTGTCTCAGTACGGCTTGCGGCTCCCCTGCGCAGCAGAGTGCGCTTCACTGGGGCTGGTTTGGAAATGAATTTCAAACAGTTTGTTCACAAAATCCCATGGGAGCTGAGGACTGCAATAACCTCGGCATCTGTTGCTCCAAGAAAAAGGTACCCTTTTCTGACCTCGCTTTAAAAA
>RSEF01000022.1:4739281-4768261 GCA_003993805.1 Himantopus leucocephalus
AACATTCTCCAGTTCCCTTTTCACCTAAGGGAAGGTTTCAAATCAAACTTAGCTATTTGCTCAAATAAAATTAAATACAAGCTTTAATAAAGTTGGACAGAAAGCTTATATCCCACTACCAGCCTCCTGCACCACACACTGTTCACCCTGAACAACACCCTGAGATGTAAGGAAGTATTTATCATCCCTTTCTGTGTGGAAAAGTGTTACCAAGACATAAATTGCCTTGTCTGAAGTTCAAAAAGGCCAACAGGGAGAGAAAGGGGTGAACGTGATCTATATTTCTCTCAGTAAGCTGATGTGGTTTTATTTTTTGACTCTGAAAATTTCCACGCACCCAAGTTTCAACAAACTCTTGGTTTTCTAACGGTTTCTTCCCAAAACAAAACACAGGTTCCATGATGTCCTTTTCTGAGCACCTAATCCTTCTTTCCAAAAGGATTCAGGGAAGAGTATCGATGAGCACTACACCTGAGCCCTTGTCGGATACCAAAGCTACAAGGCTGTTTTTCCATATTTTTCCCCTAGTCTTGTATGCCTGAATGCTTTCCCTTGGCTTTCACCCCCGCTAATAGAAAGCAGAACATTGTAACAACCAGAAGGTAAATCAAGATATAACAAAGAACTTCTAAAAAGACATGAGTGCATTTCAATTAAAACTTGGATTCTGCTGTACTAATTGTTCCCATTATGTTAATATCATAATTGCTGCCATTTTCTTACATAATCTTCCTGCTCCTAACAAAAAAGGAGAGCGCCCGGTAGAAAGCTTAAGCATGCCATAAGAAGTTTTCAAGGCAGAGAACAGGAGGTGGTGTTAATTTGTGAGCAGATTTTGCTAGAGTACTATGGAATAACGCAACTCATTAATTCTTCATTAAGTTTAGGAAGCCAAGCTTTTAAATCATAATTAGACAATACTCCCCCCCCCCCCCCCCCAAAAAAAAAGGTCTGTCAAGAACGTGCCTTCTGAATAGACATTACAATGAATTTTTCTGCAATAGAATTGCTAATGGATTAATAATTCGGTAGTTTGCTTCATAGGAGAGTGCTTATTATTCTTAATAGAATTGCTAACAGTACAAGGTTGGGGAAAAAAAGTCTAGTTAATGATCCTTACTTTTTTAGAACTGATATACAGAAGAAGGTACACTGCACAAGCCTGATGAGAGCATGTCTCTTCTTTTGTCCTTTTTCCACTCCTCTTCCTCTCCCCTCTCCTCACACTTGCATGCTTCTATAATTGCACAGTAAGAAGATTTGCACCTAGAATGAGCTATTCAAGATCTTGAAATGTTATTACCTAATATTAAAGAAAATAATTCTCTTCATTTCAGAGAATGCTAGAGAAGCTAGGACAGAGGGGAGAGACGTGTTTTGCACAAATGCCGAGTGGGCTAATATCAGAAGCCCTTGTCAGGAATGCTTCTTAGCTGTTTCTTCTACATTATGTTCTCACGCTGCTTAATGCTATAGTGTTGTATCAGAATGTAGTTGTAGTGAATATTAGAATTTTTGTTCAGTATGGTCACACTTGAGAGACATTTCCCAGTGGCATCTCTGGTCAGGTCACTATCTCAGCCAGCAACGTTTGGTGGTTTAGTTGAAGAGATGCCTTTCCCAGTAGAGAGGCATGTACGTCTTACATATTTGTTCCGTAGCAGGCAACTTTTGATAGATTTTCACCCTCAAATACTCCACAGGAGGGAGAAAGGAAAAAATGAAACTAAACAGAGAGGGACCAATGGCACTGCTTGAGATGGTAGTGTCCGGGTAGGCTCTCTGCAAAGGAATAGTAGTTGATAGCTCAATGAATGCAGAAGGAGTATTATTCACACAGATGTCTCAAAGCTGTTTCATTCAGGTCAACAGGAACCCCCAATAACTTCACAAGATCTCTCCCACCCTCAGAATTTAGCTGAAATACGGCAGGTATAGATAAGTGAAAATGAAGAATATAAATGTTGCCTCGAGTAAACTGGGGCACATCTAAATAGACCGAAAATGGTCCTCCTGGCATCATCTTTCTGGCTCTGGTGTTAATAAAACATAACTTCAAATGACTTGTAAACTGTGTAAATAATGAGTGACCTACTATTAAGGAAGGCTAAATGAATTAGCTTTACTGCAGTTCCCACTGCAAGACCATTGATAGAGAGTGTCTGATTGTGGTCTATTCTGAGGTTGATTTACATCATTCTGGCAGTGTAAAGGGGAATTAAGTGAACATAAACGTGATCTATATCCACTTTAAGATTTCCTTCCTGCCTCTGTGTTGAATAAAGGGACCTTACTGTAAATAAGGCTGAGGAAAATGACATTCAGTTTGCTATTTTGGCAAGAGAATGAAGTTAAGTAATCCTCAGGGTAAGAGGGCTGAAGCAGAGTAATTTTAGCACACAAGCTGGGAAAGGAGAAAGAGATCTTCACAACATATTCGGACAATAAACCCAACTCTCTCCCTTTAGTCAGGGAGAGCAAAAAGCCATCTTCTGATGCCTTTCCTGCTTAGTGAAAGGAAAGCTGAGAAGTGTAAGGAACATCACCAGAAGAAAGGACTCCGCCAGCATCAAACTTAACTTCATGACCAGAAAGTAACATCAGTGAACAACACAAGAAACGAAGTTCAGCATGTCAAAGGTTAAACATTCTGAAAAAGATTAAGTGAAACCAAATTTTAAAGCCAGGGCTTAAATGATCCTCTCCCTCAGCCCTGTACATAGAATGTACATTTTGTTACTACAGAGTCCAGCTCAAGATACAACCCCTCCGGTTCACTCGTTCCTTAAGGATACGGACTCCAGAGGGTTTTTATATGCTTCAAAGCCCCAGGGAATTCTCTCTGGAGCACAAAATGATTTAAATTCCTCCTTCCACCTCCTGTCGCTAATGACCTCCATAATTCCCAGAAGCAATCTGAGGAAATATCAAATGTACATAGATTTAAAGGGGCAAGTTTGGAAGAGGAAGTAGCGATGACTTCTTGGTGGCCTTTCCCTTTGCATTGGCTCAGCATTCTGCCAGCTTGGAGCAGATGATAATCTACCAGGAGAGACTGCAACAAATTCAAATGCCACAGTTACTTTTGTGTATGCAGTGAACTGCTAACGGAAAATAGCGTATTTCCTTTCCAATGAAGACAAGCTGATCTGTGTATCCAGGGACATTTAAGAGAATGACAAAACCATCAAGTAATTGAGACAAGAAACTGTGTGGTGTGTATGGAAGGGGGTGAGGATTCAAGATGTCTGGACTCCGTTGTAGAATTATACTGTGATCTGAGACAAGTCATTTCACCTCTTTAACTCTGTTCCATACCTACTATATAAAGAAAATACTTATTTTGCAACCTATCTTCCAAGAGCAAGCTCTTTTAGGCAGAGACCAACCGTGCATGCATACGCTACCCATCCTTATGGTTTTGGCATTTGATATATTGGGGGGGCCGGTAGTGCCAGCTCTTCCTGAAGTGTCAGCTCAAATTCGAGCAAGTTCCCCTCGTATAGCAAAACCGCCATCACAGTTCATGTCAAAACATCCTAGGCAGTGACTCTGCTATCTCAATGGGACAAGACTTCTGAGATTTTTACATATTGGCAGAAAGCAGCAGTATCTAAGTATTTCTCTTTTGCCATCTTTTATTTTCCCTGAGCTACTTACAGAATAGCTTGATGTTTCTGTATAAAATCCGTGTGTCTGCATGAGCCTGCATCATGTCAGTGGACACACATTACGTATGTATTGGAATCTTTTTCCTCCAGTACTGAGAAGTCAGTTCCTGCCTTCTCTCACAGCTGCATCCTTCATTGCCAACTTGCTAAGTTTTCCAGCTGCCTTCATGAAATCTGAGACATGGTACTTCAGCCCTTGTTAGAAGCCATCCTACGATTTCTCTTCAAACTCTCCTTTTTTGTTGCAATGAAAACAAAAAAAAAAATTGACACACGTACCGAGACCACTGTCTGTCACAGTGACCAATGCTCTTCCACAGCTTCCTTCAACTCCATCTGTCTGCACCCATCTGCTTCCTTCTGGTTTATTTAGATTACTAATGCTGTGAAAAACAGACTACTCTGTTTTGTGCCTAGCACACTAGGGGATAAACAATACTTCAGATAACCACATGGTCACCAAAATACCTTTGCAACTCCAGCCCCAAACCTCTTGTCACTCGCTGAGCAGCTTCAGCCTATCTTCCAAGGGTTGTGCTGTTAGCGCTCCCCATCTGCAATGTGATGGGGAATGCTGACGCAGTCTGGATCAACCTCAGCAACACATTTATGAATGTCTTGACAGCAACAAACACCATAAAGAGAGAAAGAGGATCCAAATATGCTACATTCTGCCAGAACTCAGAGCAAAGAGCTGCTGGTGCACTGTCTTCCACGTGCAAGAGGCTTTTAAGACAATACAGAGTTCCTTCAAGAAATACCTCCTGACTCCATAGGGATAAATACATGGAAAAGATAGAAGCCATAGGTGCCAGATCCCTAACTGATAAAAATTAGCAGAACACAGCTTATTCAAAGATACTTTTAAAATAGGACGACCTAGCACATCAAATGCACTTAGTGGCAGTTGTCACACATTCTCGATAATCACCAAGACACAAGTTGTGCCTGTTTTGATGGAGGAATATAACTGGGCAACCGCAGAGCTTGCAGCTACTATACCAGCTTGTTTCATCAAGGCAAGTTTTTCCTGATTCCCAGCTGCACTACATATTCATCTCCAAGATGCAGAGAGCAAAAGCGAGCGGGTCACATATTTAGCAAATGACAGTAATTCCCTGAAGATGATAAAAAGCAGCTTGTCTATCACCAGCCTCCTTTTGTGTTTGACTTTGAGGCACATTATCTTTGCAGAAAATAAAATGCAAGTAATGAAAGAGAGAAAAACAGAGCCTGTAAACAACTAAAAGCAAACCTCACAGGCTGACAAACTTAACTAAAGCGCAAGAGAAAGCTGAGTGCCTGCCAGTTTTGTATCCTACCATGGGGTTCAGTACTCCTTCCAACGCAGGCGCTCACAGGCCTCCCCCACAAAGCACAGGAGAGGCAGAGAGCGCACACAGACAGAACAAGCAACTCACTACGCTTGTCCTAAAATGCTCTTAAATTTCTTCTCTCCCCCCCTCAGCTTCCTTCCTTCCCACACAGATGTCCCAGCTGCAACAAGTCAGTGTCACCTAAGCTTGACAACAGTCTATCTCACTCAGTAGCCTTTTGTTTAAAGCCTTAAATTTTCCCTGCGTGACACCACTCATTTCAACATATGCTACTCCTACGCTTGAAGCTCAACCTGAGCTTAACATGCTTTGCATTAAGGCAAACCCTTCTGTTTTTGCCTCTGGTTTGGACCTAAGCACAGAGTAGACAATTAAGTCTGTTTTCTTAAAAGTTATGTTGTTCTTGTGCATCAGGGGGCAGTGACAGCGCTATTTACATTGTATTCAACAATAGCCACCTTTCTACCCTGTCTGTACAGCACCAAATGGAAGGGGTTCATGGCCTGTTACAGTGGATTGTAGGTGCCACCGATGAAAATAACACTAATAAACTTAGCGATTATATCATTAAGCCATCAGCTTCAGAATGTCAACACTGCATATCGTGACCACATCCATCAAATGTTTATTTCAGTTAACAACACCTCATGCGACGATGCTTTTTAACAGTGAGTCCCAGCATGAGTCTTTATAAAGGAATTATTGCAGGGGATGCTATGACAGTAAACGCAGCTACCACACTAGGGCCATCCAACTACATCACATATATGATGAAGTCCTCATCGGGTGCTCAATAATTATTTTGTACACTGGAACAAGAAGAATGATGAAGCAGTAATTTTTAAAGTATGTTTCCACGATATTAAGGAATCAATGCTCCAGAGCGAGGATTATTAAATACAGAGTGGTAGTTAAAAAGAAAAAAGGGGAGATTTTAATCAAGATATAGAGGTGTCTCTCATTTCCATCTTTTAAGAAGAAGAGCTACTTGAATAAGGATGAACAGATGGATATTAGGCAGCACTGAAAGACAGTAATGAATAGCCTTGAAATTAAAAGCACAGGAAAGCAGAAAAATCTTTTCTGTTGTATTGATTGAGAGCGACCACATGATAGTGAAATAGTCTTGTGGTATATGAGAAGCAGTCAAACACAAGCCTATGACCAACTGGAAGCGTATGGCTGCAGACGGCTGTTTTCCTTCCATCAGAGCACTTCGGTTTTTGAGGCTATGCAGTCCTGTTCAGACAGTACGCCTTTCGTTTGGTACACTTTCCCCATTATTTTCAGCTGCTCACGTTACATCTCACAATTAGGCAATGTGTAATGCAACCAGACATTCGCTCTACAAAACTGGAAACACAAACAGAACTAAACGCTGCTGAGAAGACAAGTATAAACTGCAAAAGCCTGACTGCAGCCCAGAACTCACCAGCAAAACACTGCTATCACCAATGTGAGGTCAAACTTCAGAAACTATCGCTGTGAAGTTACATTATTCCTTCCCAAAGGAGAGTGTGCCCAACACTGCAAAATACACTTAAATTCCAACTCTGCGCAGCACTATGTCCCTGTTGCTGTTACTCTGTTTGTGCATAAGGAATAGACAGCAAAAGAAAGAGGACTTCTGTTTCTGCAAGTGAAATTTAGATTAAATCCCCCACTAATAACATGAACAAGAGGTTAATTTCAAGTGCAGAAGCGGACTTCCATTTCAGCATTCTGTTACACCGTCTCTGTTAAGATCTATTCTTAAACTTCAGGCTACAAATACAGTTGTGTTAGAATGGAGCCCCAGGTAACGTAGACAGTTTACATGAGCTCGAAGACAAATGGCACCCCTTCTCTGAAACACATTTACGGCTACGGAGGACCTGGCCTATGCAGAAACCCAGCTACCCTTTTAGTATATTTCCATGGCACCACTGCTATCATTATTTATAAATAAATACAGTAATTACGATTCAGTTTGCATTACCTTCAGCAACCCCTGTCTGCACCTTTCCACTCTTTGGCAGCTTGCAATATAGCTCATATAATTCAAGAAACGTCATGCCATTCACTGGGCAAAATCTTGCTTATTATGCAAATTCCCATGCGACAACAGATTAGTGTATTGCAATGATTGAGCCTAATTTTGTATTTACTAGTGTATTATTTTACATTTAATATTTGAAAGCAAACACTGCCAATAAAGACTAAAAAAGTCAAAATCAGACAGTCATCCCTTCAACAGCCGTCTCTCCTAACTGCAAACAATAAATCACTTCATATAAGTAGTTTTAAGCCATAAAACTGCAAATAAGGCATTTTGTGCTGAAAATTGATTTCTATTGAGAACTATACCTCCATGCAACTTAATTTGTAACTGACATGGATTGCCAACAGGGCTTACAGTATAAAAAATAGATGACAGTAACTAATCTAGCTGCATATTGGTAGTCTTGCATCTTCAATATAAATGGAACTTTGGGGTGGTTTTTCATAAATGCAAAGCACCTAAAATAGAAAGCTATTTGTGCAAAATTGAAGTGCAAGTTAAAGTGCTGTTGCAATACATCTCAAGAGCTCAGCGATGGTATACTTTAATTTTTCTTTTTCATTTGTTTTTAACATTTATTACAGCAGGGTATGATCAGGCATTAGGAAGGTGAGATTTAGTGTTTCACAAGAATCGGAGCAGACCTGAACAGAAAGCACTTGTACTGTGATAATGCCAAATAATATCTTTTCCCGATTCTAAGATACACTAAAAATAAAAGCTCTGCATTCATGCACTACATTAGCAATGAAAAGGAGCCCCAGAGAACGTCTTATTTCTGCAGCGTGGATTATCAAGCTGCCAAGAAAGAACTACTGCAAACTATTTTTATGATGCTTGTTACTCGTAACTGAGGAAATTTATGTTGTCACATAGGAGACACGGATTATTAATACTTTTGTAGAACAGCAGTTGTCATAATGAAATCAGCCTGCCTGTAAGCCAAAATAAAATAAAAATGAAAGTGAGATTGTGCTCTAGCCAATTTCTGAACTTCAGCATAGATACAAGATGTTATGATAGACCTGAGCTTATTCACCTTCTCATGACCGGACAAATTGGTTTAGTGGTTAGTTGTTTGCTTGCTCGTTTGTTTGTTTCTTGTCTTTAGTGAAGCAGCCGGTTCAGTACTACCAGAAATGAGAACCGATTCAATACATTACTATTCTACACCCTCAGGGAATGAATGCAAGTAATAAAACAATGCTTGGATTGTCCGAATCAATTAAATTATAGTACTCACACAACTGAAGTTAATTTCCTGACCCAAATACTGTTCTGGATTAGAATTACACTGCTTAGTCTTTTGCAAGAAAAAAAATACTACATGGATTATTCCCAATGACTGCTGAAGATACTTCACGTACTGAACGTCTTATTTCTGGAATTTTCTCAGAGCTGGAACACCATCTGAAATCTTAGCCCCACCAAAAATAAGAGAATTTTATCACCAGCTTCGATGGGGACATGATTTTCGCAAAGTGTATTGTTTAAAATAAAGAGTGTACCTAAGTACCCTTGATGTAGGTACTTCTTTTTGTTTTCCCTAAACTGTAGCTTGGATGCAAAGGTATTTTAAACTAACTACACAAAAAGGATCCATAGACTAGAGACACCCCTCACCATTCTGCTGGCCTTTTTGCTGGGAGCAAAAGGCTCATTCATACACTTATGTACTCTGTAAAGTTTATAAAGCCATCACTGAATATAATTAAAGGGATATTTTCTTCCAACTGTTTTTTTTTTAAAGTAGGTCATCATGTTGATTTAAGTAACTGAAACTGTGCACGTGAACGTTTAATGAAAATAACGGCAATTAGTAACATGTAAGTGGAGACAATTTATTGTCTCCTTCCCATTTCATTGGACTTTCTTATTCTCAGTTACCAAGACAGTTTCTAAAGTTGTGATAAGATCATTTCCTCCCCCCTTCCCCCTACCTGTGAAAATTAAAAAGAATAAAAGGATCTGGTCATAAAACCTGAAGGATACAAGACTCGCAGTTAAACGCCTCTAATCCCCTATTCAGCCTGCAGAGTGTGTATCAAATGGTCTCTTTTTCTTATACTGACAACATTCTCAAGTAGGTCACCACTTTTTAAAACACAAGCCCATCAGCAGCCCCAGAAGACACTTTCGATGTCTCTAGGCAGCAAAGCGCAGTACCGCACAAAAACACAGAAGCAAGTGCCTGAGTGCAACAGCGGTAACATAGTGGTCCTGACCCACATTTACATGCTCTGCTTCTGGAAGGGGTTGTAACAACATTCCTACTACGACTACCCCCCTGCCTGCCCCTAAGCTAACGTGCATTTCTGCCATGTACTGCACATGTTATAAAACCAACCTTGTACCACAAGAATAGCAGCAGGTGAAACAGAGAAGTCGTCCAGACTTCAGGACTCATTTTCTGAGCTCTGTACCACAGACTCATCACTCTGGGGCATATCACGTGTAGTCAGACTTATTTATATTAAGTTTATTTTACAGCACATCACTAAAGAGAGGACTTAAAGCCAGTATAAATAATTTACTCCCCCACTCCAGGTGTGTGCCCAGAGGACTTAGAGCAAATAAGAATCGAATCTTACATGGGTAACGTCACTCAAGGTCCTAGATGAAAATGATCAAACACAAAATGAAGACTGTGATGCGATTCCGATGATGATTTCCTGTTCCTCAGTTCACTGTGAACTTTTTAAAAGAGCCGCATGATCTTTCCGGAATGCTGCCAGTCAATCTCTGAGGTGATGCTCAGAATATTTCTCTGCCTCCCAGAAATCTTAGGAGAATTTTTTTTTTTTTTATCCTGCAGATACGCCTGGACATCACTACAACTGAGACTAAAGAAAATACACATTAAAAATTCACCTTCACTCACAGCAATAGACACCTCTCAAAGCAGAAAGTTTCAGCCTGTCACGACTGGCTGAACCTTTGACTGCAACTCCACAGCCATTTCAGCGCTTTTAAGCCTGGGCTGATACAGGTCCAACTCCTCATCGCCAGACCCGACTTGCCCACACATAGCCCGGCACTGGTATCAAACACTTCTGTGATAGCACAGCAAGACAATTTAGGAAGCCAAGGGCTAACGTAGCAGCAAAACCCAAAATCAGAAAAAGGGTTACTTTTCAGTTGGATCACCTCCATCGGTGACGATGACAGTCATAGAAATATTTTAATTTTGTCTGAATTCACTTGGAGAACTACTCCAAAGAATGTTGCTATGTTTCCACATCATTATTTTCACTCCTAAAACTTAAGCATATGCTACCTCTAAAATGCGAAAGTCAAGTTGTTTTGCCCACAGTGAAATAAAGCAAATAGATAACTCAGTGGAGACACTCTGAAATTTTGTCTTTTCATTTGTATTTGGATTACTGGGGGAAAAAAAAATCTGAGACTTTTTGAATAGCTCATTCTAACACAATATCCTATGTTCCCACATCAAACACCAGGAATTTAGGAACTACTGCACGGGACCAAACCCGGGATCGCATACTGTCTCATAGCATGAACCTTCCAGCCTAAAGTTTAGTATCTTACAAGACTGTAAAAAATTTGTCATAAACTAAACTAGTACCTCCCATGCTTATCGTATTATCAGAAAGATATTGTTTGCTCCAGGAGTTTATAATCTAACCAGACAAGAGGCAAGAGAGAGATGAAGGCAATACAAAGAAACCTTAAGACAATACTGACTGTCATGAAAGTGGCTTCCAACATATCTTCCATGGACAGGGGTTTTTTGTAGGTACCATAGCAAATGAATTCTCCTTAAGCATACTCCATCCGGGTATTTGCTGCTAACCAAAGCAATGCTTTCTTCATCATTGGCATAAGGGGCAGTTTCTTTGGATTGCTCAGAGTCTCAGAAACAAACAGGTAGCTGTAAAAAACACCAGTCATGGAACACTAGAGAAATTTCTATTTTTAAACGTTTGGAACAAGTATAAACAATCTCAAAGATGAGAAAAATGGCAGTTTGTTGAAAGTGTTAGGAGACAGATGCATTAGAGAAACGGGGAATATTACCCTTGCTGAATTTCTAAGGTTTATTTGAAATTTTTGAGAAGAGCTAACTGTGCACAAATAGATGTTTCCAGTCACACCAAGTATTTATTCATCTATCAGGAATATAGCAGAGGAAGCACATTCAGATAGCACATCTCTACAGCTCCCTTAAAATGCAAATCAGGCAATTGCTTCTGTTCCAGCTGTCAAGCCATTTAATAGACCTTTACATGATCTTCACAGAAAACAATGACTGTTCTATATGCCGCCAACAACAACATCGCCAGGTCTAAACAAGGAATATTAGTGTTGAATCAAGTGTCCCAAGGACTCTCTTCCATAAAGAGCACCACTTTTGTGGTGTTATTTGCATGATTCATGCTAGTGCCCCGTGTAGTAGTTAAAAAAAAGTTTACCCTCTGCTGGGGAATTCAGCAATCATTTTTTCTTTGGTTTTCTATTAAAAGCAAAATTTAACAGAATCTGCTTAGCTCAAAAGCATTAGATCACATAAATATGGATTTAACAGAAACACTTCGTTCATTTGACTGCAGAGCTCTGTAAGACACCCTGTAAGTGCCAGAAAATTTAAGAACTTCCATGGACATTTTACAAAACATTATTAGATAATCAGTACCGGAGATGGAACAATAAAAAAGGACTCCAGCTTCTGTAATATTTTTTTCCCCTGAAGTTGTGGAAGCACAATGGTTAAAACACAAGATGCACCCAAAGCTTAATAATGTTAGCCCACCTCTTCTTCTACCACAATACCTATTTAGGTTAGCCCACCTCTTTTTCTACCACAATACCTATTTCGCTCTCCTTTCCCAGCTAATGTTTTCAAATCCTATTTGCATCTTTTTAAAATATATTTTCCCTTAGTACAATCTGGTGAGTTAGTTTGCCATGCACATATTGATATACAGACTTTATGAAAAGACTTCCAAAAGTGGACCACAGGTTTCTGTAGTTGTCTTTTGGTACAATTGATTTCAGCAGTTTTCTTCAACCCCCTCCATTTGGCAGGTTACTGTCTTAATCCCAATTAAAGCATTTAGAACTGGGTACTTTTAACAATGTCTTTTAAGGAATACAAAATCATTTTGGTTTCTGGAAGCCGGTAAACTATGCTTGAGTGTGACTACATTCCTCTTACAGGCAGTATTAAGTCAGTGTGAATAATTGTTTCTTTTTCTTTGTGACTGACTTGAAGGACAAGTAATTTGGTTGGTAAAACTTAATTAAGTAAAACCTGAAATAACAACATATAGAATAAACTTAAGTATCTCAATTTTAATTTTTTCCCCTTTTTCAATTAAATTTTACTTTTCACTGGCACTTCAGGAAAGAAAACTGAAATCTATTTCCCATCAAAGCATTTCCACTAATCTTATAGCCATTTGGTGAATTGTAATCAAATTTATAAAAACATTTGATTACTCCAAAGAACATTTTTTGAAGCTACAAATCTTAACCATTCAAAATACTTTGCAAAGCTGCAATCCCTGGTCCTGTCACGGTCTTTTCGCATTTTTTAATTTCTGCTGGGCCTGAATAAAACGTAGCACTGGTTCAGCCACAGAAAGTTCCCATTCTCTCTCTGCAACTGCATGTTGCTGTATTCCTAAATGCAGACAATGCCCAGGAAAGGTATTCCATTGAATATCATTACTCCTGAAAAGACTTTCAGAGTTATTGTGATTCACCTTGTAGAACTACAGCTGGCAACAGCTCTTTGTTACAGCACTCTGTCCTCCAGGCTGTAAAAATGCCGATTTGTTAGTGGCAACAAACCCTTGAAAGAAATTTCATTAACAATTCAAGTTTGCTTTATGAGCCTTGATTCATGCTTTGATTGTTACAGTGATTTTATGTACATCTTTGGCATGAGTAACAAACCTGGAATTTGGATTGAAATTACACTCATAAAATGCAGGTATTTACTCTTCTCTCACTGTACCCGCCACCTCATAAACTAGGCTATCTTGACCTGAAGTGTATTTAATATTTAAAGGTTACAATTCATAGAGAGGCTCACCTAATAGAAGATATAGACCAATTCCCAGACTGACAAACCCCGTCCACAGAAGTTCAGACTTGCTGCCCTTTAAAGAGACACTGCCTTCATTAAAAAAGGAACCCAGAGTAAGAAAGGTCATCTCAATATTCTCCCTTGAGTGGTTTTTCTCACAGCGCCTTTTTCCAGCCTTGCCTGACACCTACTTCTTCTTCAGATTCACTTCCCAGTAAATTAGCAATTTATTTACCCTTTTTCCTAAGGGAATCGTCTGTCAGGCAGTGCAAGATACTTCAAACAAACACTGGCAGTCCTTCACCTCAAAAGCTTTCAAATAGCTTTTTTTCAAACCCATTAATTCAGAGTTTAGGAAAACTGATAGTTAATATTTAGATTATCTCTCAGAGCATGTTTTTAATACCACTCTTGGAAATGAGACTCCTGTGCTGGTTCCTGGATAAAGTGCTGAACTGAGGCTTTTATTCCAAATTCTGCCATATCCAATCTCGTATCTCTGGCAAAGAGCTCAAGTGACAGGCGTTCTTCTCCAGGCCGCAAAGTTATTTATTGGGTGGCCTCAGGGAAGGTCACTTTCCCCTCCTTTCCTCACTGTTTTGTTTATTTACTATAGGCATGTTAAATATAAAATGCTACAAACTTCCTTTGAAAAGTTTTTTGAGGTCTATGAATGAAAATAAGGCGGTATTAGTAGCCTTGAATAGGTTGTTCATCTGATCCTGTCAGCCAGTCCTCTGCCTTTCTTAAGGGGAATTCGGGAAAATAAACATGGAATTTGCATGATTGGTATTCACCTTGAAAACATACATCACTGTGGATGGTTTTAAATAAAAACATTTCAGTTGTGTCTCACAGTGTTAAAGGAAATCATCTTCAGTGATAGATGTTGCTTGAACTAGAGCAAAGCCACAGAACTTATTTCTTTAATGAGTTAAACCAACAAACCAAATGCTAATTCCTGTAACACAGATTAAAACTCAAGTTGACAGTATATTGCTAGCCAAAAAGAAACACTATTTGTTTCAGAGGGAGGCCCCTGAAGTATTAAAATAATAATAAGAGATTATTTGCAGCCTGCGCTGCTCAGCGCATTGCTGTGACATGTCTGCTGCATTTCATCGGTGCTCAGAACTCCACTGCACAGCCCTGGGCGCGCTTGTGACCAGAGGGGATAGAGAATGGGCAAACACTGCCAGTTTTCTTGCTGCCCACAGTCAAACAAACAGTATGTTCTGTGAAGGGTGATGAGCAGAGGCAGCCACCAGCCCATCTGGGTACGGAAAATTTGGCACAGTTTCCCCTTCTCACTGCAGATGCGGAGTGCCAGATCTAGCCGTTTGACCTGGATAATAACGCTTGGTGTAATGATTCAAGGTCAACAGGAATAGAGAAGAGACAGAAACACCTAACAGAGCGCAACAATGCAGGAAAACACGCACAGGTTCCAAAACTTGATGTAGCTACCGACTCCCTGCAGTCAAACGCAGCGCAAGGACTCCCCAGTTAACCAGACCCAAGATAACCATGAATCAGTACAGAACCACGCAGATCTCTCATCACCTTACATTGATATACGCTCAAGCTAAGAAGTCTCTTAAAAGTTCCTTCACATAAACAAAGCCAATTTAAATATCAGTGAGCTTATATATAAATAATACACAGTACTGAGTTCAAGCGCCCAATCTGTCACACAGTATGTCTTCTGGCACGACACACTCCTCTGCATAGTGCTTTTTCACCTTTTACTTTTTGTCTATGCTTGTGCACATATCCTAGGTCTTCAGTCTGGCTTCACAGTCGCATACAACACAGCCACAGCAACAAATATCTAACAACGAAGAAGAATGAGCGCATGGAACACAGAAGGATAATCTGTCTTTGCAAAACCCCGTCTCAAAAGCAGTTCTTGTCAAAGACAGTCTGGGGAGGACTTGTGCAGACTATTCTCCTAACACGTTCCTTCCTCTGAAGTTGGCTAACCAAGCCATTTTTACATTTCAGTATAGTCAGAGTTAACGCGCAGTTTTTACGGTCACCTAACAATAATACAAAATATGTTTTCTGAAAAAAGTGGTGGAAACTTACTGTGTAAGCTATGTCAGCTAAGCTACAGAAAGCACTCGAGGATGTGCCTAAATTAACCTGGCAAACAAATTATGCAGATGACCTATGAGATCTGTCTACGCCTTTTAGGACTGTGTTTTCCATTTCACTAAGTGCATAAAATTAAGCAAAAAGCCATTTTCAACAAGACAGACTTTAGTCAATTATTCTAATGAGTACCTGACATACTGATGCTAATTAATTGGTGACTGATTATACATCTTTTAGGAGTCAAGACAACAACTTCATGTTGAATTTAACGAACAAAGCTGGAGTTGCACAGCTAGAGTTCACGTCATGCTAAATTAGCTGCATGTTAATTGGATTAAATTACTTAAAATAAGTTACAAAATGTTTGACCAATGCTGTTATGCAATGCCAAATTGAGAGGTGACATTATCCTATCTGTCAGAGCCTTACAGGATGAAAAGCCAATTTCTTGTCCTAGAAGAGTTCTCGTGACTGTGCTTTGTTTTGGAATGAGTAAGAGAACCCTTAATAGCGATCAATCACTAAATTTGCACAGCGAAGGAACCAGGCAGAGCAAGGTCCCAAATGTTTGCCTTCTGCCCTAACTGCCCCTTCTGTTATTCAGGATTGGACAAGATCTCTCTCTCAAATTACATCCCTAAAAATATTTCCACATAAACTCCTTGAAGTCTTGAAGAAAACACCCAGCCTGCTATATTCAGCATTTCCCACTAAGGGAATTCCTGGAAGCATTAATAGCTTAAATATTATGTTATTGTTTGTGTTAGGTTAGCATCCAAAACCTCTCAGATGGAGAAAGATGTTTCTTGAATTGTAACCACCTGAACATTTGACTGGAGCCAGCGCCTAACCATAAAGACTAAAAGCTAAGAAAACAACTGACTTTTGTTATAATTATAGCACAATAGCAGCAAACAAAAAAAAAAAAAAGTGTAATTATTTTTCTTTTTGTCCATCTAGTAGACCCTAAGAAAGTTCAACAAAAACAAATGTCTGAAAAAGATTATTTTTCCTCTTTTCTAAAAGAGAATACCTTTAGTGCATAGTAAATTAATGCCACTCCATCAGATCTGAAATGCACAGCAAGAAATCCACTGGAGAATCAAGTATGCAGGTATGCTCGATTCACACGTAAGGCAAAGAAACAATACCATTTCTGTGAACATGGCTTTTGAAGGATTATGTCTGTGGAACAGGATGTAACACAGACTGGCCTCAGGTAGCATCATTTTCCCCTCAAGGGGTGTGAAGATATTAATGCCTTTATTCTACTGTAATTGAATCTTTAAAACTGTAGTGGTGAGGGCTTATACATTTAGATTCAGAAGTCTCAAATTCAATTCCAGCAGAGAATTTTTCCAGGTCTGTTGACAGTGAGATGAATGCATTTTGAGTACATACTTGTCACAATAGGGGAATGAAAAACTATCAATTTATGTCTTAAACTGAAGAAGAGAGGAAATGGAAAGACAACCATTTATATTCTATAAGACAAATGTGTTCAAAGTGTGGAACTAAGCTTGGCTTTAAGGGTATTAACAATACTTGCATACTGTGATGCCCAATACTTTAAAAGCAGTTGTTTCAAATAGCTGAAGGATAACATAATAGTAAACTACTGTTGTGTCCTGATGCCTCTAGACCCGGGCCACAGTGTATGATCAGTGTCCAGGATGGACAGAAAGCTGCTGCTTTTCAGCAGATGGAGATGAAATCCAAAGTCAAACCAAGCAGAGATACTGCACACTTTCAAGACTAGTTGATGTCAGTGGGAACTAGCAGTATTGAACTCAGAAAACTAGCTACGCTTTCCCTCAACCTCCATAGATATTTCACAACAGACTGGAACCGAACCCAATTCTTGGGGAACTCAACACAATGCCTTCCCTTCAGTCTTATAAAAAGCATATTTCACGAAGTTTTCAAGTTTTAGACTGAAGAAGCTGAAGGATCTGCATCTTGTCTCCCTTCAAGAGAGGCAGCAACTGATAAGCAGTCTCAATCAAATTTCACAAAGGGAAAGAGATCACAGAAGAGCAGGGAGCCCCTGCTGCTAATGCCTTTTCCCCATCCCATCCCACCCAGAAATTCAGAATACCTCTAAGCTTGTAAGTCACAGAAGAATCCATACACAACAGGCATTATCAATGCTACCCATGGAAGATTATGACTTCTTACCTACCAAACACATCAACTTTAACTTACTCAATTTCTTGTTTAATAAGGAGCATAATTTTTCTATACCACCTCTTTCCTGTGTAGAATTTCCCATATTTAAAAATTAGGGAACTCACAATACAACCTTCAAACAGGACATACTAAATTGTGATAGAAATATTAAGTCACAAGGCACAGAGTCACTGGAAAGCAGGTTTCATCAGCTCTCACAGGCATGGAGATACTGTTTACTCACATAAAAGCAAAGTGACAAAACATGAGCCAACTTGTAAGCAAACGGGCAATCGTTCCTAAGTGGGAGTAATTGAAAAGGTTGACAGCTTTCGACTTAAAAGGGATAGGGGAGAGAGGAAAAAGTTGTTTGTTGTTTACACTTTTATGTCCAGAAAATAGGCCTGATCTGCAAATTAAACTGTTCTTCCATCAGCTGCATTTGAACAAGACCTTTTAAGTCTGCAGAAGAGAAAGAAGATAAATGCCACCAACTAACTTTCTTCCACATCCCAACAGATGTTGAAATTCACATTCAAACACACAGGCTTTCTCTTCTTTCGACATTTCCTCTTTCAAAGGTCATACCTAGTTAAAAAGCATTGCATGCTGAGTTACATTTCACATTACCAAAAGTAACAAATTTCTCAGGGGCGACTAGATTTCACCTTCAAATGTCCCATTACTTAGCTGGGATTCTGTCTCAACACCACTACCTCCTTTCAAAACATTTTTGTTTGCCCCAGCTCCAAATAAAGAATCAAAGAATACGATTTTTCAATCAAGCCTGTATATGGATACATATGTTTATGAATAGATTTCAAGTTTAAAAATTTGTTACTAACAAAAGTCACCAGCTGACACACGAAAAAGCTCTCAGGAATTATTTTTCTTTCTCTTGTCTATCTAACCATAAAGATCTTTGTAAACAGCAATATAACTCTTACTTTCCAACCTGCATCTTCTTATATGGAATATTTTTAGGTCATCTGATGCGAAGCTTTCTCTTCTGCTGCAGAGCTTTGTCTCACGAGCACTTTAACAGAACCAAAGGAGCTTGTTTAAAGCGAAGCTGAGTGCTCTCCCAGGACACATCTGGCCTGATTCTCCGCTCACTCAGAATGATACAATTCTAGAGCAAGTTGAACTACTTTGTTCAGACTTTCTTATTATTCCCAAGTATTCTCCTCTCTACTTAAAAAAAATGGGTATTTTCCTAAAGGCATCAATATACCCATAACATGGTTTCCGCATTTCTGCGTGCAAGCTCAGAATTCCACTGGGTGTTAGAAAATGAACACACGCATTTAGGCACTTGCAAAATGCCTTCTGAGAACCAGTACACAAGGAACAGAAAATGTATCTATCCGACGTAACTTAGATGTTAAAATAAACAAAGAATGATCAATGTGCTACGAATTATTGCAAGTACTTCTCACAGAGCCTGGAGTTTCAAGGCTTCAGCTCACCAGCATGTACAATCTCAGCCATAAAGGCCAGTTCGAGTATATTTACCAGGAACACAAACCTCTGCCCAAAAGTATATACATGCACACATACACAAACACACAGCTACTCCTGAGGATTCCACTCAGCACTTTACCTATACCAATGCATAAGGTCACAGCAATTACACTAAATAACATTGTCTTTACTTCAGAACTCACAGAAAGCTGATAGTTACGGCTGCAGGCAGCTCTCATGAGAATGCAGGCATGCAAGGTCATTGTATTTGATGCCTCATGCAATATGCTAGACATTCTGAGAAATGGCTTTGTTACCCTCCAAATCAGAAATGACAAAATTCTAATTAGGCAATATTCAATAACAACAGAAAACCCTTCAGAACCATTCATATTTATGCAACAGGAGAGATTCGGCGTCCCAAGTTCTGGGGAAAGCACGATCGAGGTGACCTTCACTCCCCAGCCCCCCAAAAAAGAAGAAAAATCAACTGCACATTGAGAGAAAAACAAACACATCCACTAATGTGGTCTGAAGACTGGGAATTCTTGCTCAAACAAGCCTGAATAATCAAGGTTGTCCTTGATGAGCGCTGCTCATAAGCAGACATATTTTATGTTCTCCACCCTGACATTTAATAGAATGAAACACTATAATCCTTTCCATAATTTTATCAACAGTGGTCAGAGCCAGAAGGCAGGCAGCGAATATTGGCAGGAAAAAAAAAAATCATCAGGAAGCTCTGATATCTGTCTAAAGGGTGTGCTCAAATTGCTATGCAGCTCATTCAGTGAAGATGAAATATTCAAAGCATTGGAGGGGATATGACATAAGTTTGGACACTTTCTTTTAAGCTTTCATTAAACAATGATAAATTACAATGAGAAATCTGTATGGAAGATGGATTCTCATACCAGTTTTAAGCATTGCCTGAGAGTTTAATCAAATTAATGTAAAATATTATTTGAAATATTAGATCTAATATTTACACCATAGAACACAGAATCATGTAGAGTTTTTGGCAGTTTTGAGCAAATGTTTATGTTGAATTATTGCAATAACAGCAGGATTCGCTCAAGTAGTTCAGGAGAATTAGGCACCCAGTTCACAGATCTTTTGAAAATCCCAGACCAAATAAATCATCTTCTGGAGGACTTTTCATGAGCTATGAGAGAACAGGTATTTTATTCATTTTGCTTTGTTATGATTTTTATGAAACATTGTGACTGTCAGGAAAGACAGCCTAAGTTAATATTACTGCATGTATCATGAGCAGTTCTGAAAAGAATAAAAGGTTTTTTAAATAAGAACTAAGACAAAAGAACACTTGCCACAGCATACAACAGTAATGAAAAAGGTACAGCATGGTCATTTCCCAGTCCTCTCCCTCTTTCCTTTCTAATATTATGCTGATTTTTAAGTGCATTTTAAAAGAAAAAGTTTTGGTTTTATTTTACCTGAATAGAAATGAAAACATTACAAAGGAAACAGGAGAAAACAAACACTGATAAAAGCTTGGAAGGAGAACTCAAGCTACATTTTATATACATAGCTGAAGATGTAACATCCACCTGCAGTTTAAAAGACCATCAATTTTTAATCCCCCTTGTCCCCTGGGTTGGAGAGGGATTTCTACCACTCCCATGGCCTTACCCAGCACAAAAGGAATGTCAATACCTTTTGAATTGGAATACCAGGAACTCCGATGAGGTTTTCTCAGGTTTTAAGCAGGAACTCCATTCCGACTAAAAAGCTTACTTAAAATTAAAATGTAATAGAAAAATCTTTAAGGGATGAGTAATTACTGATGTCACAACTTTCATCATTTTTACATTCTGGCTATTGCTCTGATAGAATCTGTTGGCCACCATTAAAGGAAAGGAGGCAACCCACTAAAGGACTCAAATTATTTGAAGAGACATTGTCAAAATCCAACCACAGGCTGCCCGCACTTTAGAAACTGAGATGTGGTTGGATTTTTTTTTTAATTAATCAAAAGGAATTATTTTTAACAATTTTTCTGTTGACTTTTCAACAGTAAAAGTCTGCTTGTTGTAGAAAATTCTAATTTTTCACTAGATGATTGAAACGCATAATGCTTAGGCAAAAAAAACAAGAGATTTTGACTATGCATTGCAATAATGCTTCCTTTTTTTTTTCCTCTTCTCAAAGGTGCAAGTGCTCTTCAGTCTTCTTCATCACAGCAGGTTAACAGAATTGTTATGACACGCCACATCCAACCTGCAGAAATCTCATCAAAAAAGCTCAACTCACAGGAGCAGAGGAGTGAGAGGGAGCAGACATCATCAGAGCACCCATATGAGTTCAAAGCCACAGTCCCCTTAACCCAGTCTTGCAACAGATGACCACTGAACTGAAAAGGATGGGATAAGCATGAACTGACTCAGCTCCCCTGAAGTACTTCAACGGAATTATGAAATCTACATTTAACTTTTTTTTTTTCACCTTCACAGAAAGAAACCTGTTTTCCATTAAGCTTTGTAAACAGCCTACACTTAAACACCTACGTGAGAGAATAAAACGGTCTGGTAAGTGCTGTTCCTTTATCAGTAAGTTACCCATTTGGGACATAAAATGATTAAAAACAAACAAGCAAACAAAACAGGAAAGTTTGTTTCTGCAATGTACTGCAAATCCAAATGGCAGGTTTGTGGTATACACCTGTTTGTTTCTGCCTTTTCTTTTTGTTTTAAACGAAAACCCAGACACAGACTTAGTCCATATGATTGGCACCGCTTTGTCCTCTTGGCAGGAAGAGCCACCTATCTAGCACGTAAAACCACACTATTGCCCAATGGGAAAAGGCAGCCAATTATCCAGAACAAATTGTGACTGTAACAGTGAAGATCATTTTATTATTGCCTGGAGGGTTTTTGAAGCTCTCCCTATGAAATTGTCTCGTAAATAATTCAATGAAAGTGATTTACTTTGGTGGGAAACTTATAAGGCAAAGCCTTTCAAAAGAGTATTCTGTCAAAAGTTATTTAAATTAATTTAATCTTAAGTTCCAAACAAATTTACTTGGATCAAATTTCAATACCAATTAACAAAGGCCGGTAATTTCTTTGTGTGTTAAGTTAAACGGCTAGAAAGGAGCTAACAACATAGTTATGTTCACCCTATTCCTGTCCATAAATACTGCAACATGTTCCTAAGAAGTAGAAGCCTCTGATCATAAGCCATGAAGAACTTGCAAGGGCTTTAAACTGGCTTCTTTAAAGCTCCACAGCACATCTCATGCACCAACTGTGATGCATCCCAAACTGACTAACCCGCAGCACAGTATGCCGGTGGCAAAGCTACGGACTGTATTTGGAGCTACTCTAAAGTTCATAGCCGTGCCAGTCAGGACAGAACAAAACCTTGTTTATGTAACACGAATTCACCCCCACGACAAATGGAATAAGCTTTTCACATGAAACACAAGCATTCACCCAACTCCTGGACACATCACGTTCCTCCTCCACTCCTAAAAAGCTGCAAAAAAAAAAAAAAATCATCTCTCTCTCCACCCCCCAAATAATTGTGGTATTACTGTCCACAATGGACAAAGGAAAAAAAGCCAAAGTGAATGTTGCTCCACCAAATTAAGAAACAAACGAAGGGCAACCAGTCCTAAAAGTCATCATTTCTTGCCACTTCAGAGGAACAGCAGAATTCATTCCCAAATCTATTGTATTTCACCTTGGGATAATTTAACCTGGAAAGAAAGATCTTAAAGTGACTTATCTTTAGTCTGACCGTGCCCCACCGATGGCATTAGGTCTCCAGCTCATACTTGCCCAATGCAAACGCTGTTGCATAGGGCCCACGTGTACTGCAGCAGCGTCCACCCATGGCTAACAAACAGAAAGGTGTAGAACGAGAGCCTATGTCCTCCCGTAACTGGTGAAGGAACATGACCAGTGTTAGAGATCTTGACACCTCTAAATGCCAGTACAGATTCCAGTAGCCTTAAACATGTTTTAAAGTGATTTGCTTAAAGGGCAAAGCATATTCCAATGCCCAAATATCAACTATTTGTCTGAACGTACCCTGAAATACAGACAGCAAAATGGAAAAGGAACATGCCTTCATAAACACTATTTACAGTGGTTATCTGACTGGATTCTTTTCTTCCCTTTGCTATTATTTTCTTTCAGCTTTTGCTGTGCAGCTACCTGTTACGGGAACACAAGTATTTGCAAACCAGCTCTGGACCATCTTTTGAAGCCATCTCAGACTTCTGCAAAATTATCGCACGATATCAAACATGCTAGGTATTGCAGGTTGCAGGATGAAGTTGTCTAAATTAAAGCCAAATTCAGAGAAGTACGTTTTAAGTTACCACAAGCTATCTTTCATGAACTGCCAACTCATCTTTAACAGCTGGGGGCTTGAGAGCCTGTGAGCATGATCAGTACAGGACCATAATTACAGAATCTAATTTTCAGAAACTCAGATTTTCAGAGGAAGCATGAATTTATATGGAACTGGATTTGTCTACTAATTCATATGTAGTAAAATGCTTTTTCTTCAAATCTCTCACAGGATTTGACAGAAAAAAAAGGCAGTAAAGGAACAGTAATGCTGTGTCAACTCCCTTTTTGGAGTTACTGTTTCTCAGTAGTTAACGCAGCTAGTGGGAGGTTGTATCAATTCAATTTGGAATCTGAGCTTTCCTTTTCCTCCCCCTCCCTTTTGTTTTATACCAGGTTTTATTGGAAAAACCAAGTACTCTTAAATCACAGTAGCTATGATTAAACACCTGGTCACATGGTTCAATATGTATCGAGGATAAATACCAAGAAGGAACGCAAGCCATATTAGTTTAACATAGCGCTGATACATCATGCTAAAGGTGGATGGTTGTGCCACTTCAAAAGCAAGAAGAGCAAACAATATTTGCAAGTTAATTTACTAGGGTTGTAGTTCTTCACATCCTCCTCCCACCACTGAAGATACTTCCTTTTACCAGCATTGCACAAAGAGAGGTTGTGAGTGACCTACCCTATTTCTGCATGAGGGAATGGCGAAGGAGAGGGTTTCCCCCATTATTTACAACATTTTCACTCTTTACCTCCACCTTAGACATAAAAGAGGTAGCAGATGCTCTTCATGAAGAAAGCCTCAGCAGAGAAGTGCTAGGAAGCAATTTAGAAAGGAACTGTAACTGGCGAAACAAATGTTCAAGTCTGGTCTGACTCAGGCAAAACAGGACTATTAAACTAGTTTTTTCCATGCCCCAAGTGACAACCTTACCTCCTGAGCTTTTATAGCATTGGTAAGTACTCTTCCATCAGTTTTATTGCAACTTGAACTCAAAACATTTTTCTTTGAAAACTTTTTGCTACGTTCCTGTAAAACAGTTCCGTTTCAGTGTATTGACAGGGATAAATAGCCATTAACTTAAATATTCCTGGCTATGTTTAACTACTACCAAGCTAAGGTGTAACACAGTTGTGCCTCTGGCCTCATTTAGATCTCTGGTTGTACCTTTTTATCTATACCACTGTTCATTTTCTATGACTGTCTATTGTATTGATGGAATTAGGGCAATCCTTTCTAAAGCTGTGGGCAACAGGAAAACAAATGTAAGGTAACCTGCATTTCACAGGGATTTGAACTCTACTTCTAAAGGACAAATCCGCAAATACAGTTTTTAATAAAGCTGAAACTTTGACATGGCAGTTTAGAAAATAATGCTATTCTATTAATCCTCATCATCAGATAGGATTATATGACAAACATTACATATTTTAATACTGCAGTAATCACAAAAGTGGAACTTTTTATGGAAGCATTCTAAAGCTCTTATCAAATGTATACGTTGTATTATTTATACCCAAAGTCCCAAATCCATATTTTATGCAACTTCCAATTACTCTTCTAACATAGTACTTATTAATTTAAAAGCAGTGATACTTATTAACTTCGATTTGACCAGATGGCCAGTGGCTTTGTCATCTGTAGCAACAGATTAACTCCTTTCAAGTTTCTCACGACTCTAAACACCTTAGATGCTTTCTCACCACTCTATACATTGCAGAGCTAGTTCTCTCACATGCTAGTGGGGGAAAAAAAAAAAAGGCATGAGATGCTCAAGTAATACAAAATGGTATACAATAATGAGGCAGCTGCAAGATTCTGAAACAAACTTCTTAGTTTAGAAGAGTTTTGGCAGAACTCAGAGAAGAAGAGGAGGAGATTAAGCAAGTGGAACAATAAACTATGTTAAATTCTGCCTGATAAACAAATAACACAGGAAAAAAACATAGAGATATTGAGAGACAACATTCATATTGCATGAAACAGGCTGATCAGCTCACAGTTGTGGAGTTCACAGTGAAGTTTATTTTTTAATATATTCCATGTCAATTCTTGAACAACCTTTTCAGTAGAACCAGGAAGAAAATGTTCTCTTTTCTTCTGTAATGTACGGTCAGATCTTGACCTAAGACTGATAACCACAGAAAGAAGCTACCAAAAGGAAAAGAATTCAACCCATGGAAAATCTAAATTATCAGCAGCAGCTATGTTTAGTATTAGGTACAAGAAACTTTTGCATCTGCATTCATTAAAAAAAAAAAAAAAGNTATACTGTTACTACATTTGAGGAAAGGGATTTCAAAAAGTAATTGTTAATTAAGGCAAGAAGCAGAAACCAGATCTAGGTTCTTTTCCCTGCTGCGGGGTGCACTTGTTTCAACTTCCACAAAAGATTTCCAGTCAACTATCTACTCCAAACAGGATTTAAATCAAAAGAAGGAAACAATTACTTGCTATGCTTACACTCACAAGCCTTAAAGACTGAATGAAAACTGCTAAAAGAGCTCTGAAACAACGGAGGAGATCACGTTCCATTTTCAAAAGTAGCATTTAAAACTTGAGTCCCACAAGATAAAAATCTACAGTGCTTATGAAAATTCCATACTTTGAAAAATAAGAGCATTTTCAAAATGCATTTTTCCCTTTCAAAGGTCTTCTATACAACTGCCTCAAGTATTCTCGCTCTCCCTGTCAAAAAATAAAAATAGTAGCACAGTTTTGATAAACAAAGATTTACACATGAGAATCCTCTTAGGGAGGCAGATTACATGGTTAGTAATAGCTAGAGCTCCCAGAAAAATGAAGTAGTCGTGTATTTTAGTTGTGTTAAAACAACGCCTGAACTGATTGCTTCAGAACTTGTGCTGTTTCTGAAGCATTTTCTATCATCCAAAATGATTCTGGAACAATAAACAAGACAAGAACCCTCAAAAACTTGAGCAGCAACTTCAAACTTAGATATCATTAGTTTAAGATGTTTAAGATGTGATAGTTTAAGTCCTTTTACTAAAAAGGACCAGTGAAAAGTTACCTTCTCTTGAAAACAGAAACTTAAAAAAAAAAAAAAGGTCTATCACCCAGTTTCATGTGAACAGATATCGCGTCTCAAAAATAACAGGTTTTCATAAATAACCATGACATTAACTTGAAGGGGTCTGAACACAATTTAAAAGGTCTCATTTTCATAATGTTTCAGTTTGTGCCTTTCTTTAAATAACTAATAAGTACTTTGAAAACCATGGACTCAGCATCCATAAATTTTTTTCTTATGAAAATTTGAAGATTGTTCTTCACCAAGAGAAGAGAAAAATTTGGAAAGGAAAATTCATGCAGTTCTGCAAATGTTTAAGTTTTCAGTAAAGCAACTTCCTCACCTTAATATCTATTCCAATAAAGGAGAAGCAGAGAACAGGAGAGTTGAAGACAGATTTATTTTGTGCTTTCCACTAGTGATGACTAAAAAGCTGTTTGAGAAGTAACAAAATGTTAAAATTACTGGAAGTTGTATCAGCTACTCACTTCATGCAGTATTTTGTTGAATGTAAATAAATTGGTAGAAGATTATAGGCTTACTACTCAATTTATGCCTCATAAGAAATTATATACAAGATTTCTTCATATTTAAAACTGTTTTTCCAGATCGCCTACGACATAAGCAGAATACTTAAAAAATGTTATCATTCAAAAATCATTAGGTTGACTAAGCTGGTGAAGAATCCTAACTGAAAGGATTATCAAAACTTTATTTACAATAGATTTTTTTTTTTCCTTTTAAGACTAAAATAAAAGCATCGTGCATCTTTCTATGTTAACAACGAATACTTTGGTCTAAAGGTTAACTTTAAAAATATAAACACTGTTAAATGGCTTAAAAGTTTAACCACGAGAAAATAAGAGCTCATCTAATTTGACTAAATGAAAGTGCAGGAAGGAATCTAATTTTAGGTGATTGATAGTTCTGGTAAACTTGCAGAGAGTTAGTTTATTGTTGAAATTTTCAATGCTTCAGAGGCTTAAGGAACAATTCCACCGCTCTATGCTTTAACTCAAGGATTATGTTACAGGAGTAAAAATACAGTTGTTTTCCAAGTCCCAGTTACTGGTTTAGGCTGTATATTGTGTAAATAAATAAACTACAAACATCTCTGCAGACACTGTCATAGTACCTACTGACTTTAATAGGGAGAAGGGAGGATAACAAGCAAGTGGAAAAGTCCTGCTGCACTATTTCATCTTCTCCTGTGGCTCGTACAACTGCATACGAATATACATAGCTTGGAAACAGAAAAACTCTTAGCCATTGAAACAATAAAGTTCTGTCCAATTTTAACAGCAAACAGGACCTTAAAAATTCAGTCCTCACTTGTCTATCACCTAAATAAACAGAGAAAATCATGCAAGCCGAAATATTTACATCAGTGAGAGAATACGAAGCATTTTGCTTAGGTTGAAAGGCAAGAGGAATGTCTGCGTTTTCCTGGACTACTGAGAATATGACACCCCCCCAAAAAAGGACCTTTGTCTTTTACCATGAATGCAATTATGGAAGAAATGTATGGAGGGAGTGGAAGTCCCTCCACGTACTGAAAAAATAAAGCACCCTTCCCCCGTATCTTGCCCTGACTGTTAAAAAAAAAAATCACTTTGATTTTAAGCTATGTGTTGTATCTGTCAGCAAACAAATAAAGGTCATATCAGAGTGTGCAGAGAATGCTAATTTCATTTGGTAAAAAAATGAAAATAAATAGATACAAATGAGCCCATAGATTAAAAGAAAATCCTGTCTGAAAGGCTTATTAAGAGTAATTTGTTATGTTTTCCTCCTAATTACTGAAATTAATAGTAATAATATATCCTACACTCCCACGATTAATGGGAGATGTTTCCTTTCTTGGTGCGTACTTTTCCAGCAAGAAACAGTTACTCAAAGCCCCATTTTAAGAATTTGCTTCATTGGGGAAGCTTCAAACAGGTATGAAATGAGTCAAGTGTTAAGTGTTTATACATAACATGATAGATATAGATATACAAAAATAATCTATCTCCTTTTTGGTTAAACACATCAATACATTAGAGTAGAACAAAGACAAATTTCTTGCATGTTCGAAATATTCAAAGGTGATGACACCCTTAACCGGAGGAAATGCAGCCCTCTGGCCCCATTCTGAAGTAGGTCTCAATCACCGAGCTGATACCTGCAGCCTGGCTCTGGAACTAAATGCCTATTCCTGTGTCTGCCAGATCTCCCATCAGCATCCTTTGGAACAGCATTTAACCATATCAATGCAAAAATATAGCTCTTAATTTTCCACCTTTTTGCAGACAACTACAGCAGCAAAAATCCCTACCTCCCTTCACAATTAACTGTTTCTCAAAGACACATTTGTATTTTACGAAAATAACACTTTCTTTAGGCAGATGCTTCAGTATAACCCGTGCAGCATCTCTGTCTTCTTCTGGCAGAGTCCTCACTACAGAGTGGATGAGACTACTACGGCCTTGGCTGAACTGGATTTTTATTGTTTTTTTAAACATAAGGTTACACCTAAAGGATGGTAATGACAAACAGTAGAATTTGGAGGTGGCACACAAGCGTCTTTAATAGAGATCTGTGGTATTTAGCCATGTGGGGTTCAGTATTTGTTCAGAAACATTACTTCACTTTTTTTCTACTCATCATTAAATGAAGACATTTTGAGAGCACGAACTAGTCTGTAGTTTGTAACCATAGTGGGATCTGCTCAAAAAGGTAGCTATTTTAGCCATGTCAACAATTCTTCTCCTTAAATATTTTTCACTAAATTCAGAAAAGGAATAAAA
>RSEF01000022.1:4771337-4829244 GCA_003993805.1 Himantopus leucocephalus
GGGATGCCTGATTTCAGCTGGGGCGCGTGCTAACCATGGTTCCAGCTTTCCATGGTTCACCCAGGAGATTTTAGAGCTTTTGGAAACAGTGCGTCCTGTGAAACTGTGAGTCTTAGCTAGCAAATTACGATATCAGTTTGAGTGCCACCATGCATATGCCCTTAAAAGTTAATTTCACTGACTGCAATACAGTTGTCCTGACTGAAATTGGCATAAATGGAAGTCACACCCCTGCTTTTTACCCCTGGATGCTTAAAAGGGTTAAGAAAATTCATCCCTCTGAGGGATCAACAGCATAATTCAAAACATGTATATTATGTAAACATCTGCCTATGAATGTATGCAAGTAAGAGTATTCCACAATGTAAGCAAATTCAGAGCTGTCACAATAATCCTATTCCATTGCCTTCCTGAATTCTGGTAGTAATGATATAAATGGGATATTTTGCAGCCAGGATTTGGATCTGAAGGAACTTCCAGTGAACGAGTCAGAATCAATTCTGATTCTGATTCTTGAATCAATTCAAGTCAGGAGAGTCACAAGAGGCAAGATAAAAGCCAAGCCCAAGAACAAATTAAATATCAAAGTTCAGAATCACTTGAAACAGACAACTCTTACAGTAATGGAAAAAAACAAAACCTATCCTTTTGGTAAAACTGATTGAAAAGGGTAATAACTGCCTTTGTGAAGCTTACCTCACCAAATGTTTTTATGAAATGACTCATCTAGTTACATGTACAAGCCAGCAAACATTTTTTTAATGCTTCCAGAAGCCATACAGAGTCAAAGTAAAGACTTTGCCAAGTTAAACAGCTATTGAGTGAGACCTTAAGGTAGCTGTCACTGGTCTTCAAACACACTTAATGTCAGCATTCCCTCCTCTTCGCACAAGCATTAGAAAAGAAGGCTGTTCTACAAGTTGTGGCAAATTTGTTCTTGTTAGAGAATTACCTCCCACTCTAGAAATAGAAATTGTCTGTAGAAAAATAATGCTTTAGCAGTGGAAAACCCATGAGAAGTCATAGGCACTGTTCACGCATGATGCCTTCTTACTTTCATGTTTCTTGTCATATCAGCATCTGTGTCCTGGTCTTCCAAGAGCCCTAGTTTCATATCCCTACTCACGAATCCAAAATTAAAGAGGAATGTGCATGATACCCAAGCACCAGAAAGGCATTAATATACATACAAGCAGAGGCTGAGAGAGCTGTGGTTATTTAGCCTCTAGGTGGGGAAGGGGAAACATTATCAATGTGAATAACTGTCTGAGGGTAGGGACCATGGAAGAGCGAGCCAGGCTCTTCTCTGTGCAGTGACAGGTCAAGAGGCAGCAGATGCAAATTGAAATACAGGAAATTCTATCTAAATGTAAGAGAAACCTTTCTTGCTGTCAGGATGCCACAGACATGAAGATGTTGCCCAGAGAAAAGGTGGAATTTCCATCCCTGGAGATATTCCAAACCCAACGGGACACAGCTCGGAGCTAGCTGCTCTAGTTGACTGTGCTTCAAGCAGGGCGGTCAGACTAGACAATCTTCCAGCCTCAATCATTCTGTGCTGTAGAGTTTCTTTTAATACTACCTTTAGCAGAGTATATATATAAAAAACATAGTTCACCTGACTTAATATTTTGCATTTCTGTTCCAGAGAAAATACTAGCGTTTTTCCTCATTGTGACTTGAAACAAAAAAGAATTAATTTTTCACAAGGAAAAACATAAAATTGTTTCATGTCAGCTTGAACACTGCATTAAATTACAAACTTCAAACAAAAACCACTAACAGTTATTCTGAAATGACACTCTAAACACAGTGATTTCAAGAACGACCTTCAACTACATAACATTTTGATTTCAGATTTTTTTGTTTTCCCTTTTTTAAATTGAAATTAATTCCTATGGAAAATATGCATGCAAAAACATTAACAAAACATTTTTAGCCACTTTTTCAGAACAGGGCAAGTTCTCACTTATACCTCAGTCAACACTGACTGAGGGGGCAAAAAAAAAAAATCCCCAAACCCCAACATCTGTTTTGAGATAAACAAGAGCCTAGGGGTCTCACACTGGACAGGCCGTTAGAGCATCATAACCAAAGCCCACCTTGTAAACCTAAATTAAACCTGTTTGATATGACAGCTTACCACAATGAAGTTCTAACTAAGAAAGATATACCAACTCTTAAGAGACTTCCAGTAGTACAGCTGTAAAACAACAGGGCTAGATTCTCCAGCGTTACTCCCAAGAAAAGTCGGTATTAATTCCACAGAAGTAGAAACAAAATTGGTATAAGGCCTAAGGAAGGGTGTCAGGATTTTCCATTAATGAAAACATCGCTCTTTCCACATAACAGTTTTAAAAATAAACTGTTTATAGCTCCATATTAAACAAAGAAGCCAGAATTCACCAGGAAAACCTTGTTCCCTGGATCCATGCCACAATGCACACTGTATTAGGAAATCATTTGAAATATTAATACAGCAGTTTATCCTGGACATTTGTACAGACACTGAGCTCAAGCCGTCTCCCCGGCTGTTTGTGCCAAGTTCAACTCTGAGCTGGCTCCCTGGAGAGTCTTTGCTAAGCAGAACTGAGAAGGGGAAAAAAAAAAAAACCNAAAAAAAAAAAAACCACAAAAAAAACACAAAGAGAAATTGCTGCTTTAAAGGAAAGAGGGAGAGACAAAGGGTTGGAGAATGGGACAAAAAGATCCAAAGGACCTTCTCTTTCTATGGCTGTCTTCAGAGCTAAAGAGGTCACAGCTTTTAACAAAGCCTTGGGCTTTTTAAGCCAGCAAAGGGTTTCATCTGTGGGCATCTCCTTAGCCTTACCCATCCCTTCCTCTGTTCATAGCGGAAACAAGATTCTCCTCAGCAATTCTGCACCCTAATCTTGTCCAAGAGAAAGAAAAGTTCTGTCCTTTATTTTCTGGACTGGCTTGCAAGTTGACCAACAAACTGAAAGTTGCAATATGTGAGGGCTAAATAACCTCTCCCAGTACTACCATTTCCATCTCTATATCTAGGTTAACCAGGTTAAAAGACAATCTTCAGTCACTGACTATATATTTTCTGCCCAGGAAATCTAGCAAGCAGGTTCTGTAAACGCTGCTATTACCCTCTTCACTGCTGCAGGGCTTTGCCTTATTACACTAGATTGGTTTCCTCCTGGGAAGATGATGCTCAGGTGTCACTAGTGGGAATGTTTTCACCTTTTACTGCCTCCCCCTGTCAAGCACATGCAAACTCACATGCACTTTCAATACACCACCTAGAAGCTAGGGGCAGTAGTCAGCAATATGTCAAACACATGAACAAACCTAAATCAATTCATCCTGCCAATATAAAAAAAAAAATTCCATGAAGTTTTGTAGTGTGTACTCTTCACAGCTGTCCTTGTTAATGTAGTTCTGGACTCCAGGCGAACGTACATACCAGTAACAATTAAAAAAAACAGACCCTGTGAGAATATTGTGGTCCACTTTCCTCATCTACATCCTTCTTTTGTAAAGCACCAGGAGAGCATTGGATGAATTCAAGTTAGCCAGGAACGCAAAATCCATGCTGAATAATTGCCTCTCAAAGCAAAGAAAAATAATGAATGGAAAGGCATTAGATTAGAAATCCAAAAAGTCTTAATTTCATAGAACTGAAGCAAAGTCCATCTGATCTTAGGGCAAAATCTGAGTTTATTTCCTCCTTTGCAAAAGCGGATAATCTCTTTCCTCCCAACTCCTACCCAGATAAGCTGTAAAGGTTCAGGGCATTGAAGTGTCTTGTACATTTTGGTTTCAACCAAGTTTAACTTCATTCATGCTGGTTGTTTCAGTGTTTTCCTGCACAGTGTGAAAATTAAACAGAAATTCCCCCACTCAAACTGGTTAAGAGAACCACAAGAAGTGAGGGACAAAACACAACCATATTGAGAATTTTGACTAGTTACAGTTTCCTTGAGTTAACACAGCTAATTCAGATACTGCAGGAAGTAAAGCAAAGGACACAGACACTGAATGACATTAAAAAGACAAGAAAAAGATTAAAATAATTTGTTGGACACTGCTAATAAAAAAAAAATGATGTTAGGAAGCATTGCTATTAAATGTTCTGATGTTTAATGGTGGTTTTCTTTAGGGAAACTTGAACATCTTTTGTAAACCAACAAGATTATACAAGAAATACCCGACTCCTCTCTATTTGTTCTTGAAATTGGAACTTACAGGACCAAAAAACACTTCATCATTCAGGTCCAAAAAAGACAGAGAAGGATGTTACGTATGAAACAGGGGAACCCTGTTTGTCTGGGCATTAGTGAATGCAAATATTGAATAATATTACAAATCAATATTGTTAAATCAGTCACTGAGAACCAAATTCAGTCTTAGAGCGCTGCCAGTAAAATCAATGGAATTATGTAAAAGTGTTATTAAATTTAAAATTAAAAATAACAAACCCACAAAAAACCCACAACACCAAATTGCCATCACGCAACTGCTACAATAACCTGCCTTTTTTCCTTTTTTTTAATGATTTTTAATCTTATAAACATTGTACTTTCACTGGCCATTTTACCTTAGACTCTTGTCATTTGTTGCCTGAAGCAATCAAGTCTGGAAATTCCTGGTTTTGTTACAAAAGTTCACGGTAGTCAATACCGAAGCTCAGTTTGTCTTTAACTGTCAGATGTAGGAACTGAGTGGATTAGGTGACCCTAACTTTGTTTTATCCAGTGTGGTATATTACTATACAGAGGCACAAGTAATGGAGAAAAGGAAAAAACGGAGAACGGGTGACCTGAGTTGTCAGCATAAAATACACAGTAACAGCACAGCAGTTCATAATAGCAAGGAAAATATCAAAGAAATACAATACTTTGCTGAACATGGGGTATTCAACGTAATTATTAATGCAAAGAATGAACATTATTACCATAATGTAACTCAAGCTGCATCTGAACAGGGCCCCCTGAGGGAAACAACTTGATGTATGTTTACAATCAAGTGTACTGGGGAAACAAAAGGACACTCTAACTGAAGAGACATATTTATCTGTGCAGTATTTAAAAATAGCAGAGAGCAACTTCCAGATAAATCATCATCTTTCTAGGAATACAATCTTTGCTCTCAGTAACAGATCAAGCAGTCACAATTTATGTTCAGGTTACACCTATAAAGAATATACAGACTAATAAATAATTAATAGATGTTACAGATGAGAATAGTGCTTTAAAAGCACATCAACAAAAATTATTTTAGGAGGTTAAAATCAACTTGCAGCTCTACAGTGTGTTCAATCATTTCCCCAAGTATTTACCAGTTATTGAACTTCTTAAATATTGTTAGTAGGGTCAAGTTAACAGATCGAGAAAGTCCCAAATCTCATTAGAACAGAGAGCCATGAAGCACAAATAATGGGCCTCCAGTTAGGAGATAAAGCTCAACTCTTGCTACAGACTTCCTGCCACTCATACAAATGTGCTTCAGCCATTTCTTCCTTCTGCGTCACACCTTCAAAATTGCTTATAGACTAAAAGTCTTGCGGGGAAAAAAAAAAAAGAGCATTCTTGCACATTCTGTTCAGGCCACAATGATTGTATTCTGACATTGTCAAAACATGCCATCATATTATCATATACCTGAAAAATTAAAAGTTATAAAAATCTTAGTGAAATGAATTTGACTTTGTGAAAACCAAGCTAGAAAGTTGAAGTGATTTGTTTTGACAATTCTTCCACCTAAAACTTTATCTAAGCCTACATCTTTCTGGGAAATGTTTCAATTCTGACAAAACCGTGTTTTCCAAAGAAAACCTGTCCGTGCCCAAAACGTTTGCACTGCTGCTGCAGCGCATAAAATTGGACTGAGTTCCCAGCAAGCTCTTTAAGACGTTATTGTCACTGATGCAGCATGTCTGGCATGAACCTGGGGGCAAGCAATGACCTGAAGGTCTTTGTTCAGCATATTGCTGCTGTTTGCTTACACGTTACTTTCCTTTAATGCTCCAGCACCTCAGCCTCTCTGGTCTCCAGCAGATGTTAACACACTTGTCTCCTGGAAAGCAGTAACTCACAGCTACCTTAGCCTAAGCAAATACATGTTTGTATCACTCACTCTCTGGAGAGTTTTTGGCAGAAAACTGCCTGTTAGCCCACTTTGTAGAAAGCGCTTGGTCAGAAAAGTGAATACAGTGCATGGATCCAAATTAGCATAGTTACATGACAGCTTGTATCAGTCTGCCTAAATAAAATTGTTTTCTTTACAACGAGGTGAGGGCTTTGTTAGTTTTTTTAACACTATTAATAAAGTTCATTAGTTACAAAGATTCATTTAAGGGGCTAAGGGGAATGGCCATAAGTGCTCTCTAGGCTGAAGGAAGCCTATAGGCACCGTGAGCGTTAAAACATATTAAACAGCACGAGCCCAAGAGCCCTCTGGAGTTTTCTTTGAGTGTATTACTTTTAAATTAGAGATGGGAAATTTTCCCTGTTGAAGCTGGACAGAAAACAGCTGTGCTCATTAAAAGAGGAGGAACTGCTAAGTAGTTATATAATCAACACTATGTAATTAACAGAGAATTATAATAGTAGATCTAACACTGAGCTGAAGTTGTGTGCCATGCAGAATGCTAACAGCTCTGCAGTCGGCTGCCCTTTATGTTGCTCCCCTTGTTCAATCGCGTTGCCCAGGCTGCAGATCCAAACGCCGCCGTGCTCCTCAGGCTCGCATAGCAACTGAGACAAGGCTTCTCCACGCCAGCTTGGTAAGAAAAGCTTGCTCAGAGGAGTCAGCCAATCCAGCATTTTCTTATTGCCAACACAAAAATGTCTATGCTGTTTTGTAACAAGAGTATCAGGTAGTCAAGAAGAACTTCCACAGAGCAGGAGGGTGGAGGAACACATCCTAGAATTCGTGGAGCCTTCCCCCTGAAAATTTCCACGTGCTCCTGGCCATTGTAAAAGCACGCTGAGCAGCAACGTGAGAGGACTACTGAAGCAGTCCCACATGTAGAGCTGTGGAGACTCTATCCACATGAAAAATCCCATATGTAGCACCTGAAGACTAGACACAAAGATGTCCCTAGCTCATACCATTTATTTGCAGGTCCCTCTCCGTGGGGAATCACATAGGCTGTTTATTGATGGGATCACTCAGCCAGTGAAATGTTGCTAGCATGGCAAGTCAACAAACCTAAGAAAGACAGAGCATCTGCCATAGCTAGAGCCAATCTGAACATCAGAAAATATCTGAATGTAAGGACAGACCTCTGAGTGAATTTACAGAAGCAAAGAGCACTAGCATGCAACATGAGAGATGAGGATTCAGCTTCTTGTGCCATCAGGGAGCTTGAACAAACCCCTTTCAAAGATACTCCTGTTGCATAACTTCCACTGATTTTAATGAGAATTAGATACACAAACACTTAAAAAAAAATCCCTGCCCTCTAAAAGTCCCTCTATTCCTATTTCTACTGTACAGATAGGAAATCAATCACTCTTTCCTAAACCACGCAGGTGTCATCTCTGCTAAAGAAGCGTGATACACTCCAGTGCCACGGTGGCAATGAGAGTCAACCCCGAATGCAAAAACACAGGGACCAATAACCCTGTGTCATTTTGTTTTAAGGCTGCTGCACCGTGTTAGCTGGAGGGCACCTCATGCAAATTCATTCCTTGGCGCCAACAGTTTACAGCAGGCAGGCTTAGCTATGCTGTAATTATTCAGCAGAAACCTTCAAAATTCAGAGAAGAAAGTAAATAACTCTAAACTATATGCAGTGGCCTGCCACCCTTGTCCTGCCATCATCCGCTTCCACCTGCCCTACAGGACAGGATCTTCCTAGTTGGGCAAGTGTGCACTACAACTCCAGGTACCCAAAATGCCGTAAGGATGCAGAGACTACAAAGGCCGCAGATTTGCCCTGCCAGGGCTGAGACCCTTCTCAGAAAGGGCTATTGTGGAAAGGAAAAATCCATTACAGCATTTGTCTTCCCCCAACTGCAACACGTTCAAGCTTTCTGGGATTCAGCTCTACTACTGTATCCTTCATCCCAGCTTGTTTGCTGCCAAGAAGAGCAGGAGATAATACTGATTATAGTTGATAGAAACAAAAGGTACAGCTGGGAGTCCTCCACAAACTGCTGACATTGGAAGTGATCATTAGCACTGAACAAAACTACTACTGAACCACCATAAACTGCTTTTAAGCTGCCTACTAGTGAATATATATTTACTAAACAACTTGGTCTCTCCTCCATTATCCACAAGCAGACTGACAAGCGCATTCCTTACCCCATGCCTGGATTTGGCACTCTGTGGGATATAAAACTGCCAAATTCTAAACTGTTTTGGTCACATTTAAATACAAATGCACCAGAGGCATCCTCCCTGTGTTTCCTGAAACGGAATTCAGTTTGCTTCAAATTGCCATTATACAAAAGAGTTCTGACGGTGGCGCACATGTCTTCCAGATTCAGTCTTTTGCTTTTTCAAAACTGGCAAGTCAGGTGGGCCAAAAGCTGCATAGTCTGTCCTCCTCCTCCCTTCCCCCAGAGAAATGGGATATTGAGACTTTCAAGTACATTCATCAACCAGCAAGTACGTAGTAAATTTTAAAATACAACCTAGGAGTCCCAGTTTCCTAGTCTTTTTCTCTAACCACTAGATGACACTACTTCCTTATATACCAGCCCACTTTTCCAAGGTGTCTGAGCACTTCCACCTCTTCTTGGCTCCAGCTGGAGCTCTGGATGATCATGAGTTCTGGGTGTCAATTCCTAACTTGAACACAGAAATAAAATAATTAACAGACTAGAAGATAAGCAGCTCAGCTATACTGCAAAGTTCTTCTTTCATATGTTTTCCTTTCCTTTGTGCCTGACTCTTCTTTTCCCAGCCTAACCAGACTTTTCCATGTAGATGTTTTGTGCAGTTTTCTTGCAGTCTACTGAAAATTCCATAATTACCAAGGCATAACCAAAGGAGATAAATAATTAAGGGCTAATATTAACCAAGCATTCCAAACAGCTCTTCAAAAATTCCTGGATGCAAGGTTATTCTTATGAGTCAAGACACATCTGTTCAGGAGGTATTCACTTACGACAGAAAGTTAAAAGTCCTTATTCTGCAACAGGATCTGCCAGAGCATATATTGAGTCATAGCAAGTCTCAGGGATCTTAATCTGGATTCACTGAATGGGATGCCAAAACTATGATTTAGAATTACTGCTACTTCCTGTTTGCCCATTTTTAGTGATTACTCAATAGCACAAGTCAATGTTGCAGTATTGCAAGTGCCACATGATGCATGAAAAAGCACTTCATCAACTGCTTTTGTATGAGTTTAATGATAAGGATTGGACAGACTATTTTAGCTTCCCACATTAAAACAGAATTGTGTATTTTACTTTACACTTCAAAACCTCCTTTTTTCTTTTCCTCAAGGGTTGGTGGTTTGGGGGTTTTTTTTAATTGCTTCTGGAATGGCACACTGTCATTTAACCCTCTTGTTCAGTCTCATTTTCCACCTTCTCTATTTTCACACACAATTGAACTGACTTACAGCAAAATAGAATTTATTAAGCTGAAGACAATGTGGGTAATCAACATAACGCACTGTCTGCTAATCCCTGGTTACTCCATTCGTTTTTTAATGTTTATTCGACTTTTGGTCTACATTGTTTAGAGCAGAGAATATGGATTTTCTTCACTGAGAAGAGTCATTCAATTGGAAAATGCGTGTGATACTTTGTATGTTGTATGCACAAGTACCAGCACAGCACTTGATAAAAGGACCATCAATCAAATCAGTGTAAGGAGCTTTAATTCTCAAGGCTCTGAAAATTCTTTTTAACAGCCTGTACAAAAGAAGCAGCAGCATGAGGGGCTGCATAAATGTACTTAGCAAAAGCATAGTCAGAAGGTTGTGATTATTCATTTCCAGAAGCACACACAAGTCCCAGCTGAGATCTGGCTGCCTCTGCATATGGATTTGTATATGCACATCAGTAGAGTTCACCTGTGCTGGAAAGGATTTGCAAATCAAGATCTCAATCCCACAAAGACCCAGAAAGTGTGATTTACCATGCAGACTTTGATTCACACCATCCACCTTTCCCACAACATTGTTACCCTAAACACACCAATAGTATAACATTCGGGGATGCATGGGACCATTATTGCAAGGAACATTGGGTGAAAGATGCATGGGTACTCAGAACTATTCAACACAGCACTATTAGTTTATTACTTTAAATTTACGCTACATTAGCAATCAGTTTTCCCATCTCTTTGAAGCAGATGCTGCAGCAAGTAAAAACAATAACCCAAACAGTAGCAAACAGGCCTATTTTTAAAGGAGAGGGGGGAAAACCAAACGCAAACCAAACCACACAATAATATAAGAAAGGGTAAGTGTTCAGTGTCCCAGATGGTTTGCTTCACATAAAAGCAAAAAATCACTGTCAGCATAGCAAAATCTATCCTACAGTACATTATTAGCTTTGAGAACACAGGTACAGCCAACATGAGACACGAATCAAAATCCAACACATGTCCAATTTCCCCATGTCAAGACATGTAGTCTCATTTCAACAGGCAAATATCTAACCTGAATTATTGCTGATCTGTATACACCCAGATATCGCATTACAAACAACAGATTCAGTCAACTGAATAATCGACAGAAAATTAAAAACAGCTCTTTTACACATATCTGATTGCAGTATCTGACAGCGCTTTCTGTAATGCAGGGTGGTCGGGAGGAGGAACATGCTATTATTTATACAAGATGAACAACAAGCTCAATTGAAACATTTTACCAAACATATCCTCATGGAGATATTTATCCCTTTTTATTTTTTATTTAAAATAAATGGTATCTCTATTTGTATTTAATTTCCACTTTGTTTCATTTCTAACTGACATGCCATTACGCTTCAATTTGCTCCCTGTTCCAGAGTATTCATCATTTAAGAGAAGGCAGAGTATTTTAAGTAGTGTGAGAAAATAACTCCACAGACTATACGCTAAAGCAGAACAAGCATCCAAACACTGCTCACTGTGACGGCGTGCTCCCCTCCAAGCACCAGCCTGACCTTTATCTCCCATATCCCTACCCCAAGCAATAACCACCCTGGTGGTCACAATGGGGGCATCTAGTCATGATGGTGGCGCCCAGCTCAATGTGGATTTGGAGAGACAGACAACACCACAATAGCCAAGGGCTAACTTCAGCAATGCCAGTACTGTGGTCGATACACAAATATGACTATAAGTCAATCATCTTACCCCCATAAATAGCGAACAGCCCAAGAACCCTTTGAGCTCTCCTGCACAGCACGCCAGAATCTCCCCTTGAGTAGGGATGCCGCTCAAGGTTACTCCTCAAGGTTCAAAGATTCCTTGCCGCAACAGATCCTCGGTAATACCACGCTAAACTTTGAAATCTTAGCTAAGCGATATAAAGGATTGATTGCGCATATATAATCCTCTAGACATAAACCACTGACCAAATCTGGGACAAGGATTGGATCCAGCTGCACCCAGACTCCTCTCAGAGAAGGAGTTTAGAAAGCCAGGGGGTCCTTTCTGAACCTCATGACTCAACGGGAGGGTATCCCTGACAGTTCTGTCTGATCCTGTCCTCTGTGCAGTAAATAACCAAGCCTACCTTGCCATCGAATCTTGTTAAAACACTGTTGCATTTACCATCAAATTTTGTTGAATCCCTGTTTTATATCAATAAACGCATTGCTGCTTCTCTCTACAAGTGAAGTGCATCACTCCACCTGTGGCACTCGCACTAATAAGCTAAGGGAGAGTGTTTCCATTCTAGAGTCTTCATTTTAGACAGGGAAATTCAAAGGGAGTTATCAGAGTTAACCATGACATTTCAATATGAGTTCATTACCTAATGTTACCTTCTATATCCCAACAAGCCACTAACTTCCTCCTGTCTCAGCTAGGTATCTATCACGTGGAAGTAACGATTTTCCCACCTCATAGGGTTCTTCAGCATTTGCAATGCACTTTGCCAGTGAAATGATGAGGGAAACAGAAATGCTTGTATCAGTCTGCTGAATTCATAGTTACACTGTCTTCCAAACTCATTGCATGGGTTATCTCTGTGAGTCTTCAACCCTTCAATGAATACCAAATACGGTAAAATATTACCAACATCTTGATAAAAGAGGAAAATTGTATTGGAAAATTTGGGTTCTTACTCCTGAGATAGAAGGAATAATTTTTAATAATTTTTTTATTTGTTTAATTTGTATTAATTTTCCCAGGCTCTTGTGGTCTATAAGTAACACCAATGCTTCCTCATCCTGTCCATCTCTGCTGCAACAGCAGTGTCCTTGGGAGTCCCATGAAAGCTGTTATGAGTTTGGAGATTACAAGTGTCCTTTGTCAACTCTGTTAAACAAGCCAGCTACTAAGACNTACTAAGACACTTGAAAAAAAAAAAAAAAAAAACACAAACCAGGAAAACTATGCACTTGATGCAGAATCTCCAGCAAAGCCAGGAGGGTTTGAGCATTCAGAACCTCTATTTTAAGTTTCTGGAATTAGACACCTGTGGCTACAGCTGGCCTTCAAAAAGCCTTTTTTTTTTTATAGGCTTTTCTTTTTCAGCTTCCAAAAGCTAAATAAAATGCAACAAGTTATCTCAACATTTCCACAATCTTCATGACAGATAAAAGGTTTGAAAGGGAACATAAGAGAGGACATGGTTTGCAAATTAAATATTAGCTATGTACTTGTGAAGAAAATAAACAACTCACAGACTGCTCTTCAGGTTCAGCCCTCTATCAGCTAAATTGGATCTTGTCTGTGAGAGAGATAAAAATCAACAATTCCCTATCTTTAATCTATGATTTAATAAACCCATTTTTCTCAAACGGATAAGCACACCTGGTTGGATTTCTGTAGTTTGTCAGGTGTGGAGTTTTGAGGTTTTTTGTGGGGAGCCTGGGGTGTGTTTTATTTAAGTTTATAGCATCTTCCACTCTATCTTGAGCCAAAAGACAATGTTTAATGACCTTGCCACCTATAGAGACATAACTGACAAACAGTACGCAGACTGTACCTAAACCCTTTTCTGTGTTCTGACTTTTCTAGCAAAGGCATTAATGCAAAATTTTGTTTCATTTACCAGTAAGGTAAGAAGACTTAGTTTCCTGCAAAATTAACAATCAAATTGCTGCAGTTTAATCCAGAAAAAAAATATAAAGGTCACCCTGTAGGGCAAAATTTATCCTGGCTTGGGTCCACATACCATCAGCTTAAGTCTGAATAAAGTGATGAGATGCATTCAGCTGGCTCTGTACGCAAGTTGGTATTCACCCATTAAGCTCGAAGAGGCTATCTGGGACACTTTGACCAATGTTTCCTTCTTCCACATATCTTGTATGAGTCCCCAAATATTGCCTTAACATTTTCTGTTCCACACAGAAGTTCATAAAAATGGGTGAAATGCTCATTTCAAATGCAACTGCATAACTGTCCTTTATGACATCTGTAATACCGGTACATGCATTCAACAAGTGTTCCTCACCATGTAAGCATTATTTTTTTTTTTCCTCAGGAGAGGAGAAAAAAAATCCATATACATACACAAGATTCGCTGTAAGAATACATTGTCTTTCCTATTATCCTGGTGGTAAGAAGATACAGAAGGATGATGTGAGGTTTACCTAAACACAGGCACACAAGTCAAACTGCATGCATTGGAACTTACACATACTTTCCCTTTGAAAAAGTTTGGTTTTGAAGATAATTCAGCCCAGCTTTATTTTTCTCATGGAAGATAATGCTATAAAACAGTCATAATTCACTGCTTGGGCATTATAAAGATTTATGCAGAAGGACTGGTATGAACATCGCGGTCTTGGCTTGGCTGTGATTATGCTATGAGTCAAACCACAAACTACTGGTCCCCCTTTCATTCCCCATCCCCTACAGAAAACACTTTAAAATTCTGATGGCTCTCATCCGTTAAAAGTTTTCATCATTTTCTATCCTTGCTGCACCATTCCTATCCAAAATCTCCTCAGCAGTTTAAATTGCTTATGTTAAAACTCTTCACTTCTTCCCTGAACAACTGCATCATACTCGTACAGTCCTCGCACTACTGCAGACAGTCGAGAGATGAAAAGCCTGTGAGAGCTGAGTATCTTCAGTGCCTTTCAGGATAAGGATCTCAAGCACTTCTCAAGTTACCCTCAAGCCTGAGGACCTAGTCTTTCCTCCATTTTGTCTCTCCATTTCTAGCAATTTATTAACAGCATTTCAAATACAAATAAACAGCAATCTTAACCAGTACATGCTCACCATATGAAATCTTTATTCGATTAATTCCCACTTTATGATCCTTGAAGCCATCTTCATCCATTCAAGTTTACTTTCTGTGTTTCAGTCTCTCCTAGAGACCTAAATGATCACTCTAAGATACTGAGCAAATACTCTGAAAGTGCATCATCTGAAAACACAGACGGGCCAGAAAAAATATATACCACAGGAGCTCCTCTAAGAACCAAGTGATTTATGAGAAACATTGGGAGACACTGTGGCAGAAGCAAAAAACTCCCCTGAATCCAGACCTCACTGACATTTCAGTGCCCTATCCACGAGTCCTGTCTTTCACCTCTCATAAAACCTATTCACCCAGCTAAGGCAAGTCCCTAATGCACAAAGTTGATAGATTTTACATTTTGTTTCTGATATGACTTCTGATATGAGCTCTCCCCTCTGGAATGCAATTCAGACTCCAAAAGGACAAACATCTTTTTAAAGAAAAAAAAAAAACACACCACAAAAAAAAAACCCCACAACAAACCAAAAACACCCCCCACCATCACCCTTCTAGGTAGTCATTTGTACTCCCCAACTTACAGAATCATCGGCTAGGTTTTAGGTTTACATCATACGACACTGGGAACATCCGACTGCAAAACAACATTTCCACCCAAAACCCACTAAATGCTGCAGCTTTCTTCTCAACATCTTTGAGTCTTAGATCAATGCTGCAGATCAGCCTCACAGGGTGCTGCTATTCTCTCATACACTATTTGCATACTTACTTAGCAAGCCATTGTTACCCTTTTCAACAAAAGATGCATTTTCAGCTACGTTCCACTTTGGTCTATTGGTCTGTCCTTCCCAACCTTATCCTGTAACATAACAACGTGATTCAGGCCGGACACCTAAGTACTTCTCTAAACGCTTAATAAATCTGACTTTCCAATAATGGAAAACTAGGTTGATTCTTCTAGAGCTCCTGCGCTATGGATTTCTTGGAAAAACTCTGTCATTTTTGACAAATACTATCTCTCTGCTTTGCCATGTAATCCTACTATAGGCCTAGCAATCAAAAAACTAATAGGCCCTTCACAGATTATATCTGAACTGGAATTACTTCTTTACAGCCTATGCACATTTTTCATATTAAAGCAGTGATGTCCATTTCCAAAAACTCTGCTTGTCATTTTGTGTGACTTTTAAGTGTCTGTAATTTAAAGTATGATTGTATTTACCCCCTCCACCTTAACATGCACAGTGAGCTACAGAGCATTATTAATAAAGTCCTGGTTTACTGAAAAAACAAACCCCACGTTCAGACCTGAAGCGAAGGACCTGGCAGGCTGATGGATATTTTTCTAGTACCTCTCTTACAGCAAAATTATAATTTATGAGTTTATTGCTATCCATATGGATTACAGCAAAAGCTTAAGTGCCCTCGAGATAAGGGCAGGATGAATGGATAGGTAGGTATGAAGAACTGGAGGGATCAGTAGAATAATAAAAGTATACGGACAACCCCTCCAAAGTTTGATTTTTCTCCCTACAGTCCCAGATCTGTAGTTGCAAAAATTTATATTTTACCATATAAAAGGCACTGTGCCACACACAACTGGCCCTTTTACAATTTCAACCTATTAGCCAAAAGCTGAAGTACTTTGTTTCTATGCCTATACTTAATGAAAACATGTCTACTTTATTATTAAAAAAAAAAAAGTCACATCATCATGCTATCTATTTCAAGTCATTACATTGCTCTTAATACTTGGGAAGGGCAATTTACCTCTCTAGTGTTATCTCCGGGTAAGTTTTAAACTTAGATCAAATAAGGAGCTCTCTGTTGGTCAATTCTGAAATAAGATTAAATTCTCTCCTAACAGCTCCTCTTGCAATGAAAGAATATGACTAGAATTTAAGAAATACCTGCATGGGAAGACTGCACGGCTTCAAAGTTTTACTTGACCAGTGAAGAATTTTGGTCCCCTTTGGCACCAACTCTGTAAAGATCTTAAAGATTTCACTAAATGGGTTAATTTCTTCCTTAGTTCAAGTTCAGAGTCGTTTCAACTGCTACACAACATTTAGTTCCTTTTTGGACACATATAGGGAACAGCTTCCCTTAGGGCACCCAGCAGTTCTGTGGAAAAGCTGGAAACCAAATCCAAATCTTACGCTACGGTTCACAGCACTACCTATGAGGTCATACAGTCTCATATTTAAGACTTGGCCACTACCAATATTCAACATAAAGCATACTAAGCTTTTGTCCATCTCTAACAGCATTTAATAATTTGCTTCACTATTCCATCCCTGGTGGACTGTACTGCAACACTTAAACCTATTTTACCATTTAGAACAATTTCTTACAGTTTCTTTTCAAAGCAATAAGTTTTAGTTGATTTTTAGCAGCACATATGAATACACAGACTATCCCATCAATCCTGTCAATAATCAGTAATACTTTCACCCCTCGTAACCCAAGAGGATGCATATTCAAAACAGCTCAAACAGACCCTAACAAATTTGAACTATTTGTCGGGGGTTTTTTAATTGTACTTACTGTGTAAATCAATACCATTCTATTTCTCAAAAAATGCTGGCTATGTCATTTTGATATTAGAAGTGGACTAACTTATTTATTGATCCAAGTTACATACGCACACATGGATTTAACATTTACTCGGACCATCAAATTTTAAGGTTCAAAAAACCAATTAATTTTTTCTTCTATTTTTTCAAACTGAAATTCAATACCTGCAAAAATCCACTAACTAATTTATGAGATATATTGAATATATATTTCAACATTCTAACATTATGCAGACGAGATCTTTTATTATTGCCAAGGTCATAAAAGATGAGCAGATTCAATATTTTATAGTGCCATTTATTACTTAACATGAAGAGGATTCTGAGTCACAAAGGTGAAAAAGCATAGCATTTCTTCTACCCAAGTCTCACCACTGATTTCAGGTGTACTCATACGCCACAGTGCTACACAGACATAATTGATGGTGTTCAAGCACCAGGTGTTGAATGTTCACATTACCACAACACTTTGCTGGAGCTAACACACTATGCAGCAGTAGGGGGGTCCGTCAGGCAACCCAGGTGAAAATACAACTGTATTGCATCCAGCATCAAAGCTGAAAGAAAGTATCTCCACTGCAGCTTCCAGAATAGTCATAATTTTAGCAAAATACACAGTCATGAAGAATTTAACCTTTATCCTTTGAATTTCTTGCTAGCATCCCACACCCCATCCATATTTTTTATTTGCAATGCAAACCTCTGGCAAGGGAACAACAGGTTGACGAACAACTTAACACCTATTTCAAGAGCTCAAAGTAGACAATGGAAAGCCATTCACAGACCATTGTGCTACCATGAAAAATTTCTACTTATCAGGCGATCCTTCACACTGCTGTAGGTAAATGCATACCTCATAGCTGGTGTGAAACAGCTTATTTTTCCATGCACTTAAACTCTATCCAGCGATCTCACTCAAGGAGAAAGTGTCCATGCACGAAGTCAAAAAATAAACAATTGTATCAGTTTCTCACTCCTGGTAGATCATGTTTATGTCAAAATTCAGGAGGGGTGTAAAATTTCAGCCTGAACATTATAGTTTCACCTCAACATCAGAGGCTTATACACTAGTAAAAGGAGGCAGAAGTTTATAATCCATTAGAGAATTTTGTTACTTACGGAAGAAGAGAAGATTAATACATAAATAGTATTTTCAATCTTCTTGAAGTCCAGCAATCCTAAACTGAAGGCAAGTGTAGGGAAGACTGAGTTTAAAGAGGGGCAAAAATGCCTGGGCCCAAAGATTTCTGAAAGAAATGGGTTTTTCCAAGAGCTCTCAACAGATGAGGGAGTCTTTTGCCGGCTCTACCATTAACCCAGTGTGTGGCCAGAGCAAATTGACTTCACCTGAAACAGAGATGGGCCAGAAAAAAATAGTACCTTAAATAGCAAAGACATACAAAGGATACTACTAACTACACAAACAGGGCACAGCAATTTAGTAAGTCTTTCAGGGAACAGTGTTTTCTCATGTGTCTAAAAAATTCCTAGGACAATGACATATTTTTCTAGTTGGTAAGTATCAAGCGTTTACATAACACAAAATTAGACATAAATTAACAATGAAGCAATTAATAGACAGGGATAGAAACAAGCTCAGAGTATACAGTTTAGTGGCTGAAAATCGGAACAATTTTTTTTCCAGCTGGGCTGTTTACTGTAATTACTTCAACATACAACATCATCTTTCTAATAATTAACAAAACTGTGTGATGATTTCTGAGTTCTCAGTGTAATCAAATTCTGATTAACTGAAGACTTTACTGACTTGCATAGTTTTTCCCCTTTTTTTAAATCTAAACACACTCGGGCAAGCAGCTAAACAGAAAAAAAAAAGACAACTTGTAGCAGTACATCTTTGCAGATGTCTGCAATAATTTATGGTCTCAATCTTACTTCCCTAGGTGTCAAACAGCACCTACTCCCACCTGAAAATAATTATCATCCTTACCATTAACATGGTGAAGCTGATTAGCATACACAGCACCCTTTCTGGCTGATGATTCACACAGCAGCACAGATGTTGCCTTTAGAGGGAATACATTTCACATACCTCTTCAGTTCAAGAGGAGGGATTTCCTGTGGCTAAAAAAGGCAGTTGTAAATGGCTACTGCCAGAATAAAGAGACAAGGGGAGAACTTAGGAACTCCCAGAGCTTAAAAGCTTTACTATATTTCCATAGTCAGTATTACTTCCCAAAATATGCCTCCAAGCTTATTACCGTGCAACTTCACATTCAGGTGCTGCACACAGAAGCTCGGGCAAAATAGTTTATTATTTCTGTTCATTACTGTCTGCGTGGTATTTTTGGAAAGTTTCATTGGATTGAAAATGTTTCAAAGAGCAGTAACACCCATGCTGGTATGTTACTGGGTTTGATACATTTCTTCCTATGCATTTCCAAACTCCCTTCTCAACATTGAGCGTTTGCAGCTCCTGTTAAACCTCAGAGTGACCCTGTGAACACAAATGCAGTTGCAACCTATCTAAAATATGGTGCATTTTCTCAAAAAAAGATCAGTCTCTGGGTGTTTCACCCCCTCTCTTGTTTTAGGTAAAACATTTTATTATGAGACTTCCTGGCTGCAGTAGTATCAAAGACACTGCCTGAACCACTCAAGATGTGTTATTTCCTCCTCGGGAGGCAATTGTTCCATGGACCATGAATAGCCTAGAAATAACTTCATTTAGAAAACTCTAGTTGAAGTACCAAACAGACTGCTTGCTTAGCTATTATGTTCTACAGTTCTGTTCAACCTAATCGGTGAATGTAGCCAAAAGCATTATAGAGCTTTAAATGTTAGGTATACACTTAGTATACCGAAGTGTATTCCTTCTTTTGATGCCCCAAACCAACTCTTCCTATTTATCATTCAATATCCAAGGTTTTAATTGCAGCCTACTGTCACACACACTACACACTCTTGTTTCTGAAAATCTGTACCTTTAATGGAACTGCAAAGTGCCAAAATGATCTGCACTACTGAGCAGTATAATAAGTGTTAGGAATGTAAAATAAATCCTCATAAAAATAATCTTTTGCTGTTAAAATTGTATTCCTTAACTGTGTTGCTCGACTTCCACTTAAGTTCTCTTAATCTTTGCATAAGACACTGGCTGGTTTAAAACCAATATAGTACTTCAACTTCAGACAGTGGCTTGCACAAATAATTTAAGGTCAATGGCTACCATTTTATTTAGAAGGACCATATTTTATTTTTTATTTTCCTCACGCTGCATTAGAAGTATAGTGAAAACAATGTAACATTCATAGACACATAAAGCCAAAATGTTAAAAAGAATAAAGGCTCTTGGAAGCTCTGATTCATTTACAGCGTGTAAGTTTCACACATCAAGAACTTTTTCTTTAAAATTCTTTCATGTTGGAAGATCCTGTCCACAAAAGCTGAAGAAACACAACTCTGTCCAGCACCAGTAAGAATTTGGCTACAGAACTGCATTTGCCTTCAACAAATACAGAACAATAAGAGATGCACATCAACTGAAAACAGTCCAGAGGAAAGCAGCAAGAACAAAAATACAACCAGAGCGGAAAAAGAGAACTGGTTTGGGTGTTCTCCATGGGCTGTAAAGGAGAAGGCTGGTTTTCAGCACCAGGAAATTAGACAGAAAGTAAACAGACAATAGTGAAGACAATCCTCTTATCTCCATTGATAAAGAACAGCTGACATCACGAGCTTTTTTCTTTTTCACAGGCACAAGCAGCTTGGTTTCCCCTCTCTCCCAGCATTAGATTGATCTCAAATTTAATGAAAGCCCCACAAAATAAGACAAGTCTTTCAGTATCGGCATCTCTCTCTGACTGCTAATTAAGATGTTACATTACCTACTTAACATACAAAAATGCATATATGGTACGCATATACAAAATAGTCTCACCAGCAAAAAAGAATTAAGCCATCCCATACAGTTTCACTGACCTACAAGACAGCTTTTCCATGACAAGTCATGTCTACAAGAAACGAAGTTTTGTGCATGATGATGCCGGTTTCTTATGAAAAGATACAGCATCCAATTATGACAAAAACTGCATGGTGATCTGATACTTAGTTTTCTCAGAATCCCTTAAAAAAAACTTAGTCATAACAAATAATCAGTGTAATTTATTATCTAGCACCTGCATATGTGATTATTCCGTATATTGTAGGTAATACATAAATATAAATAGCCAACAGATACAACATTTATAAGTGAATCTCAAAGCAACTAAATAAATCAATTTCATTTTTTCCACTGAATACACATGAAAATAAAACCAAGTTATTTGACTTGATCAACATCTTGCAGTAGAGCCCTAGCACAGGTTGCAGTAGAAATCTGAGTTCTGGAGCCTCAGTCAGTGCCACACTCACTGGACACATGCAAGATGACACAAAACGGTACAGTAAGGATAGTGTCTGTATGTTGTAAACAGGGAATTTTTCTTCATATCAAAGAAAACCAAAGCATGTTTATAAGAAGTCATTTCCCTTGAGAAGTCACATTTTGATGAGAAACTGTTTTTTGAAAAAAGACACTCTGATAAAACATTTTCAGTCAACATGAATACACCTACAAATACACACAACATGCACTCCTCATCAGGCTTCATCAGTACTGCCAGTGCAAGTAATAAGGATTTATTTTTTATTTTCTTTCCCTGATTCTTATAACCACCTTCTTTCAGAAACAGCTCTGGGACTACACAATTGAATCCCCCAAAGACTTAAGAGTGTGTGTATTCTGTTCCTTTCACAACTCATAATTCATTTTTGGAGACATAATTGAGAATATCTATCAAAACCTACAAGCATTTGCTGACCTGGAAAAAAAATGTCTTCCTGGGACTCTGAAGTAATACACTGCACTAAGACTTCAGGCATTGCTATAAGCTTTCTTGGTTCTGGGTCAAAAAAATCATAAAGTTCAAACCATATGTAATGAAAACCATAAGCCAGTTATACAGTTTATTAGTTATAAGAAATCACACTTGAAATCAGGGCTCCATCGGGAACGTACAATCAAATTATATGACAGCCAAAGGTAAGAAAAAAAAAATTAATGTATTTGTATAGGTGTTTTAAGCTGGGGAAGAGGGAAGGGTGGTGGCTACACGTGCATCCTGGCAGCTTTGTAAGCCCCATCTGCAGGACAACCACCCAAACCATGCAGGTTCTGCTTGTGGGGAATAATCACATAAATGGAAACTTGATTTTGTTCACCAGCCCAAAATATCTCAGCAAACTTGAGGCAGCCCGAGTCGATCACATATTGGTTTACTATGTTTGGGTACTAGAGGGGCACGTGGGTTTTTCCTTCCCCTGGAAGGGGAAGCTAAAGCCTGGTATAGAATGACAAGTCAAGATGATACATGCCTCTAATTACAAGTTTTTCAATTCCTTATTTCTATATTTAGAAAAACCACTCCAAATGACTTCAGATTTCAAAGGAAAAGGTGTCGGTGTGCCATCCCAGGCATCATGTCATATACTCCCCCTAACCCTCTATTAGTTCCTCTAAAATACAGTTCAGACTCTATTTACCTTTTGCAAAAAGGATTAATTCATAACATGTATTAAAAACAAGTCATTTAACTTTCACTGACTTTATCCAAAACATTCCTTACTCACTGACCTTCCTTATTATTTTTTTTAAAAGAATTTAGATGTCGCCTCAATTAGTACTGCACCACTAAAACTTAAATGCAAACAGAGAAGACAGATAATGTAGTTCTCACTCAAATCAAGGCAAGGAGCCCAAAAAGAACATCTCAGTTTGAGCCTCTTTGTTCCTTAGTTCTTCACTTGTGAAAAGGATAATAGAACTTCTCTAACCCACAAGGGTGTTGTCAAAGTACGTACATTAAAGATTAAGAGTGGCTCAGATTGTACAGTAATGGAGGACAATACCTAAGATAGTATTTAATTTATTCAAAGCCCTACAAAAAGTGCACAGCTTCAGAAATCCTATAATACGCATCTAAAATGCTAAAGTATTCTTAAATCATTCTAAATATATATTACCAAGAACGGAGTTTGTGGCCAAGTGTAAAACAGTCTTGTTCTTAAGAGAAAAAATGGCACTTTTATCATCCTTCCTTTTTTTATTCTCCCACTTTTATCTCCGTGTTCATTTCCACTTTACATTGTTGTAGAAGTCAACAGTGTAACTCAAAGCTTTGTAAATATATGTTTGTTCAGTAAACAAGTTAAATGTGTTTGCATAACTCTTACTAAAATAAGATTCAGCCTTTACTGAATGGCTACACATTGCCCATTTCTCTCTGCAGATACATATCAAAAATAGTGAGGGTAAAATAAACACATAGACCAAAAAAAGTTTCCAACTATCCGTCTTATCACATAGAGGACAGCAGGCCAAATTGTGCCAGGGAATGTGAGGAGAATGGTACAGCAATGAATCACTCAAAACGTCCAACATATTTTCATGACAACTTTGCATGCACTAAATACAAGGACAAAGAGAATTATGATGTGAATGTTTCAAGACTAAGAAATACATCAGAAAAAAAATTAAATGCCCATACTCTACTATTGATTTAAGTGGAACTGGTTATGAAATGAGATACTAAACAAGGTCAGTAGAATTGGCTCAGAAGTCTTAAATAAAATCATTATGCAAAGGTGTTGGGCAGTGGCCTAATTCTGTTTCTACTGAAAAAGTTAATCAAAGAATGCTGTGGTTTACTTTGGTTTTCAGCTCCTTAGGGGATTACATTTTGATAGTTTTTGCTTTCCATAAATGTTTACAGAATGACAGAAAAAACCCCACCTAAAACTGACACCTTCTAGCACATTCAATTGGGGATTCAATGACTAAAAACAATTCACCTATGCCACTTGCCAGCGTCCCCTCTCCCCAAAAAAACACCATGTAACTTTGAAGCCATGAGGAAAGTTGCTTAGCAGACAGTATTTTGAATGTATTTAACCAGCTTCTTGCCAAACCACATGGCAAGATACATTATCCTATAAAACACCCAGAATGGACTGGCCTACCCACTAGATTCTCAATGCACAGTACTCCAGGCATGCAAAACTAAAAAAAACCCAAAGAAGCAAAAAACCAAACCAACCTACACACACACACCACTTTTTTTGATTTTTAAAGACTCCAAATGCACCAAATGTTACACGTAGGCTGGGGCGGAACAGCAGAAAACCAGTGTGGAGGTATCCTTGCACTTCTGATCTGATCCACTGCTGCCCTAATCTCAGCTACTTGCTGATTTTCTCCTAACTGCTCTCTTTTGGTGACGGAAGGCTCATCTATCCTAGCCTTCAATATACTAGCCTTTCCTTCATTTAATGGCAATTTCCTACAGGAGAAACACCGAGGGAATGAACCACCTCAGTTTACATTTGCTTCTCTGAAGTCTTTTAGAATAACCTCTTATTGGTGCTTGTAGTGTGACGTGTATCTAGACAAAGCAAACGTACTAACAGAATTTCAGAATCTGAAACAACTGCTGCATACATCCATACATCTACTGCATTAATGATGCCTGACATTAGTGCCATGCCAACCACCTAATTGCCAACACTCAGTGCAAAGTTTCAAGGCTGGCAATTGCTCTGGCTTTCATTTAGAGACTAGGCTCAAGTGAAGACTGCTCCTGTGTTAGCAAGGCACAAATACTTTTCCAAACGGTTGTGTACAAAAATTCCTAGCTTAAAGGCAGCTCTTTGAAGTTCATAATCTCTTCTCTCCTTCTTACTGTTTTTCAAGAAAAGAACATGTGTGTAAATGCTTTATCATGGTGACTGTGTCTTGGCATTGTCTTTGATACTGTCTTGGTTTGTGTTGTAGAGATGATAACAATTCTAGCTGCTGGGAAACTGAACAAGTCCCCACATGCTTTTTCTACTTCTCTGCTGTTTTACCATCAGCTTTTTGCAAACTGTTTACATGAAGTGTTATTAGCGGCACAGTTTCTGTTAACATTGCAGCAAGGGGTATTTCTTCGCTAGCATTCCCACAGAGAAAAGCTTTACAGTCCAAAAGTAAAGTAGTAGTGTTCTCCCTTCACTTTTCCAACCTTATTTAACTAAGTAATGCTGTTTGTTGTGCAAATGAGATTAATGTTCTTGATGGGCCTACTTGCAGAGTACAGCACAAGCCTGGAAGAGTAAAAACTCCATCTCTTACATTCTGGTTACCATGACCGTGTAAGAAGGTTGGGATACTTACAGAAGGGAAGTCATGGTTATACTTAGTCTCATTTACTGCATTTGCACTGTACTAAATAGAATTATAGATGTAATTATACACCACGTCAAAAATAACTGTAGCTAACCAGAACTACCTCTGCTCCCATTCATTTTCCCCCCACCATGTTAGGGATAAGCACACAAAGAAATTCTGTACAAATGTAAATTAAGAGCTTACTTACTCAAAAAGATCAATTAGAGTAATAATTAGTGACTGACCAATTTCAATAATAATTAACTATGATTACTGCTGCTCAGAAAATAGTACTCCAAGTACATCTGGGCAAAAACACTGTACATCAACACAAGATACACTTGTCACAACCTATTAAAACTCATGTCACAAGAATTCTTACTGGACCACCAACCAAAAATTCCTTTCCAAAGAGTTCAGTGGTTCTCCAATATTCAGAGTTTCTGCCTACAGCTGACTGCTTTAAACAGCAACAAAAGCATAATACAAACTTACCTTTACACATTCCCAAAAACAGAACCTTAAAAAGTTCAGACTTCCACTTATTTTTCCCCCACGTAAAGTGGAAGACGACATTTCACCGGCTTTACCCTTATAATTACTGTATGTAGCATAGTGTTTAAGTATATAAATTTTGTTGATAGATTGTTACTTCAATTAGTTGACTGGCTGATTTTCTATAATTACAATAGTTTGTCATGAGGTTGTTTTCTCTAATTTGTCGCCTCAATTATATAAATTAAATTGATTTACAGAAGTGTGTTTATATAGCTTACCTTCAATGAAGAATTTGCAAATGGAGCTCTCAGCAGGCTCTTCAGATCTTTGACCGCACCGTACATTTTCCATTGAAAAGCATCCCGTCTCAGTCTGTGGGAGACAGAGAGAGAAACACTGAGGACATCCTAAAGCAAATACTGCTTATGCAGAGCTCTTCTTTCTTCAACGCTTGGCATTTTGCCTAGCCTGTATTTTGGAACACATGGCCCCTCCTTAAAAAAAAGTAAAGTAAGAGCAATTACCAGTTTTGTCTATGGCTAAGGGAAGGCACGGAGGTAAAGATATCTATGTTTTATTTTCAGCTCTGCCACCAACTTGTCATGAGCCCCTGGGGGATTCATTTAGCCTTTTGGCATCTTAGTTAACTCAAGTGCAACATAATTAATTTAAATACCTAATTACACATTCACTTTCATCAGGGGACCACAAAATGACTCCCAAATTAATATCAATAGTTCCAAATACCAGAGGTCACAGCAATGCTGTGAATCTGCTCAAGGCCATCAGTTTAAAATGCTTCACTACAGAGATAATCTAAAACTTAAGGCACCTTGGCTCAGCTGCTAAAATACAAGAGCCACCCAGAGCCCAGTCCTCTCCTGTGATGCACCTTCTGCCAACCCCTACTGCAGGACAAAACGAGCAGGAACTGTTACTACAGCCAAAGCGCAGCATCCTACACCAACTCCGCTCTAATAAAAATAAGCTGACTAGAGACAAGTCAGGAGAATCAAGATCTCAAGGCCAGCATTGAAATCTAGATGTGATAACTGTTTACTTAAATCTAAACCAAGGACTTAATCTTGACTTCCAAACCCTTAGAATATAGCCGCAAAAGTTAGTATAAGAGAACACCTTAGGATTGTCCCAATTTTCCCACATAATGCTCAATTTCCATATTTTCATATCAGACAACATAATACCATATATTATATTATTACTAAAATAATGGAAACTTATTCATATGGAGATTTTCAAAAAATTCTTTAGGTTCATAGAAAATAGCATTCTGTTCTTCACAAATAAGACTTGTCAGGCAGAAATGAGCTAAGTGCTCAGGAATCTTAAGTAAACAAAAACAAACCCAACTTCTTTCAAGCTTAATTAGCACCACACACAGAAATGTGAGCCAAAAGCAATTTAGAATTGAGAATGGTTTTCTGTCAAACATAAGGTTAATCCTATAACCTGTAGCATTAATAAGCTTGCATAGGCCTTTTTGCTGGAAAAAAATGTCAAAAGAAAATGAAAAAGGATTTGCATAGAACTTTTCTTAAAAAAGGATGCTGTTCTCATTCACAGTGGCATAACTCAGGAGTCTTTTCGCTTCAGTGAGACCGAACTCAGACGAACACACTTATGTGGGTAAAATATGAAATGTAGAAGAACTGCGTACCTTAAAACCTCAGCCTTTAGCTCAATTTGTTCTACCTTCTGTCTCATCACGNTAAAATAGGAAATGTAGAAGAACTGCGTACCTTAAAACCTCAGCCTTTACCTCAATTTGTTCTACCTTCTGTCTCTTCACATTACTTAATAGTTTTGGTAACAGTAGAAAGAAATATTTAACCAATTTGATTGATACCTTAAAACTGAAATACCACCTCAGGAATGGAGTCATCAGAAAGACCCACATAACCTCCAAGATGTGAATTTGATTTTATTATGCTCAGCATGTATTACCTGCCTAGAATAGCTCACTAATTGTCATGTTGCCCACTCGCATGTCATTTGGATGCCTGCCCCAGGGCACAGGTGCTGAGCAGGAATATTTTCACTTTGCAGGTTGTGGAAGTGAGTGCAGTGACTGTTGGCTCATTAGCAATCACTCACATCCCCGCAGCACCAGAGCCCATGTGCCACTGCCACACGCTGCTTCACATTTCGGTGCATCCTTTTGCCTCTGCTATCAGAAAGACTCAATCAAGTGTTCTCATTACTCTCTGGTTTTGCTTTTCAAGCTTCAAGACAGACACCTGGCCAACCAACTGCTGGACCTCCTCTGCTAATCCGCCTAACCTCTTGGCTGGATCACATCTTTGCTGCATTTTATTTCTCAGTATGGTATTAAGAATAGTAACAGGAAGGCTGGAGTTTCTCATCCCCAGTGTTCTCTCCTTAAATAGCAAAACCATATTGTAGAAGTCCCCTCTTGCCCAAACACACACATTCTTTGCTCTATTTATTGTAATGTAATTTCCCCTGTTTCTACAAGTTATGGCCACTTTAACTACCCTGCTGCTCTGCATGGGCTGTAACAAGAAAGGGCGAAACACACCAGTAAAGCGCCTTTTCTTTCGGTTACAGCCTGGCTCAACAAAAGTGGGGGCCTCTCCTGAGACACAAACATTTTGCTGTTTATGAGCATTTAAGGTTCTTGATAGCCTAGACAAATAAAATTTTAAAGAGTTGAGCGTCTTAAGAACCTGCACATCCCACTGAGACTTGTTTAGGAGCTTTTCAAAACTTTATTTTTACACCTGCAAACACTGAAATCTCACAGGGATATTTGGCACAACTTTTTTTTTTTTTCTTTTTCATCTTCGGATCTATGCCCAGTGTCACAGGCAAAAACTGTCTCAAGCCAGGGAATTTCACTTAATTATGCCAATTAGCATAAACTTTTAATTACTAGCTGTGGTACTGAGCAGTAGAGTTAACCAAGAATTAAGCAAGCGCTTAGAGAAAATACCTCAGCTGCACTCCCAGCACACCTTTTGTGTCTCCACTTCTGCCACCTCCTCTCCTCCAGCGTCCCCTCGGGTGTCCCCTGCCCAGGCACCCCCTGCCCTGTCCCAAACCTGTTTTCCCGGCGCCGCCATGTGATCCTCCGGCACCTGAAGCCTCGGGCAGACGGCGGCGCCATTTTGTGTGCTGCCACCGGCCCCGGCCTCCCACAGAGGCCACCGCGGCAGCCCCCCCGCGGCTACCAAAGCCCTGCTGCTAATCACACCCCGTGCACGCTACCGAAATTGAATACTCTGGTCTCAGGCTTCAGGAAATACCGTTCGCAGGTTTCCTCTCTGCTGTTCAGGTGCTGCCACCAACTGTCCCGCCGAGGTCGGAGCACACCCCGGCGAAGGCCCCGCACGGCGCAGCAGCTCCTCAGCCCCGACAGGCAGGATTTCTGCAAGAGCAGCGGCTCCTCGCAGAAGAGAGGCTTACCCTCACCAAATATAAACCAGACAGCCGAGTGAAGCGAGAGCTGCCTCAGCCACTAGCCTTTACCACAGGAAAGGAACCTGCCTCCCACACAGCTGCCATGGGAGCTCCTTTCACAGGCACTACAACCAGCTCCAGCTGCAAGGCTTCCCAATTTTTAAGTGTGGTAACTTAACCCTTTATCCACACTTCAGGTGGATTACGTTCGTTCGCACATTACATACACATGCTTTCAGGCATTACAACTAGCAGTGGTTGCAAAAATCTCACTACAGGTGGTCTGACACACCAAAACAACAGATACACAGCAGAGGTGCTCTCACCATCAATTTGTAAAGCTTGTCAAAACGTACCCAACATTATTTCTTCTCCACTTCCCAACTCATGAACGCTTTGGAAGACAGTCAGGGGATCCTTAATTAGGGATTTGTCTAGAGACGCAGCTGCTTTTGAACACTGCACACTGCCTTGAAGCATCCGAATTACAGAGGCAAACACGTTCTGTGTCAGCTTCTGCTGCAGACAACAGCTCTATTACAAACCCCTGTGTTGTGTACTCACACTTTTCTGACAGCTGAGGAAACCCACTTTGTTCATATTACCAGGAAAATAACACAAAAAACAACAGAGGAAGGTGTTTACAAGCCAATGCTGGCTCTCTGAGGCAAGGGCAACCTGCGGGAACTGTGGCCTGGCAAAGAGGACAACAGCACGGAAAGTGTTACTCCTGCAGAGTCAGCAGGGGGGAGAAAAAACACAAAACAAAACCAAAAATCACCTCTGTGAGGGGGCTCCTGAAAAAGAGCAGGGTCCTGAGCTTGAAGGGTCCTCTGGGGCAGTGCTGTGGCTGCAGCAGGAAGGCAGGAGGAAACAAGACATCAACAAAGGGGGGATTCAACAGAGACTAAGCCTGATTTTGGTTAAAAGGAAAAACTTTGGTCTGTTTCCTTAAAAACTAAAGCATCCTTGAAGCCAGAAATTAATGTGTTTGGCATATCACTGGCTTAACTAGTGCCAGCAGTGCAAGAGATGGGCTCCTTTTCTGTGGTCATGGCTAGCGCTCAGAGCTACTCATGCTTCTGCAAGCCCAGGGCTGTCTGCTTTTTATTTGTTTGAGCTAAATCTCTTTGCTATAAGCAGAAATAACTTTATTATTTGACTTAGGTGGCTGGGCTCCCTGGATATCCTCTTCACTCAGTGAGGCTAGTTCTGTCAGTAGGATTTCACAGTAGGTACTACCTGAGGTGTTCTAAGCATCCCTTGGAGAGCCCAGTCCTCTCAACTAGCGAGGGAACCTCAGCAGACCAGCTTCCTAACTCAGCAGACCAGCTTCCTAACTTTATGCTCGATATGAAATTTAGCCAGGGTGAGTCTTTCTCACACTTTCAAGTTTAAAGGATATTGGAAGAGACGAGCGTAACTACAGCTTGGCTACAACGCTGATTTGAGCTGCACTTCCATGGCAGCTTAAGTGGATCCATTTCATACAGCTAACCTGGCACAAAACTAACCCAACTAAAAAAAGTAATTAGCTGTTCTCCTCAGCTTACTGACCTCTACACAGGGTCAGAGAAGCACTGGAGCTGGCACAGGCAAGGGTAGGGGACTGCAGCACCCAGCAATTAGATTAGCACAACATTAAAGGCAAGGCAGACCACTACAGACAGCTGCAAGCTTGAAGTAATGATGAAAGTTTATGATACCATACCCACCCTGGAAGAACTCCAGGATTCCCTCTCAGGGACTATATATTCTTTATAATGAAGCTCTTCAGGGCAGGGAACACGTCTGTCTGTGAAGAGGAGGTAGCAATAAGAGAAAGTGGAAGAGGGGATGAAATACTGGATGGAGACAGAAACGATCTGGGTCTGAGTCTGTTTCCAGCTGTGATAATTCAGACACTTCCATTCACGCATTTAGAATGAAAAGGTAAAATCCTTCTCCTGTCCTCTGTCAAACTGAGGTCCTGAAGTTGTTCAGGACAAGAAGGGTTTTACAGTGCCTGCCTCAGCTAGACAACATTTTGACTTCGGTTAAAAAAAAAAAAAAACCACACTACTGCAATATTAAAGATTTGCAATGAAGACAGAAAGAATACTGGAATACAAGCTTGGGGAAAGAAGTGGCTGAATACAGTTTTGTATACCACAAGAAATCCAATTTGGAGCCTAATGCAGAGGAGAAAATGATAAAGGTAATATACTTGACAAAGTTTCACAGAAAGATACACTGGAGAAATCTATCCAGACCATTTATTCCTCTGTGAACAACTGGATAGACTCATTACAGATTCTGCCTTTGTTGCTCTATAGAAATGAAAATGCTAATTGGTTTACTTGAAGTTTAATTGAAAATTAATAGAATTTCACTAGAGATTTGCAGAATAGGACTAGAGTTAAAATGACATTTGATTAAAGTCACACTAAAAATGTACTCAAGGACATTCTGAAGACAGCGGCAATGGCATTCCTTTCTAAATTCGAAATATTTATTTTTAGTAGCAACCATTAACAAAATCCACTATTTTTAAAGGAGTATAGTAACACATAGCGATACTTCAGCAAGCCTGTGCCTTTCTCAATGCCTGTGCACCCCGAAGTGGGGAACAAAAACCTAAACAAACCACAAACCAAACTTGTTACTTTCCCCAGTTAACAGCACCTCTTTATCTCTAGTTATGTCTTCAAGGACACCTCTCTAAGGGATCCTACCTTCCAGCTGTCTCTTCTCAAGGAAGGATCCTGCAGTCTGCTGGAGTTCATTAATTATCCTTCCTTATATTTCATTAAGACCTACATTTCTGGTCTTTGAGGGCTACTCAATAATCACTTGGTGCTTATAAACATAAGCAACAATAAGAACTGAAGTAATTCAGAAGGAGTGTAATCATCAACTTTACAGGCATAGGTTCATCATCATATGAGACCATTACAGGACCGGTGCTGCACCAGGAAACACTTGACCCTTTTAGGGATCTGGGAGTACGTAAGAGAAAACTGAAGTGCTGCCAAAATGGGTTTAACTGCAATAGTAGTAGCCTTGCACTTTAATTGCACAAATACAACCCTTTGCATTTAAAAATATATACATTATTCATTGCTGCAAAAGAGCTTTGTGAACAGTCTACTGACTACTGGACACTGGCTGACATCAGACTTTGATCTTATTTTTCTTTTAGGCTCTANGCACTTTAATTGCACAAATACAACCCTTTGCATTTAAAAATATATACATTATTCAGGAAGTTCATCCTTTTACATGGACCAGAATAATCAAGACAATGGACAAGAGCAACCAGTGTAAAAGAGCACCACAGTGTTGGACAAACTGTGTTAAAAACTACACTGGAAGCACCATCACTTTTGGTTTTTTCTTCTGAAATAAAAATATAACTGAACACAGCCACTCCAGTTAGTTTTCTGTGAAACTTTGGTAATAGGTGCTGGTTGGACTAACAATTTTGGATGCTTAAGATCTTTAAATAAGATGGGGGGGGGGAGCAGATACATCACTGTTAGACACCAGCACTGTGGAATAACACAAGTACTGGCCAAATACCTTGTTCATTATCATCCTGTAATAATGGAGAAACGGCCAGGAAAGATTTGGGTAGGCAGGGGGGGGGGCAAAAACTCCATAGACCACAGATCCATCTTCTTTCCATCACTAACACATTATGCTTGCAGGCACTGTCTTTATTCCTAACAGAGGATATTTAAATCCATACAGCATGTGCGAGCTATACATTTCACAAGGAAGATGAATATGCAAGCTTAAGAATAGAAGCCTAACCAAGATTATACAGGAATTTTCAGGGAAATCTTGAACACATCAATTAGAATTTGTCCATTTATCTGTACATGACAATATTCTCAAACATTAGAAAACAAGAGATGCTAAACTGCAAACTGAGTCCTATGCCGTTGCTTTCCTCCAAAGAAACGAGGTCAGGCTATAACTCTTCCCTAAGCAGGATACTTAGAGACTTCTCTTCCCACTGACTTGGATATCTATCTTCATAAAGATAGAGAAAACTAATAAATATTGAACATTGTCTTAAAGTAACGGCGCACTTGGCCAATGTTCAACAATGGTATTTTCACAAAAAATACTTCAAAGGAGAAGAAAAAAAAATTAGCCAACTATAGAAAAATCTGTGCTTGAATATCATCAAATACTGATATGAAATGAGCGTACAATACCTTTGTGGAAATTAACTGGATCGACTGAATATTCATTTGATTGACTGAAATTAAATTTCTTTTATCATTACTATGGTAACTGTTTGGATGGCATTTGATATTTACTTGAAATGTTACTATTTCAATACTATCATGAAAACTGGGTCATCTAACTGCCATCTCCATGAATACATATATGCACACTTACAAATTCTCCACGCCTGACTTAATTGCTTTCCTTTCCAGTCAAAGCTAAATCAGCACTAAAAGAAAATATCTATTGATCTGAACCACAGGGCCATCCGTTCTGAGTATTGTCAGTAGTAGGCTCCACAGAAAATAAAGACATTCTCTTAAATTATCAGCTGCAATAGTATTAGTGTAGAATCCCTTGATCAGTTTTCCTAGGAGGTCAAGAGAAGATAAGAAACTAAAGATTTATTAGAATTTCAAAAGCGTGTTTTACCTATACCATTTCCGTGAATAATAAAACCAGATTTTTCTGGGTATTTAGTGGATTTTCTATTCAAGGACCTGATTGAGCACCCACATTTTCAAAAGAACTGGCACCAAGACAAAATATCCAAGGTGTTCCAACCATGTAACTAACAACAGTGTCACTCTTTGGGTCAATAATGACTAGGGCATGGACTAGAATTTAAACCACAGCAAGAAAATCTCCTATTTATAACCTACATTTTAGTATTTGGGAATCACTAGTTTTTACTGTGTACGAGTTGCCAATACTTATAATGACAAAAGATTAATTTCAACTCATAAAGAAGCCAACACAAGATTGTTGCACCTCAAGTGTTCACAGTAAGTATTATGTTGTGTCTAACACCCGTGCTTACCATTTTCCACTACAGCTTGTGTATAACCTTTATTGCTAATAAAAAGACCTCTAAAAAATACGTAAACCTTCATTGTAATGTATAGCAGAAACCTACATTGCCAAAGCTTTAACATTTATTTCTACTGAGATGCCTTTATTCCATTTCAGTATTACAAAAAGTCAGTAAGATTCTCTATCAGAATAATAGCCTTGATAAAAATGGGAATCAGGTCTATGCGATCTTTTTTTGCCACAACTAAATTAAACAAGGATGAAGCCAGTGATCTTCATAACACTGGGGTCAAACAGAAGTAATTACATTATATAAGTCTATTTCTTCTTTGAGTACTTTCTCCATCAAGATGAGTTCAATACACAATAGGGCTCTGTATATTTAATAATTTTTGGTCAGACTGGGAATGGAAGAGCTATGGTACGTTCTCCCTCTAGCAAATTCTTTTCTGGACATACATCCTGGAAAACAAATTTCAGCAATAAAATTCCTGTCTCGTGCCTAAACCACCAAGCAGTCTTTTGGCGCACAAACACAGCTTGTCTGTCGTGCTCAAATGTAGTACATGGCAGGTGTAAACCCAACTGGAAAACTTAAAAACCACAGTTCATTGAAGTCCTAGAGCGCGTGAGAAAACTTAAATAATACGCAATAAAGATCCCACGTACTTGTTTATATTTTACAGAACTGGATCCCTCATCCCATAGAGAATTAGAAGCTACCAGAATTTGAAATTGGTCTATCGTTAAGAATTACAGTTAAAGCACAGGAAATATCTGGAAACCACCATTACTATTTCTTCCATCACTAGTACCCCCCTTCTCCTAATATGTCTCTGCCCAGCAATTTGGACTTCTAGAAACGACTTCCCAGAGAAAAATGAATCAGAGAGGTGTGATGGTGCTAAAACAATTCTCAAGAGTTCCAGGATGAAAAATGTCCGAGCATAAATCACTGAAAAACTCTGCAACTATTTCTCTTCACACAGGAAGAAAGTTCAAAATTGGAGAGACTACAAGCAGTGGCTGGCTGCACGCTTCCGCTGCGACTCTGCCGTGGAAAGAGGCACTAGAACTTTGATAAGTGACAGCTGTATAATAGATCTTGACCAGGTTAAAACCCAAGGAGTCCCTCATCACGTATTAACTGATGGTGATAACAGTCCCAGCATCATCTTTGTCACCAAAGAAAAATCTTTGCCATTCCCTAAGTAATGCCAACAGTCGCCAGCATACTCTGAGCAGAAGAGACAAAGCCCCAGGTGAAACTGCTTTAACACTGTCACTTAAGGAATAAAACATTTACAGTTTGTGTCAGGCATCTAAATCCTTGAGCCATTATGGGAACCCCTAAATATTCAGCAATAAACAAGGGGAGCAAAAGAATATTTGAAACGTTCTTCATTAATCCCCCCTCATTTCCCTTATTATTTTTGTTTTATTTTTATACCTTTTTCATGCCTGTCTTTTATCCAGTATAAGAAAATGAAGGCAATATAAGTAAACAGTGCAGAATCAGTTATCTGTCCCTCATTATATTTCACAATATTCGAGCTACCACCTTAAGCCCTTGCTGGACTTCAGAACCCCACTTCTCCAAACAGCTTTAGGGTTCCCCCCTGCACCCAATTCTTCTGTCTTGCTTCAGGTTACTTCTTTCCCTTAGCTTTTATTGCAAAACAAACTAATCCTTTCATTTCAAACCCATGTCATTATTAAAGCCTCTTATTTTGTTGTTGTGCTGCATCTGTTCCAGAGTCAGATTTCAACCTTCTGCTCGAGTTTTACACCTCACTGTTTAACCTACGGGATGTATTTTGGCTATCACAAAATTGATCGTTGTTTCTCATTCACGGATAGGCTCCCATGCGTCCTTGTCTCCTAATCAGGGAGCAAAGTAACTACTATGAAACAAAGTTCCATTTAATTTCGCAGGCCTAAGGTGAAAGTACGACTGTGGAAGATGTGTATGGGACATTTTACACTGCCGTGACCTCCATCATCAGAGTTGACCAATGAGGAGCACTTGTACTAATTAAAGCTGTTACACAGCTTGCACCACAAATCCCTCCCTTTAATATCCAAGATGCACCAGTGGAAGGAAAAGCCTAGTACAGTTCCTGAGTGAGCAACTGTGAACTTCAGCTCCAGTAACGTTCAATCCAATGAGCTTATGCTGGCCTCGCAGCTTGGGTTGTACTCAAGAATCAAACCACCAGAATTAGATGCAGAGCCATCTAACGTAGAGATGCAGAGACTTGGGGCAGAAAAGAATTCANCTTCAGCTCCAGTAACGTTCAATCCAATGAGCTTATGCTGGCCTTGCAGCTTGAGTTGTACTTAAGAATCAAACCACCAGAATTAGATGCAGATCTAACATCTAACGTAGAGATGCAGAGACTTGGGGCAGAAAAGAATTCACAGCGTATGTGAAGATGTTTGTTGCCTTTGATTGGTATCATAATCGTTCTTCCCATTAGAAGCGCAGTAGCTAGTTACTGTCGGTGTATACCTGACCTAAAACATTTTGCTTTTTAAATATTTCATGAATCCCGACATTGGGAAGTTATCAACACGCTACTAGTATGCATGACATGTTTGAGTTCGGTTGTCCCAGAAGGCAGTTGCTGATCACTAGACTGCTAAGTAGAATAACCCGAGTTGTACACGACTCTCTGATCAAACATGAAGAGCCAGTGTTAAACAGCTGTAAAGAAAGGAGAGGAAGAAATAGATAACAATACCTCAGCCTCTGCTAGTTAGACTGTCGGGCTTCATTTTTCACTAGGGACCTAGGAGAAAAAACAGCTCATTTGGAACTACTTAGTAATTAGAGAATAACTTATTAATAGAAATCAGTAGGTTTATTTTTTTTAATAAACATTTCTTCCCTTTTCAATTGAAGAAAACCCCACCTCTACATCATTCTCTAACAAGTACAGAAATCAAACACACGTATTACATGGGCAACCAAAACTGCTGACGTGAAAGCAGTCACCCCCGGTTGATGACTTCAGAATTTCACTTCACATTTTGGTATGCTTTGCTACGTGCCACTGCAAGGGGGACGCTGCCACGTGGAACAGGTCAGCTGTCCCAAACACACACAGTTCTTGTCCTGAGGAGTGGGGCATGAGAATACGAATGGAAATCTGAGAGAACAGCACCGAAGTAGGAAGATGGCACAGGCAGCAACTTATTTCTCAACAGTGAAAGAGGCTTAGAAATTCCCCATTTCTGAGAGGCTCTTCAGACCACATTTCTACACGCTGCACAGGGATGCGTACATCACACACGCGCTCCTAAGCCGGCTGACGATCTGCTACCACTCGGCAGGGTAAAGGAATTCTACTGCTAATGGAACAAGCTCACCATCCTAAATCATAAGCTGACTATTCCCAGCTCTGCCACCGACAAACTGTGGAGTCTCAGATACATCGCTACCATATTCATCCCCTTGACCTATTGTTTCTTTTGTCCGTTTAGTTAATACGAGCGTCTTGCCTCCACAGACCTTGTGGAGACGCACGTTCAGCATGCAGCGCATTGGGGCCCGCTCATTCTGTGCTTCTGGGAATGAACATAATACAAATCATTAAATAGCAGTAAAATGGACAAGAGCAGTAATTATACCAGCTAATGGCTGATCTGAGCTGGGCAGTCTGTATACATTATTACAGTCATTCAGTTCAGAACATCTTAACAACAACATCCTCTTATGAATATGCCTATGCAAGGTCAAGCAAAAATAGTAGCATGGCGAGAAGGAAATCTTTAAGACGAGCACTCAGGGAACCATCAGTAATATAGGCAACATCAAGCACTCCGTTGAGAACACGCGGTCCCCAACTGAGTATTCAAATAGAAATTGGTCAACCAGGAACATTTGAAACCAATTACTTCTTTCCCAGGCAATTGTAATGGAATGATTATGCAGGCGGATGGAAAGGAGAGAATTAAATGCATCGGAGGAAGCGTGGGAGGACAGCAGCTCACTCGGTGATAAGATGTACTCTATGCTTTTAATAAATAGCAACAAATTGCACGTATCCAGTTAAAGTCAAGCAGTAAGGCAAGTACTTGACTTCCCTGAACTGGGTCCAAGAAAGTATTCTCAGCCTCGTTGGCTTCAAAAAAATAACAATTTCAGAGAGCACGAAGGTGCCAGGATATTTCTTGTTATCTGACATATCTTAGAAAGGGAGCTTGTCATCAGTTCCCCAAATTGAGTCATCAGTACTGAAATGACTAGCTTAAAATACTTCTTTTTCTACTAGGTACTGTGTGCATGTATGTGATTCTGATGTAGGTTTTAATACGTTACAAAAGGATTAATTTTTCTTAGCAATGCAGCAGTGAAGCACTAAGTTCTCAGGAGAGACGGGTAGACCAGGACTCCTCCTGAAGCTGAATTTAGTATTGTTTTAGGTCTTGTTTTTGTTATTATACATAACCTTTTCACTCAATCTGACATGAAACAATTCTGACAGGTTTATTAAAACCTTTTGTTATTACACTTGACATTTATGAAGGGTAGATGATAAATAAGCAGAGGAATGACATGTTTGCCAGAAATTCAGACTCTGGTGAGAAAGTCTTCTCCCTAGCCTCCTTTTTAAATTCAGTCATTCATNCTAGGAAAAAAAAAAAGAAAAAAAAAAAAGTATTTTTTCTTTACTTGAACTAATTTGATCTTGCTTTTGAGTTCCAAACATCAGGACTTCTCTGTTTCCAAACCACAAAGGTCTTATGCAAGTAAAGAGTACTTGTTTTATTTAAGCAATGAGACAAAGGGCAGCAAGTTTTAGTGTAGTAAAATCACACTGAAGTTTAATATAGTTTGACACCAGCCATGCCAATTTGAATTGCATATTGCCTGAGAAGCTCTTCACTACCCACTAAACCGCAGCCACTGAGAGGGAGCGACACGGAAATCATAGCACTATCTCAGTACACGCGTTTGGAAAGCATGCAATTTGTTAGAACGCTGTATTCCTCCACAGGAACACATGAGAAAGTTATATGTAGTAAATCTACTTAGAATACTCCGCACCCAAAATTTTGGAAACAGAAATAATACAAATGAATTAAAATAAGAGTAGGCATTTTTGGGGCACACCAGATGCAGTTATTATCAGCCATGCAGAGCTGTGCATTGGCTCAGTAGAAGTCACTGGGTCAGTGTTTAACTCATGTCAGATGGGCATCACAGTGAGCTCCGTAGACTTAACCCCACGTTGAATGTGGCTTCATCCCAACCGCAAACCCAGGTTTATTCCCCACAGTGTCAAAGGTGAATAGGAGACAGGTCTTATCCTAGCCCAAAGTCATGACACCATCATGAAGGAAACCCAGATTACAGAGCTCAGAAGTGTTCCCAAGTCCGCATATTTGGCAAGTCCTAACAGAAGGAAGCTATTTATATTAAAGGATCAAGTTGAATTCTTTTGCCTTTTGGTCTATGTTTTAAAGAAAGGAGCCTTAGTATTTTCTACATACTGCCAAGTAGATGCTTTGTTTGTTTCTGCCTGTTACTGTGTTTTGCCACTGCTGTTTAATACCTCCTGGGTCTCAATTCTCTGATATTTCTACACTTCTGTATTTTGGAGCTCTGGGAGGGTGGGAAAAAAAGATTGAGGAATCTAGGCTGGCAAGTGATACACCGCAGCGAGCACCATCCTTCGGGCTTTGTTGCTGACCAGCTGTGTGAGCAACTCTCTGAGGCGCTTTTCTCCTTCCATGCTTTATATCTCTAGTTAGATAAGCGCAGCACAACAGGAGCTGTCATTCAGTGTATGTTTTTACAGCATCTATCTCGGTGATCTCGATCAGAATCAGCAGGCGCTACTGTAATAAACAAACAAACAATAGGGGATATTCATTTTGGAATTTATGAATTACTCCAAAGGCCTGTCTCCTGTGTACACTTAGCTTTCACTTAGCTTGTAAACCCAGTGCGAGGGACCTTTTTCTTCTCATCTCTGTGTACAGAGCACAGGCAAGAACCTCTCTGCTCAGTTCCTTCAGTCACTGCTCTTTGAGCTGTACCATGGCCTGTAGACTGTGCACATAAAACCACGGGTTTTTTGGAAGGGGCCGATGCTGATCAATAGAAGGGACAAAACCTAGACAAGTTGGGCCACCGCTCCGATGCGGTGTTAGAAAATCCAGCTTCCTTCATTATTCCAACTTAAAAACAACTCAAGAGACTTGCAGAATGCTTGGATGGGATCACCCTGCCATAGGGAAATCTTCTGTTTCAACTCCACTGTAAAGCCAGAGGTTGTGTAAGGGTATGCATGGGAACAGCCATTTCAGTGCTAATGAAGTCTCCCCGTAATTCAGGAAGAGTTAATAGCTGTTATATGCAAGTGCCACAGCTGGCCAGATCCCAAAAGACTCATAAGGTTGACCTCCGGGTACTCAGATTGGAGGCTGCTTTAGCTCAGCTGGCACGCCTGCTGACAAAACCAGTCATTTCTCAGAACTCGGCTTAAATCACTGGAGAGGAGACAGGCTTCACTGGGGCTCACCGGCGTTTCTAACAGCAGCGCATCTGCCGAGCCAAAAGGCGAGGGGAATAAACAGCATTACAGAGCCCTTTTCCGCACTGAGGTTGCATTTGAGTCTCAGCACATTTCAGTTTTTGCAAGTATAACTATAGCAAGGAACTAAAAACAGTGAATGGAAAGGAACGCAACATCCATAAATGGCATAAGGAATATGGAACAACTATAGAGCTCTACATTCATCTCCAGTTTCTCACAAAGACTGCATTCTTTAGCAATTAGAGCTGGGGTTTAAAGACAGGATTGCTGAGTTATTTCCTTGGCATCACTGTATTATTTAAAGGATGGTATAACATCGCAAGTGAAAGTGATCTATGTCTGAAAATGTGCTTTGGGCAAATTAAAAAGGTCTGCATTGATCAATTTTGTAAAGTTTTCTGTGGCAGTTTCTACTAGGAAAAAAAAATCAACCATGTTTCATTTTCAGTCAGTATTATCAAAACAATCTTTTGACATTGCTCAGTAAAAGTGCTTTGGAATACCTAAGTTGATGAAATCTTGAACAAACTGAGGGTTTTGCTTTCAAGTACAAGAATTTTCTTTGTGATAGAAGTTCTGGGTTTGATCACGTCTAATATTGTGAATAGGCCCAAAAAGGACAAACCTCAGTAACAGAGTAATTCAGCTGAGCAAATAGTATGACATTTGTACCGACTGTATTGGGCATGGATGATGCTGAACAAAAGCATGATTTCTGAACAGATTAGGCACTGGAAGATTAAAGATTATTTTTGTTAAAAACATAAGAAATGTTGATGTTTCCTATATTTAAAAGAATGCCAAAGTTCTGTCACAAAGCAGAGATGTTCAAAGATTTGTTTTCTCTGAGACTACTGAAAACTCATTCGTATAAAAATATAACCATTACAGAGAATCTTTAACCTTGTGCAGGAGCCAGAACAACAAGAGAACGCAGAGTAATCCCAGGTGCAGCTGCATTACAGCACAAAATCCTCCACAGATCTTGCTCTCTGCATTAGGGGAGGATGTAAATAGTAAGGCAGCCAGCAAAGCATAACAAGGTTATTTTCTTACATATCATACTTCAAAATGACAACAATTAAGACAATTTCAAAGACATGTTCAGGAGCATCAGAATTTATTTCTATAGAATTTAACCATTTGGTTACTAAACATTTTAAGAACTAACTCTCTGTAATATCTGCGCCCTATAAACACTTCTTGAGCACAGTGAAAAATCTCAACACAGTCTCAAGTAAGTCCCCATGGAGAGCAACGAGCCTTTGATGTTTGCAATATTAACATACTAGATACAACTACAATCAAAGTGAGATTAGAACTGCTATTGCCTTGGCAGTGCTAGAAATAATAATTTTGATTGTTACAAACGAAATAAAAAAAAATTATTATGCACCTTGTTGGAAATTTTGGATCTTCCTAACAGGAATTATCCAGTGACTGAATTTTCTAGTTCTAAATAACCCCATGTATAACACTACTGCTTTTAAGTCATCCTTACATATGGTCATAAAAGTTTATTCAGAAGACAAATTTCATATCATTTGTAATCATACAGCACATCCTGAGGTCACATTATCCTCTGGCGCAGAGCCCTTCGTCTGCATTTCATATGCAGATGCCAATAACAGAGACCAAAATCATATTAAATACTGAGACTGTCATAAAAGCTCATCTAGTAGATAAAGAAAACCTTTACAAGCAATACGATGGACAAAATCTGTAATAGGAAACAATCCGATCTATCGTACACATTCCACACTGAAAGATGTGCGTGTAGGTATCTTCAAAATGATGGCCTTTGACAGGTTGGGGGTTTTTAATAAAAACAAAAAGAAATTAGTCAATGTATGAGAGGAATCAAAGCCACAGGTACTTCATTTGTGCATTCCTTTGATGATCAAAACCTTCAACATGGTTCATAGTCATTTTGCTCTAACAAGCCATATTCTTGTCTATAGCCTAGTCTTTAAACACTAATCTCATTGTGGAAGTGTGGCAGAAAACGCCCACTATTCCCTGACGTGGGGAATCACAAAAATACAGTTCCGAGACACACCTGTGAGCGTATAGATAGTGCACTCTAGCACGTACTTTTGTCAACTGTCTGCTCTAGACCACCCTGCAGGTCACCGCCAAATTAGCACAACGGAAAGGCTGCTGAAAGAAATTCCTCAATATTCACAGCCTACGGTTCTCAACCTCTGCTATCCAAGAGAGAAAAAGCACGGCAAGTATTTAAACAACCGTGGATGAAACAAAACATATATCCTAACATTACCAACCAATGACATATATACAGTAGGATGTTGAAATCCCATGGCTGGGAGGGTACTGAACTGGGAAGAACCAGGAACCTGTTCATTCAGAGCGAGGGAATTTTCCCTTTTGCTTATCAGTCACTGATTGCCGTGCCTTAGATAGGTCAAAATGACTGGAGAGGTACGTCCAAGGACTCAGGGCAATGAACGAGTAATGAAACAATGTTCCAACTTTGCTGAATGATTTGGAAAGAAAAAAAAATTAAAGAGAAGAGAAATTCACTTGGCAGATGGATAAGTCGGAAACAATCAGTACCAGAACAGCGATGTACCAAATGAATGTAGTGGGCTATCACAGAGCTTACGGCCATGACCACCTAGAGGTGTGAATATTTGCAGATCCAGCCTCAAGTATACAGACCATACTCAGATTAACTGCCTATCAGTTGTTACAGATGGTGAATTGTTCTTTTTAATAAAATGCAGAAGTTGCAGAATTCTGAACTAAAAAGAAAAGACTATTTAAGTTGTACTTCTATTTCTTGGAAGTTTTAACCGTGGTATCTAATGCTTCACTATGCATATGGGTTTTAAAACTCTCACCTTAGGCTTCTGAAGGGGCAAATTTCTCTCCTGCTCCCAAAAAAGCAGGACTCAACTTCAAAGTGTTTGGCTCCAACCAAGAAGATTCATGATTTGTGTGGCAATGAGAAGGAAGCTTATGGGGAGAGTGATGGTCTGACGGTAAACAAGCTCAAGAGACAGATGATGTGTCTTACTGAAAGAGTGGCTTTTCTTTTCTATTCACGACTTTTCTTACTCTTCCATCAGCCTGGGAGATGACTCATTAATCCGGTATTTTGTGTTATGTTCTAAGTAGCCTTGCTGTATTTCTTCTGTGTTTTTAAACTGTCAGTAACGTGTACAAAGCCATTCAGAAAGCTCTGAGGATGGCTGCTAATTATCTCAGGGAACAAACAATAGTCCTCAGCTGGAGCAGCTAAATGGGAAAGCCTTTGTTATTTTTAGTACAAAGTCTCTACTGCTTTTCAGAATGTTTTAAAATATTGCTTTGTTCTGAATATTGAATTGTTGGAGCCTGTAATAAAGCGCACTCAGCTGGGAGTCAGGACCGCCTTTCTTGGTTCTGCCATTCACCTGCGGTATTTCAGGGCCAGCTGGGAGACTACGCATACATAAATCCGCTCACATGCACGAGTTTCCAAGATCAGAGTCCTAAAGGTGGAGGGGGTGGGAGAATGCTCTTAAAGTCAATTATAACTAATAATTGAAGAACAGGCACAGTTGCTGGTGCTTTAAACTTTGGACTTTTCCAAACTTAAGTAGCTGAAGAATCCATCCTGCTACTCCTCTTAAGAATATCATCATGCCACAGGGTTAAGCGAGATGAAAAATGAAGTGCTTATTAGAAAATAAAATACTAGAAACAGTTATAAAAAGGAAAGTCACGTCAAGCCAGTCAAGTTCAGTCTATGAAAGGAAATACAATGCAAAGCAAATTAACAGACATAATAAGCTAAAGGGATGCAACTGTCAGGTACAATTTAGTGTGCCCACATTAGTTCCTAGTTGAATTAAACTTAAAGCAATTCAGATCTGTTAACCTTAAAAATTAAGCAACAGTCATTTTTCAATTAGCTCATGCAACAAGCAGCACAAAAAGAGTTACAGTAATANGAAAGGAAATACAATGCAAAGCAAATTAACAGACATAATAAGCTGAAGGGATGCAATTGTCAGGTACAGTTTAGTGTGCCCACATTAGTTCCTAGTTGAATTAAGCTTAAAGAAATTCAGATCTGTTAACCTTAAAAATTAAGCAAAATTCATTTTTCAATTAGCTCATGCAACAAGCAGCACAAAAAAAATTACAGTAATGAACAGCAATGTCATTTGCCAAACTAGGTGAGCACTTCTTATCCTTAAAATTTCTTTATCCTGACATAAACTCTCCTGATAAGGTGGGAATTGATATAGGCAATCAGCCCGTCTGGTTTACTGTAGCATTTCTAACAACCAAAGTTTCCCAAGTCAAATTTATAACGACTTTCTGGAAGAATTCACAGAACACAAAAGGTTAGACTGATACGAACCCCACAAGGAGAACAAAACTGAGCGGCAACAGTAAAGCTTCAAACCTACTATACTGGAAATGTTTTAAAACAAAAATTAAGGCTTCAAAGTCTTTACAATTAGCAATGATAAGGGGCAGCGTGGATTTGCACAATTCCAAGCCCTTCTCTTAGGGACCACTCACGGGGTTGTTGGGATCACAGACATCTCCCAACAAAGCTGAAGAAGCACCGTTACTATCACTTTGCCTTAGATCTTAGATATTACCCTGTTCATTATTGAGCCCACAGCCCATTTTCTGTCCTTTCCATGTTCATTTGAATAGCTCCACACAAGCAATGCACAGTTTAGAAATCTGGAGCCTGACAATATTCCACGACTTTGACATTTACCAGAGTTTTAAACTCTCCGTGGACTATGACATCTCAATCTCACCTGCGTACTCAGAGTCCATATCATTGCTAACGATGTTTTAGAAGAACACGCACCTAGAAGCTTGCATATTACAGGTTCAGTCAGTTTGTAGCTATTATGGCAAAGGATTTCTGGGGACCATTTTCTACTAGTAATTCCTGTTGCTTTTGCTAAAATGTCTGTAATTCGCAGAAATACAGATCAGCTAAATTTTCCAGTCTGTCTTACAAAAAACCCCTTGCCTGGAGACTCAAATATTGTAATTCTCTATCGCTATCTTACACAAGATGTATTCACAGATAAGCATAAAGACAAAGTCAGCGCCCTATCAAACATCAATGTTCTGAGGCTAAACATGAACTGTGTCCTACCCCAGGGCTGGGGAACGTCAAGCAGCACACCTTTCAAACAGCAGAGTGAAAAAATCAAACACAGCTGAAATTAATAATGCCTTCACAGCAAATTCTCTGCACAGATTGCCCTGTTCTCTCCTGCGGGCCCAAGCAGATGATCTGCCCAATAGATGGTAGACAATGTAAAAACTAGAGTTCCTCCTACTTGCACAGATTCAGTTGTTTCACGCGACTAACCCTTCCTCTTCTCCCCATGACTTTAATCTCCACCCGCACCACACTTAAATTTTGTGTCTGTTGGCTGTTTGAAATGAAGAGAGGGAAACAAAAGATAACAAAAGCTATTTGCATATCCAAGGTTCAGTGACATGAAGATTTTTCTTTATGTTTGACATCTTTACCTGTAGCCTTCCTGATTCACTCACTCAGAAGTTACTCAATGAAGGAAGAGCTCACGCAGAAAGAGCATGCCCAGCGATTCAGATACTATTGAGATTATGCCCATCCCTTCCCCAATGGGAAATTCTTGGGCTTTCCTTCCCCTCTTTCCTGCATACACAAGTCAGGCAGCTTCTTGCCCACATTTCTTGACAAAATTTCATCCCCTCCCNCCACATTTCTTGACAAAATTTCGTCCCCTCCCACCACCAGGTTCTCCACTGCCCCCCTCAGCATTTATGATTTTCAGTAGTTCAAAATTGTCCAAAGATATACCAAATGAAAATGTTAGAACTACACACCTAAATATGTACCGGGGTTTTTAGGGCTCTGAACTCTAGGAGACTGAATAGACCTGAACAAAAACCTGACTATTTTAGCAGAATTCCACTTGAGAGTTTTAGTAATAAAAGAGAAATTAAATGCCCATAATAATTACCTGAATAAAATATTACAACCCAGATCCTCAAAGGAAAAAAAAAAATCAAGGCGAGGCAAGTATGTAAATATCTTTGTGGATATAGATTATAATCTCTTATCCATTTAATTGGTTTGGCTATGTTTGATCAAGATTTACCAAAGTGCAACAACCCACAGAGGGACTTCTTACTTGTAGCCAACGTGGATCTGGTTGTCAAAGCTCCAGTGATGCCCGTGTTCCTGTGACACGACTCCGGGCAGTCAGCATGTACCCCTGTAGGTACGCCAGGGCGAGCTGTCCCGGAGACTGGGGTTTACTGGAGCTCCCCAGCCCTCCTCACTCCCAACTCAACTACTTCCCTTCAGCCTCGAGCAAGAGGACAGTGCTTATGCTTTTCCTTGCCAGTCTGAACACAGATCCAATGTTCTTGAGATCACAGGGGAAGGAGGCTGGGGCTCCACTCCCTCGCTCTGATTCTCCTCTGGTACTACAGCTGCAGAAACCATTCCATATTTCTTCTGCTGAACTGCTATGTCCCATCCCTATTTCTCTTCTTGCCCATGAGATGAGGACATTTCATTATCAGGTGAAATAATCCCCATTTACAGAATTAATCAAGTTCTTTGCAATCTCCAGAAGAAAGCAGATCTATTAAACATGTATTATTAACAATAATAAATGCTTCAACCCTCTGGGTACTGCTCAACATCCACAGTAAAAGCATTATCATAAAAAACACATTCTTAAATTCTAAAGAAATAAAGCTTGGAATCGTTTTGGTTAAGATGGTTCAGGCAGGGATATCTATCAGGAAAACCCATTATGATGAAGAGAAGCAGTTACAGCACAGAAGGGCTTTGACAAAAAGCAGTCAAAATGTTTTCATCAAGAATAATGTATGTGCACTGTAAATCCCAGCTCACAAACACACCAAGAGACACAAAAGTCTTTTCCATTGTATTTGCGTTTTGTTCAAGTGGCTACCAGAACGTTCAAGTTTATTTTTCCCCTCTCTTCCCTTTATACAGTATTTCACACAGACAACTCAATGCCTTTGATTCCCAAGTCACGACAACACAGGGATCTTTGTCCCCGCTCAATCAGCAACAGCAAGACTGAACAATCAAAATGACCCCGCCACCGCATGCTGGTATTCTTTTTGCCTGCAGAGATGCCTTTCTGTTTCTCCGTTTCGATGTTGGCATGCATACAGCCTATTGTATGGCCTCACAAAATAGAGAGGGGGGGGAGAAAGGAAAAAGTGAGATGGCGTGCTGTGATGGCGAGACTCCTTTTCTCCTCTCTCCGCACTATTTGTGAGTAATCTGGGAGCTAGGAAACACGCTATCTTGGAGATGGCTCCTTATCAAATTACAGGGTTAGACTGTGTCCTTAATGTATCGATCTGAACAAGTAACATTCCTCAGAGTTGGGGGCCACAGCTCCTCTCGTTCGCACCCTACTTATCTTCTGACATAGGGACACAACAAAGCAGCAGGTCTACATTCCAACTCAATGGAGCTTCCCAAGAAGCCAAAGAGCAGAGGCAAGCTTAGACCTTTTGGTTAGAGATGAAGAGTAGTCACTCAGGCTCTGTTGCCAATGAACTTTTATAGGAGCGTGAGTGCAGATTTTATATTTTTTAAACTGTTTCACTTCCCTGCAATCCCCAACACCCTCAGCGCTGAAGTGCCAATTTGAGAAATATTTTCAAGTATCTCCTCCCATACAGACTAGTGAAGATCCACCACCTGTAGCTCGCCTTTGTAACCAGAAGTAGCAGAGTCCCCATAGCGGAGAAGCTGTTCCTCACAACAAGCTACCCAACAACTCGGCTCCCTCTAAAGCATCGAGCAGCTTGTGCTCGACAGGCACGATGTGCCATACAGCGCCAGGGCCTTTTAACTAGATCCCCGCAAAAGGAGTCTGTAGGGAAACCCGCAAGAAACAGTGATGTTTTGATTTCTTGTGTTAACCTGGATCCACTACGGAAAGCCTGAAATACGGGATTGGAAAAAGAGAAATGGAAGAGAGAAAGAACAGAAAAACAAAGCAGCACCTCTACCTATATAAATCCTGACATTTCAAAGACATTTGAACAGCAAAGGAAGCGAAAAATATAAACCAGACCCATTTCAACTATTTCTCTTCCGTCTGCCTTTCTCTGAACACAAAGGGGAACAGAAAGTCAAGTCGTTCGTTATATATTTTATTGTGGAACACAACACTTCCCCATCATGTTTCTTTTAAATGCTTTCTCTGATATAAAACATTGCACCAGAGGTATAGTTTAGTTTATACACTCGCAATGCAGGTCCCCTGTTCTTTAAAACCGATGAAGTGTTGAGGGCCCATGACTCAAGGGCTAATTGCACGAGCAGCTCTAGTGCCAAGTGACAGCACACCCTGCCACTGCGTGCCTGCGGCTCGGAGCATGCAACGCGGCCAGAGAGAGTAGCGGCGCTTGGGGGAAACCGCAGCAGCAGCTTCGGGGAAGAGTTGGTAACGTGGATTTTTATAGCCTTGTTTTGCCCCTTTCCTCCCCTGCAAAATATAAAGGAAAAAGTAGAAAAACAAGAGCAAGAGAAGTCTGTCAGCCTTGTGAGTTCCACGATACAGAAAATTAAACCAGGCTGAAAAAAAAACCCCAAGAAGCCACTGGCTGGGGAAGGATCCCTGGACAGCCGCTGCACGGCTATGACAACTGTTCATGCACTGCTAAGGGCACTCCACATCTGTGGGAGCAGATGGAGAAATTTAGAGACCGAGAAAAAAACCAAAAACCAACAGTCTTGCAAAGCTTTTTTTATCACTTAGAGGAAAAAAAAAAAAGTTCAGTTCTCATAACAGAATGAATTCAGAAGCTGAAATGAACCCGTTGACTGCAAAACCAAAGAAATTTGCAGAGGCTTTTGAACCTGCCTTCTACACAAGCACATCAATGAGCATCTTCAAAGGGTTTCTGAAGCTTTGGTGCTATGGCGGACGTGGCGGTATGATATCAGAAGCCACGTAGGCAGTTTTCCCCCCGTATGTTATGATATGGGCAGAGAAGATTGTATTGACTGAAGATCTCAGGACAGATCGTGGATCCACCGGCACCAGCCGTGTCACCAGGGTCCCTCCAGAACCTGCCCTGCTGCTGTAACCCAGACCATGATCGCTCCAGCACTTACATTCCCGATCCATTATGCTACTGTGAATAAACCCACTAAAAATCCATGAGATTTAGCACATAAGTCAGGGGAACAAGTACTGATGCTTTAAGCTACGAGCAAAGCTAAACACAAACACAGTTTTGGAAGAACTAACAGCTGAGCCAAGAGACCTTTTGTGCCGCACATTTATCACAGCATACATCTTGCTTAATAAATCTCACGCATTTTCACATATGGCTGTGTATTTTTAAAGGGTTTGAGCATTTCATTTCTTTCTTGTTTTAGTTGCCTTTCATAGTTCTTCTGCCTCCTAGACAACTCTGAAGTGTGTATTTCATTAATAAGAACTAACTTTCAAAAGAAAATATTCCTCTCAATTTGTGAGGGAAGCCACTATTTTAACCTCTCCCGAGACAAACTATTGCTTATAGAAAAAGNAAAAAAAAAAAAAAAAAAGAGTAGAGAGCTGGGCTTCAAAGGTCTGGTTTCCATATGATGGAGCCTGGAATAAAAATATATCAAACAAAACTCCGTGTTTGAGGGCTCGGCATGAAAGTAGTACACAGACTGCACAGAAACCTTTTCTTCAGCCCAGCCTATTTTTCTCAGCACAGACCTTCAGAACAAATTCTTAAATTCCAGCTTTGCTTCACATCCTTACACTGTTTATTACCTGTATTTTCAATATTCCAAGAGACACTTTAATCACCACACTGTGCTTTAATTGTTATTAGCATTTAGATTATATGGTAATCTTGCAGCCAGAAGTCAATATTAAATTACTGTCCTTGCCCGCTGAAGAGTAATATATATAGAACAGAGTTGAAATGTGTTTTAAAGTTTCAGTTCAATTTTATGTGCTAATTACTCCAGAATGTTATGAAAGGACTGTAACATCATCCCATATATTCTTGTCATCCCATAGGCAGCTTTATAGTAACATTACAAAAGTATATTGAACTCATTACGGGGGAGCATAATTGAAATGATACAAAGAAACTGCTGGCTGTTAATAAAGCCACGTTGGGTTTTGTATCCTATCTACCCACTTTCACTGGTTTTTCAGTATTAAGCTGGATCATCGAAGACACAGACACATGATAGAAGTGGATGCGTTTCTGAGTCTCTGTCTGCTGACGGAGAGCCAGATCCTTAACATGAGCCAATGCAGTTTCAACTGACTTGGGATGTGGCTATACCGAATTGCACCAGTGAAGAATTTGACTCAGCTATACCGAGTTGCACCGGTTAAGAATTTAACTCAAAGCGTAGATTTTATTTAATTTTCATTGAGGGGAATCTAACACAACCGCTGCCAAACTCAACCAAGGAAAAGTTAACCACCTGTTCAGCTGATGAGGTTCAGCTCGTTCTTTAGGGAGGCAGTTGTTCTCTATTACACTCCCTTAGTGCTTCTGCACACAGAGCTGCACAAAATTTGCATTGGGAAGTCTGAGAAATTCAGTGGGTTTTAATGTTTGCTGTATGGATCATAATCATAGCTATTTCCCAGTGCGATTCTGTTTCATGATAGGACAACGCAAGCCACTGTGTGTAATGTAAGACAGCAAAATACACAAACAGAATATTGCACTGAACAAAAATATAATACCAGGTTTTACTTTTGGCATGTCTAGGTGCTAAGAACAAGGATACTTGTCCCCCCATCTCCCATGCAACTGTTCATAAACCTCTCCAGATATGCTTTAGTTAAGAACATGTCCTGAAGAGATTTTTCTATCAACCAGCACATGGAAATTTCCTCTCTCACTTCAATCATTTCAGCAGACTTTAGACAGGCATTCAGCTTTACTTGTCATGTCCTATCATAAAAATATTGCTCAGGAGATTGAACTGAAAACTTTTTGTCCAGCCTAATTTTAAGTAAATCCAGTGACAGGAATTTTATCACTTTCTCTGGGTTATTCAGGCAAATGGTTAATACACACTGAGCATTATAGTACAGCTTCAAAGAAAGAAAAAAAAAAATCACCATCCTACTTTTAACACTGAATCCTCCTATTTCTTTGTATCTTGCTTGTCCACTTTCTTCTGCTCCAGCCTAAGCAATATATGACCACATTATTGTGTCGTGCCACAGCTATACATTTCCTTTGTATATTCATTCTATAGAACAGACACACATTATAGAAGGGTTCCTGGAAACTACTACATTCATTTATTTTATTGGGTGTTGTTTTTTCTCTATTATTAAGAGTCTCTGCTTCAAAGAGATTTTTCAATTCTATATCCTAGCCTACTCAGGAAAATGGCCCTTTTAGAAACAGCTTTTAGGTATATCATTTAAGGCAAGCGTGTGTTTAAGTTTCTTTGAGACCTGCGTAAAGCTAAGCGCGTGTTATTTCTGATCACATGCTTTGATCACCCTGAATCTGATTTAACACCGATAACAAACACTAGATTTTGCAATTTCTCATTTTGCGTTTAGAATACTTCTCAGGACAAAATCAACAGACCAGGCTGCAAAACTACTATTAATAAAGCAGATTCTCATTACTGTCCAAAACTGGCATGCCTTTTAAGGGCTTCGTATCAAGAATTACCCTTTGATATTTCTTAACAGTGCGGCAATTAGAAATCAGCATAAAACTGGGAACTTTACATCTCTCTGTTTGGAGAGCTACTAATAGCAGTAAATCGAGGCAAAGACACAGGGAAAGGTATCCACTTGCACAGACCTTCGGTGGAATCAGGACTATTTTTGCAGCACAGGCTTTGGCCAGACACTGCTCCTTCAGCAAACGTATAGATCTCCCACGGCATTCTATCCATATGTGCGAAAGGCTTCTTTGCCATATTATCACAGACTCAGCACATTTTTAATTGCTTTAAAGACATTCACTTGAACAGCTACTCTGCATCGATGTGAGCAATCTTTAGTAGACAGCGAATCTATTCTGTCATACTAAGAGCAACCCTTCTGCATACCTACAGCAGATGCAATTCTGTGATAAATGCTTCATGATCCCAAATATGAATGAAATACATAGCCAGTATAATTCTGACTAAGGGTAATTTACTCTTCTGTACTATTCCTGTAACATTCACAATTTAATAAAAAAAATCTAGTATAATTGCTATTGCTATAAACCCAAATGATTGTTGACAGTTTTATTGTCATCTACTGCAGGAAGAGGATACAGCCCATTATTAGCATATGATGATCTAGAAGTACCTATGGAAGAAAGATTTTTGTATAGATAGCCTGCTAATAGTGGGGCAGAAAGGCACTTTAGATGAAGCTAGACAAATCCTGACCAGACTCAGGCAATTTTTTTTCATGGGGAAAATCGACTTAGCGAACAACAACTTACCCAGGGGTGCAGCGAGTTTGCCCGTGTTCTCAGACTTCAAAGACAGACTGGATGTATTTGCGACAGACGCCATCTGTAACAAACAGGTTACAGGCTTGGCACTCAGCTTGCTGGGTGAGATTCAATGGACCGCACGTGTAGGAAGCGCTGAGTAAAGTGACCATCACGGCTTTTTCCTGCCTTGAAACCTGCGAATACTTACAACCTCATCCTCCCCGGGGCTGCAAACATCCAACGCCCGACTGTCCCAGGGCTTCATGCTGTGCACACACTGGAGGGTGGGTGCTCAGATGATGTTTTATATATTGCCATAAATGACTGCTCAGATCTATTAAGCTATTTTCAATACTCAGTCTTAAGCTACTTCCTAACAATAACACACTGTAGTGCTAAACTCCTGTTTTTCTTTCTGCTTGGGAGCCACAGAAGTTAAGAAATTCATAGTTTGGATGCCAAGAGATTTCACACCACCACAATAACCGTGTGTTACATCCACATTACCTGAGGCAGCCAACAGTAGTCATTGATTTTCTTGGAGTGTCTTTCAGCGTTGTTTAAAGTTTTGAGTATCTTTGGGTATGCATGGCTTCGAAGCAATATAATATTCTAACACTAATATCCATGTAATCGTGTTACTCACGGAGAGGTTTTGCTCTTATTTGTACCAACTTCACACCAGAATAATTCCATCATTTTTTCCATAACGTTCCTTTCAATGCAGGTGTACTATCAATTTAAGCTTTCTGGGCGACAACAGTGCTGTGAAAAAGTTACTCAGCCAAAAGTAATTTTGAAAGCTAGCTAAAATGTCGATACTATTCTTACAGTCCGCCCAGAAGCACGGTGGACAGTGTAGCAGGTGGGAACAGACAAGCTGACAACACTGTGAAAAAAGAAACGCACGGCTTGGAAAGTGTCCCTAAAGCAAAGTGAGCCCCTGCAAATAAGGAGTTGTCATTTGTTTATTCTGGAAGCAGCTCAGGAACTAGCAGAAGAAGCCAGAAAGGAATTTTATGAGAAAGTGAAGTCCAGCTGATGAAGCACTGGACCAGGATAAGAGCCCAGCTCTACTGCGAGACTGAACACAAATCATTGTTTCCTTCAAATCTCTACAGTTAAATTTGTTTTTCAGACCCTTGGTAGTTTCCAAACAAACCCATACGGGTAATAATACCCAACTGCTGTTTGGGAGTATAAGTCAATGGAAGCAGGCTGCTTTTCCCCAGCCATCTGCGGGTAAGTGGCCAACACCACATACTACTGGTCACTGGCCCCACCGCCAACAAACATGTTTAATCTCAAGAGACAACACAGGAAGGCATGAAAATGGCAATCCACAAAAGTGTCTTCCTAAAGGAATCCAGCTAACAAACCTCACTGTGTATTAAAGAGTCACAAATAGGAGAGAGGAAAAAACCTTCCAAAAACCACATCAGATGAAATCTAAAGCTCTAATATAGATACACCCCAATTAAAAGAACAGATGATCGAGTCCTTATCTCCACTTCGGGCAGGGCACCCAGCTGGACTTTTAGAAGTTGAAGTGTGCAATACAGTAGGCTTAAGGAATATCCTTTTGAAACTGATCCTGTAGCCATATCCCTAAATTCAGGATATGGCTGAGCATGCTATCAAGCCCATACCTATATAATAAATTATTAAAGGGGTTTTTAGGGTCCTACCCTGATATACAGGAGTCAGTAGTTGAAAATGATCTGAAGTCCACACACAGACAGAATAAATATTGCAGTGACACGTGGTTAATACGAGATGATGTGAGAAATAAAATCAGTAGAAGAAAATTGCCTCAGACATTACATTATTGCTATTGAATTGAGGCATCTCCTGGTGGGAACTGATAGAAATAGAGTCATTTGAGAAGAACACTTACAATATTATGAAATAGACAAAACCAGTAGAACATCCAGTATTTAAGTTGTTAGAGCTCTGTGTTTCAATATTCATTACAAGATCCTCGCAGATTTGATCAATTCTCAGAGACCTTAGTCTTATGTGTCATCCAAGGGACGGTAATTCGGTTACTTCCATGCTGCAAGGCACTGAGTCAGAGAAGCACTCACTGGTGACTCACTAATGCCAGTTCCTTTTCTTTCCAATTTCTCATCCAGGTATTGACCCAATCTGACTTTGCCTCGCTTTAAGAGAATTGACAAGGCAAGAGAACAAGGAAAAACATTTCCAAGTAATAAAGATTCCCTGTATTTAATTATTTTATGAGGATACAGAAGTCCAGAACCTTACAAAATCAAGATTTCCATGTTAACGCTCTAGCATAGGGCATAGCATCCAAGGCTTTCCTTAATATTTTATAAATATACTGCATAGGAAAGAAGGAGAAAAAAAAAAGACATCTCAAGAGGAGAAAGCAGAGCTTGAATGCCATAACACCTTTTGCCTTCAGAATTAACCTGCCTCGTGAATACACACAAGCATATTTTTTCAAATTAATCTTTGGTGATAAAAAAGCCTTAGAAAAATGCTAAAACATTAAAGAAGGTTTTTATTAGCTTTTAATTAAGTGCATTTACTAAAACTTGAATTATAATTTGAGATTTAGAGTACTTAAAATTGAAGACGAGCTTGTTGGCAAATGTAAAATTTCAATTATGTTTGTGAAGTAATTGCGAAGTGAGAAGCAAGCCTGTTTACATCATCCCACACGACGGCAGCTTTGCAGACTTTCACAAATGGGCAACCACCTCTTGAAGCAGCTCCGCTAATGACAAAGGACATTTCTGAAGTTTCCAAGAGAAAGTACTCCTGTACCTTGATTGATAGGCAGAAAACTGCAAGGATGATGTAGATAGTAATTATTAATACTGCCAATTCTACAATCTGAAGGTTTCCAAGTGTTTTGCAAACACGAGTAGATTCAGTTTCATAATTCTTTTTAGTATGTAATTAAATCCTATCACCTTTCTACAGACATCGAAGCTGAAGAATACTAATTTTGCTAAAGGTTAGCTTGGCTGCCTGGAAACGAAACCTCTGGGAATGCCTCTTCCAGTCGCAGCAGCAGTTCCTAGCTGTTCCGCAGCACCAGCTCCAGGACCCGCTGTATTTCAGCTTCATTGCATGAGGTCTCCTTTCAGAGGGGGAATTTCAAGAGCACCTATTTTTAGAGCACAGCCTCTTCCTTCAGCAGGAAAACAAAAACAAACGAGCAAACAAATGCACTGGAAAAAAAAAAAAAACAACCAGAAGATACCTTTATGCTTTCTTTTCACTCCCAGCAGCAATCCTTCCTGAAAGATTTGCTGTTGCTGCTCCAGAGTTGAGCTCCTTATTGCCTCCAGCCCACCATTCCAGTAACATTGGGCTGCCCATGTGATGCTGTTGCTGCACCATCCCATACACTGGGGGTCACTGGTCTGTGACCCCCAGGGACTGGTTTTCGCAGCGTATTCTCCCAGACGGGAGCAGTATGCTGAACAGAACTCCTAACGGAGTCCCCCAGACTTCTGAAAAAGCGTATCTTTCTTGAATCCTGAATCACAGCAGACTAAAGCACATAGAGTAATGACACGAGCACCATGTACAACCTGTACCCTCGACATACAACGTAGGCAGGATTTGTGCTAGGTATAACCTTGTTCCACCCTTTGCAACTGAGAAGAATCTTCCCAGTACAGTTGTACACCTCTGGTGCCAGTACAGAGTATTAAAAACCCCACATTAATAGTTTGGCTAGAAGGCAACAAAATCTAAAGTTAAGTCTGTAACTCCATCCTGTGGTATGTAGGTATTACAACACATTTTTTTAAATCCAGGGACACAAACATTTTTCAGTTATACTCTCTAATATCTCGGCAAATCAGAGTGCCTTTCAAGATTTCCTTTTGAATGTCCTTCCTCACGCACGTGACCTAGATAAGATGAGCCTTGCCAAATTGTGTTTGCTCAGAGCATCCTTTTGCAACTTCATTGGGGATACTGAAGGAGAATGGGTTTTGTCTGAACTGGTATAATGCCACAAGGTTCAGGTAGACAGATGTTCTTATGGCAGACCTCCAGTCTGATTGTATAACCCCAGGTTTCTGATTTAAGTGTATAGAGAGTGTTTTCCTATTTATGTGGAAGAGATGGAGTTATTCGTATCAACTTCAATGTGCCACTGGAAGAAATTCAATCTACTTTTGAAGGAGATGCATTTGAAGAAAATGCAGTCCATGCCAGGAGCATCAATTCAACCTAAACAAGTGCAAAAGAAACCTAAATGCTAATACCAGACCTCTGAATCTCAATACGTACCCGTCCTAGGAAGCTGAGGGATTTTAGAAATTTGTCATGACCTCAGGATGCCACTTAATATTTTGATTTGTCATTGTTGTTCTTCCCTCATATCTCTTTTCAGCAGTTTAAACAAAGATGTCCAGCCTTGTACTGGGAAGGTCAGTGAACAGACACACGTACCTGTCCTGCTAACACTGTTCTCTGCTGGGGCTCATGTCTGCTCGGCGAGGCAGGGGGTACAGAGCTGAGCCTGAAAGATTTCAAGTCATTCGAGCAAGGTTCTTCAGAGCTCGCCTGTCAAAGCTTACTATGGGCTTGGCCATCGCTCATCCTGTCTTCAGGCTTGTAATATTTCTAAGCAATATTTTTCTTGAAGTCTCAGTACCTCCAATGCGAGAATGTTGTCGTTTTAAAGACAGTCTCACAGCTGCAGGAAATAGCAGTGTGAACTAGAGGACAGGGAATTAAGAGAGACATGAAATTAGCCTATCATGACTTTCAGGTTACTCTCTGGGTACATACTTAATTGTGGTGAGAGTGCAAGATGTGCTTTTTTCTTTTTTTTTTTTTTACA
>RSEF01000022.1:4829300-4870964 GCA_003993805.1 Himantopus leucocephalus
AAACACGTTGCCGCCTTGCAGCGTAACCCTTGGGCTGGAAGGTTACCTTCTTCAAAGATCTACAGGTAGGGCAGTTTGTGCTCCTTAATGTGCCTTCAGCAAAATCAGTCAAGTTCACTTAATAACTGAGAACGGTTCTGTAAGCGAAGCTGGCTGCTCCACTCAATGCTGATTAAAGCCAGTTTGCACGATCCCTGCAAGGAGCACCATTCTGGGACAACAGTCTCAGTGTGTGCAGAAATAACCATCTAAGAGATAACTGTCCATTTGCACAATCTGGTCCAGCAGAAAATGTCTGATGATTTACAGTCAATGTGCATCTGTTCAGAAATTAAGTGATATTATGTGGAATACCCCGTTATCGAAGAAAGAAAAAAAAATTGCTGATAAAAGTAGATTATTTCCCCCTTCCCCTTTTTTCCTTTAGCCCCATTTCGTCCAGCTGAATCAAGTTCTTGATTTGCTGTGTGTTGCAATCAGGTATACATAGGCCAATGTTATTCATAAGGAAAAAAGCAAAAGAAAGACAAAGAATCCCACTCAGTGCAACATATTACCATCAAAATTCCTCTTTGGGCAACTTCTCAGCATCATAATTTTTAAACTCTGAGCAAACTTCTTACTGAGAAGGCTCTGACTGACAGTGGAAGGAAGGGAGGTTAATCACAGATGAGTATACCTGCTGGAATTTGTGTTTTAAGACAGACAAGCAAAAGGAAAAAGCAATAGTTACATACCAAAACAAAGCAGTACCTTTTGAAAGGAAACATCATAGCAAACAGCATAGACTTTCACTCATAGAGATGTTAAAAAGAAATCTTTTTTCTTAGCTGAAAAAGAGACAATCATGTCTTGATTTTTCAAGCACAAGTAGTATATATTGAAAAAGTGGCTGTCAATTTAGCTGAAGACAAGAAGTGTCCCTTTATAGCAGTTTTTAACATGCATTCATGAATTCTATATGAACACAAGCGTCCTTATTGGCTTATCAAGTTCACATTTTCATTCAAAGCAAAGCAGAAATTCAAACAAATTTTAGTAGAGGTATGATCAAGTATGCACGAGCATTTTCGCTCGTCAGCCCGGCACTGAAGGGAGTGTGTTTTCAGAGGAGCAGTACGAAACACAGACACTAAGTTTACCAAGAGCGTCCATTAAAAACCTGACCATAAAACTCACCAAAAGCAGTAAGTATCTCAACATGAAGCTGTTTATTTTCTAAACCTCAGATCACCTTTCCAGAAAGCTGAGGAAGGATGCGACACACTCATACCGGTGGGAGAGGCAGAACAGCCGAGACAGTTTGATCCTACCGCCTGCCTTAACTCGCAGTTGGTTGCTCATGCAAATACTGAACATAGCGCAAGCCTAATGCCTGTTCTTCCATCTTAATTGTCCAGTCTGTAACAGGATTTCTTTAATGCTGCGGCCTTCTCACCTGGGAAGGCTTAGCTACAAGGTTTGGCTAATCAATTTAATTCCTTCTTAGATACGTAGCTATTTAGATCAATTCGCTGCAAAAAGAATACAACTTCCAATCCAAAAACTATGCAGAATCCCAAACCCCCCTGGTGTCTGCAGGTATTTAAAGCCTGGCTTTGTTTTAGCTCTTGTAATCACTGCTGAAGAACATGACTTAAGCAGTGTTACATGCAGACTCAACCCCATAGTATCAACTGACCAACACCGCTAACAGACGCGTTGATCACGTCATCCATAAAGGAGGAACTACAAACCAAAAAAAGAATAAATTCCCTTTCTGTGGGTCTGTCCCTGCGGGACAGAACAAAGAGTTGGGATTGAAGTGTCCTGCATCTCTCAAAGTCTCTTGCCTAACAAGCCACGGCACCGCTCCTTCCTAAGAGGAGGGATGGTTCTGTCTCCTACCACGTCCCACTGCACCGTAACCCACCACTCTTGCTCCTTACGCCAGGAAAACTTTTTGCCCAGCCTTTGTTTGTCCAGCACAGGTTACAACACGAACAAGGAGGAAAGTATTCCGAGGCTGCTATTCCCAAACTGTGGATTAAAGTGAACCATCATTAAAAGCAGCATTTAATTTGCTTTGTTTTAAACAAAACTCATTTTCCTTTACAAATAATCAGCTCTTCAAAGAAGGTCTCATGGGTTTGGAAAAAAAAAGTGAGAAAAAAAGAAAAAGTTGCTGTTTCCCCTTCAGACTCAGCAGGAGACATATATTGTAGAAAGATATCGATCAAATTAAAAACTTTGGGGCAATTTAACCCTCAAGTCCTGCATGCCTGAGGAAAAAAAAATGCCTGCTTCAAACACGGCTAGGGCTCAACANATTTTGAAAGCTGCAACCGCTCTTAGATGTTGAGGTATTACCCCAATTAACACCCTACCTGCACTATTTACAATGTGAACAGATACTAAATAAGCCTCCAAGATGATTTTATTTTTTTTTCTGCACAGGTAAATACGAACTATTTGGGGGAACATTTTGCTCATCCCACAGGCTGACGAAGCACACAGATCTGATACGCATCAGCAAACAGATATTATTTAATGGGAATGCCATATTTGGGGGCCCCAAGTTGTCATTTATTCCATTATTATTATTATACCATCCATTCCCTTAACTTCTTTGCATTAGAGCTACTACTATTAAACTGGAAATAGGTCTCAATTCACAATTAAATAACCCAAAGATGTTCTGATTTTGGAAAGCGATGAAAACATCAGCTAGGCCAGAGATGTCTAATCCCTGGTCTGTAATGCCAAGAAATAAGAAAGTTCTTAGGAATAATTGTGCCCTCTTGCTTCCCATTTTTTCAAATCATCAGTTTCATCGGCTAGTAAATGAGAACTCAGTGTTATCTAAAAAGAAGTGGATTCAATAATTAAGATGCAAAGTTGCAGAAGAATTAAATGTGTTTTATGCAAGTGGGATGGAGTGGGCAGGAATAGACTCATCTTAAAATAGTACACATCTGTGCTGGAAAGCCTATCACTTCATGCTGGAGAGAAAAAATAAAATAAAAAGAGGGGAGGCTTTTAGCATTCACCACAAAGCGTGTCCCGGCTTAAGACCATCATACATCTTAAAACTGGAAACCTAACAGAATAAGAAATTCAGGTGTACTAGCTGTGACTGGCTTTATTTTGTAGTTTAGTTAAAAATCAGCAAACAACTTTGTGATATCTGCGACACGGATGAGGTGGGGTACCGAGATTAGAGGGGAGGTAAAACAGCCTGCAGCTAAATCTCTCATTAGGACTCCCAACACCACAGCTCCTAGTAGGTTTGAGGTTTTTTTTTTTCCTTGTGTTCTCTGTAATAGTTTGCATTAATTTATTAAGATTCCTTTAATTATGGCACATGTGAAAGAATTAAAGTGGAACCGATCGTTTTGCACAGTGGTGATTTTTTCCTCTCTGCCTAGTCTCCTATGAAGCGCTAGACAGTTATAAAACCTGTCTCCCCCCCGCCTTTTTTATCTTCAAAGCCCAATAAATTTTTAGAGGAAAATTTACTCATCTTGTTTCTAGGTTGCTCTCTGCTTATCGAAGTGAAAGTTATCATTTCATTTGTATTAAATAGCAAGCCTCCTTCCCTTTCTCTCCCTCTTCCCTGCACGCTGACCTCAATTACTCCCACAAGTCAGATTAGCCTTGTTGACTTCCATCACTTCAATAATTAAGATACAGAACGATGAAACAAGTGCCTTCTAAGCAATTGTCCTCAGAGCTCCAATAATAGCCCAATCTAATAAATTTTGGCAGCAGAGTGTGTTTTCTCTGCATGAACTTTAAGGCACCTGAAGACATATTGAATTTGGCTTGTTCTCAAGAAACCCTTTTAGGAACTCTTAAGTGGATGCTCACCTTGGATTTTATTTCATTTCCAGGGTTCAATAGAATAGATAGCATGATGATTACACAGAACGGCTAGGTATTTGTCACTGCCTTAAATTCCCTCCCCTGAGTGCCCAAAACAGCAGCCCAGTGTTCACATGTCCAAAAGTCCTGCAATTGCAGGATTTTGCGTTGGCTGGGACACTGGGGAACAGTACTTATTTTAACTCTACTTCCCTCTTCTTTTCTCTTACCCAGGAACATAGATCTCTTCCCATGATGACGCAGCAGATAAAATGGATTAATTTACCTCTGAAAATTCAGGATCAGATTCTCAGATGGTATAAACTGTTCTAGTGTCAGAGACTGGGAAGAGACTAAAGCAATCTGCTCATTAATTAAAATAAAGACACCAAGATTAGATTATAATCCTAATGTTATTGCTTTCATTGTTTGGGTGTGGTTTTTTGTTTGGGGGTTTTTTTTTTCAGTTTAATAGACCACCATCCTCAGGACAAGTGAATTTTTACCTGCACCCTATTAGAAGGCTGTTTGATACAGAGCTTGTTCTAATGAGAAGGCAACTTCTTCTCAGGTCCACATTTGTCCACTTACGCTCATGCAACCTCAGCTTTAATTTTGCATATTCCTCCTCTTCCCCGGTGTATATCCACATGATGCATTATCACAGTTTTCTCTGATAAGCTAATGAAGCATGACTATTCTAATCTCCTCTTGTTAATCATTTCCTCAATCACCCTAAAACCTCTGCTCTACATCTGTTTCAGTTTATCTTCTTTGAATACGAGTGCCTGGAATTGTAAACAATTGTCCCGACAAGGTTTTACCAGAATCACATACAGGAGTAGTTCTTCCCTATCTCAGTTTTATCAAGGTAAAAATTCAGTGACGCCAACTGCATTACTCTTGATTTGTACAAGAATATATATTCTTCTCCTTTCTACTCAAAGGTCAGAAACAAAACCTTTCTTTTTTGTTGTTTTTTTTCTTGATACATACCTGCCCAATACAATTCCGATTCTGTTCTCCCTTGCACAGCTGCAATGCTGATGTAAGAAACTACCACTGCCTACTTGCACTGAATTTGTAGCAGTATAAATAAAAAAAATAAAATAACAGAGACCAACAGACAATCAGGACCCAGCTGCTGATGGCAAGTGCAAGATGTGTAACCTTATGAGTAACAACCAAGAGCGGCCACCGCTTCACCCCGTTCCCTTGGGTGAAGTTACTGCTAACGGAGCGAAGAGGACGAGCAGCCTGATGCAGCAGTTCGCCGCTGCTCTTTCTGCCCTCTGGAGCAGGATCACATCTCTTCAGCACAACTGCGCTCTGAGCGGAGGTGCTCACGCTAACGCTCTTGGCTCCAGGACCAGGAGCCACGCACCTTGTGTTCTTGTGGGGCTGGCACTTGGCCACCTCTCCCGAGCCTTCAGGAGCCTGGCTAGTGCTGGTGGGCAGTACTTGACCACGGCATGTGGATGTGCTATGTCCAGTACCTCTGTGTGACGCTGCACTGACCAATGCATGCTCATACATGCAAGCATGGACAGATAACCAGACCGGATCTGGGATATGGCCATCTGCTTATTGCCTATACTCCCTGGACCTGTTTTTTCCCATCTGTGAAATGAGAGATGGGGCTTGATCTCCATTATAAAGCATTTTGACAAGTCCTGATAAAAAGATGCAAAATACTCGGTGCCTATGTGATACCTGTTTAGCCAAATATGACTCCACATGGGTAACCAGGCCCCAGGAGACAACAGTAAAGCTGTTCTTAACACTCTTAATATTTTATTGTCAGACTTCAAGAAACAAGAATCTCAAATGTGGAAGGAGCAGCAAAGCACACCACCACTTCAAATCCCTCTTTTACAGCAACATAAAGTGGTCATCTAATGCAGTGCTATCATAAAATTAAATCATGCTCACTTGTCATTTTGTATGGTCTATACCGACAGATTAAAAACTACATGGCAAAATGTAATTTCCCAAACTGAAGGTATAAGAGGAGTTTGAAATATCTTCCTCTGCAGTGTCTGCTCAGCCCTGCATCCTCACAGTAATAAAGCAACAGTCACAGTCGGATAGAATTTAGCACTGCTGTCCGCCTTCAGGGTACAAGCAACACTTGTCCTAACAGTGCCAAGGGAAACGGCAAGTGACAATTACAGTAGCGTGCCAAGGTTACCTTTTTTCTTTAGAGAAATCCTGGCAGGGGGAGAGCTTTCCAAGTTTAAAATTTTGTAAATGTACACTCAAGAGAAGTGAAAATAGCTTTTCCCCACTCTATCCCACTTTCAAGTGCAGGGTACAACTCTTATTGCAGCTGCCCAAGCCAGAGATGTTGAGTAGGGGCTACACCAGTCATGTCCACGGCACATCAAGAAACACGACATGGGCAGCACAGTGTCTCTCTACAGCAGAAACCGCTTCAGCTAAACTAACCTTTGCTTCCACAGGAATCATCCCCATACGGAGCTAGCAAGAAAACCAAATGCCCTATACGACCTACTGGAACAGGGGCTGTGTACGCCCAGAGGGAGATGGCGAGCAGCTCAAGTTAGTCTGCTCCTGCTACACGTCTTCCACAGTAAGGCTGTTGCCGCAGGCACGGGCGGTGGGAGCCAATTTGTGCACTCCTCTACAGCAGAAAACCCTGTAAATATAGACCAACTCGGCCAGCTACGCCGGAGTCAGTTCCAAGGTACCTGGAGGTGGTAAATCTGTTCTTACATGTAAGCAGCAGCGGGAACAAACGGATTGCCAAAAACATCAGGGCTGCAAATACTGAAAAAGTGTTAAGCTCATCCCAAAGCTTACTGAACCGAGCTACAACATGACGTCGCTGGCCTTCAGCTCCTGCCTGTAAGTGATATGCACTCCAGCACTTGGGAAGGTCATGCAAGTGACTAGAAGTGGCACTTGAAAAGTGAGAAATGGTGCATGATGGAGCAAAGTATATCTACCATGCATACACATCTATAAAGAGTAGAACCATTCAACAGGCCTGCTTCTCATATATACGAGATTGTGACACCAGAAAAAGCTCTACATTGGGAAGAAAAAGCCCAGTAATTTAAGCTCAAGGCAGCTTACATCCCTTCCATAAAGCAACAATGCAACATTTTAAAGGCATGCTTATCCTAAACAAACGTGTGCAGGAATTCTGTAACTTTACCGAAAGTCGTATATATTACAGCTGGCTGTGTGCTCTGGCACAAACTCTAAGCTATATTGATTAAAAGGTCTGTTAAGATTTATCAGACTTGAGAACGCACTCTAGTTGATTAGGATTTCCAACTTCAAACCCAGAGTCGATACAAGTTTTCATATGTGATGTGAAGCGGTTGGATTGCCTCTCTTCCCATCTGAAATTTGATATGAATTGTCTTAGTCCCAACAGTGGAAAAGCAGAAACACAGCACTTCAAAAATCCACTTTTTGAGCCTGTCAGGGCTATAGGAAAACCTCTCTGCACAAGTGAGAATCACACTCTGTAAATAGGCAATAAGTGGGAAATTCAGGCCTACAGAACAATGATTCTTGTTACTTCAGTAATGTCTCGCATCCTTCCCTCTGCATAGGATAAGCCTCATGCTACTATTCTACAGCCTCTTTGTAAAGGGATTTTTTTCCTTGTAATGGAACGATATAAAAAAAATTACACATTAATTAAGTAGCACTGTGACTAGAAAGACATCTAACAAAAAGGTCGACTTGTAATTTCTTCCCTTAAAAGTTATATATGCATCAACGTTTACAAATTTGTTCGTTTTTAAAAGGATACAGCCAAGTTAGGCATATACATCCTGTGAATTCCCTTACGTACTCAGGCGGATCCTTCCGCTCTGACTACGTAACTGATTTTCTGTCTGTTTAGCACTTGTGGTCAACTGCATCAACTGCGACCACACAATCACAGACAGAAATTATAACATTTTCAAGCTTAAGCGGCTGCATTTCAGGCACAGTCAAATAGCTCTTTTTCACTTCCAAAAGCAGAGATAGATTTGTTTGTCAAGGTGGATGCTTGCACTGACGCTCCCCTCATATAATCTGGACTTAAATTATTTACAGCACCTGAAGGGACCTTTTGAAATGCAACTGAAGATGGACCAAAAGCTACAAGATTGTAGTAAAAAGACCAAAGTCCTTGGAAGAAACACAGCTTAAAATTCAGATTTAGAATGAACACTCTCAGAAACGATCTATGATCTTTATCACACTCATTTACCCTAGAAACTAGACTGACGGGGTTATGTTTTGGGGTTTTTAAAATCTTTCTTACTGCTGTAATAAGTAGCAGGTTCTCTGTGGAGAAGCTTTCTAAAGGTGCCGACCTGCTGAAGTGTGTAAAATGTTCTTTGGGATTTTCAAAAATCCCTTAGCATGTGAAAACCAAAGCAAATACCTCAAGCACAAAAAAAAAAAAACCCACCCACCAAAACAAACTACTTACACCAATATGCTTCTTTCGATGCCTAAATGACTTAAAAAGACTCAAAATTGTGCAGGGATGGTCAAGCAAGGTGCAGTGTCCAATTTAACACGGGAACAACGTCAGCCAGTCTCATTTAGAAGCACAGCAGAAGGCCAAGTTTGGAAAAAAGTCACGTATATGTGAATCATTATGGGACACAGTATTAAAGCACTCGCATGTCTGCGAGGTGCTCTCCAAGACTCAGCAGCATATGTCATCCTAAAAATACAGACCAAAACAACCTGTTATCTTAATTTTTGTTGTTTACATTTGTTGGCAACTTTGAAAATGTGAAGTGGGATTTAATAGCCCTTAGAGCATCTCACTGATTTCATTTCTCAAAATCTGGACCTCAGCATTCTCGTTGAGTCATCCAGCTTATATTTAGCTGCAAGCAAATGCCTTGTGATTCTCTTAAAAATAAATATGAAGAGGCTTTAATCAAAGCTGAGCAGAAGAAACTATAACTGTCCCACAGTTATTCTCTTTGAAAATGCTCTTAACATTAATTTTCAAGTAAAAGGGACCCCAAAAAAGTATCTGTCAGAGACTTCTAGCATCAAAATACTGAAAAAAGCTGAACTGCTGTTCTTGCTGGTTTGCTGCAGCAGAGAGGGGACCTGAGCAAACAGCATTAGGCTCTGCTGACACACTAATGCGGCCAGCTCTGTAATCAGCATTGTAAAAAGCCCCAGCAGCCACTTCCAAGGTACCGGGCACCAAGAGCAGTAGACACGATAACAGATAGAACATCGGGATTGATTTCAGCCCCGCAGACCTTCCCTATTCCTCTCCCATCCGTGTTTCCCAGTTAACATCACTGGAATCTCATCAAAATACCCAGACACTTGCCAGTGTAGGGATCCTACTTCCATCAAAAATTAAGCCACAACCTGAACTACAGGCTTTGACCAGTCCAATCTTGCTACATCTCCGTCAGCCCCATAAAAAACAAAAACCAACCAACAAACTTGTGAGCACTCTTATCCAAAGCACACAGATTTCTGCTTTTAAAGCAGTCATTCTGAATTTCACTAAGGTTTATATAAAATGCCGTCAGGGCCATTACAGTCATTGAAATGTATTATAGGAACTAAATTTTTACTCAATGCGATTCAAACACTGCTCCCATTAATACCAGCCTGGGCTCTGTACGAGTACAGGACAAACAGGGCTGTGTGTGCCCTTGGAGCGGCCACAGCCACATCAGTGCCATTGTCCCTGCTCCCTCCCCCCAGTAACCAATTGCTACTGGGGAGCTGCTTAAGCGGTTTTAGCGCTCAAAGTATTGGCTTCCTTGGCTGCTAGCAGCATATATTAGGATGCCTATAGCTGAGAAGCATTTGTGGTGCCCACTTTACTCATTAACACCTCTTTTCATTGCCCTAGGACACAGCCACTCCGACACCAGGTACCAAGAATACAGGAATCCGTTCAAAGAAAAAAAAAAATTTAGACAGCTCGTGCCAATGTAGGAACTGAACACAGATTTTCTCTGCTCCGTCCAGGTCTTCAGTCTCAGAAGTACCCTTTGTGGTGTGTGTCCTTTCCATATGTTTACCAGCTTCTCTTGGAACCGTGCTGCAAATCTACTTCTCCCTCCGTCCTACCACTGCGTCTTGGCAGCACCGTCTGACTCCTGGCATTGCGGACGATCCTCTACACGTGAGCCCTTTGGTGATATCTTACGATTTCCAGCATATTTCAAAATAAGGATCCTCCATAAAATGATGGAAAGTCAAGGAATTTTTATTATTTTTTTTTTAGACAGTGAAAATCGGGTGCTAACTACATAACAAGAATTGATCACATCCATTTATCTGCAGATAATTATAAGGCTGTCAGGGCAGTCCTTTTTCCCCTGCATCAGCCTGTCTGCCAGTTATTATCCGTACAAAGTGTACGGATACTGTTCAGCACCTCTGCATATGCCATTCCTTTGGGGGAACCTAATCTGGTTAAAATACACAGCAGTGAGATGGCACTCGTCAATATTTGTATTGACAGATTGCCATTTTAGAGTGAACCTCCAGGGACAACCCCCGTGGCGAGCGGCACAGTGGCAGCAGATGTATCCACAGCTGCAGCAGCCCACTGGAACAGTCAGTACAGTGGCTTTTGGCAACGTGGAAGCAATGTAGGGGGCTAGATTGGCTCTTTCTTGTGTTTATATTTGCCTCCTCCTCATCTAATAAGGCAGGGAGACAGATGCCCTCTCCTAACAAACACAAGCTAAGCTGTTGATCCAGTCCAAGTAGTAAGGAATTCATTTTTAATCACCATATTCTCTTCTTGGACTTAATTCGCTGCCTATAGCTTTAACTGCAGAACTGCCAAAAAGTTAGTTACAAAGCAATAAAGTTTTTGCTAGCTAATTGCTTCTTATACTTATACCAAAACAGAAACACCCTCTTGTGATTCTCATGTATTCAAATTAATTAGATTTACAGTCCTGAATGGATGACCATCCAGCAGTAAAAAATAAGATTCCTATACAAATAATGAATTAGCTCAGTCATCCAATAAACCAAAGCAGCAAAACAGTCTCTTTAGCTCTCTTATGAACATAATTGCCATCCTTGCTCCAAATTAATGGCTTTTACCAAGTATTCAGAAGGCCATCAGGGAAGATGTTTCAGATCTGCAAAGGTGAATAAGATCTTTAGAAAAAAAAAAACCACAAAAACCACAAAACCCCAGGTCAAACGCAGGTATAACCTGCCTGGAAGCCCTGTGTTAATAGTGAGGGGGGCTTACTCGCATGCTCTTAGAGGCTGTGGTTTTCATAACGAGACACTGGGAAGAGATGGCAAGTGTTCAGGGCACCGCCAGCGTCGCAGCTCTCCAGTCTCCACTGCTGAATTTCTATGGTGTCACTTCATATGCAAAACTGAAACATGACAGCATCTCTTGATGAAACAGCACAGAAGAGTGTTTAAGGGGAAAGGAGGAGTGTTTGTGTCTGCCTGTTGATGTTAACACTGAAACACGTTTGTGAAATATTTCAAAATCTGATTCAAACCTTCCTTCTACAGAAGTTTCAACACATCAAACATCAACACAATGAGATCCAGTACAGAACGCTCTGACTCCCTGTGTATGTTTTGAGAAGGTTCTTCTAGAAAATCGATCCTGTATGCTGACATTTTCACAATTACCATCATATAAACTGGCTAAGGAACCATTTTATTATTTTTTCATTAATCTTGTGCTGCTTTTATTCAAGAGGGCCCTAGGCTCTACAGCTTGGTTCCCTGCATTCCCAGGATGCAAATAAACTGTCACCATGATTTCTAATGCAAGTACTCGGTGTAATACTGCCACTGAATTGGGTCCTGTGTGTTCATTAAAAAGAAAAATGGCAACTGGCTATTTTCCAGTTACTCCCCTACCCAGCTCTTGACCTTCGTCACTTCACAACTCCCTCCCTCCTTTGGCAAATGCAGTCTCTTGGCACGAATGAAACCCACTATTGATCTGGAACCGGTGCGAACATCACTTTCTATCACCTGGGTAAGGCCACTGGAAAGCTCCGGTCACCATCTGCCCCGTGCATTCCACCAATGCTGAATATCACCAGCCACAAAAAGTACTTTTACACAGAAAGAAAAATACGAGAACGCTACATATCATCATGGGCAATAAAAGCAGCAATGTTTGGTCAATCATGGGATGTAAACCCATCTCAGGGCTACAGATCAGTGTTGCATTACGTAAATGATTCCTTATAGTATCATTTAAGGATGTGCTTTAATCCCAAAGCACTACTCAGGCTATTACTTTCTTATGAGTGACTTCATAAACGGTGATTACCACTAACCCACTACAGTAAATAGGGAGAAACAGACAGTTTTTATTTTCCCATAGCAGAACTGTGGGAAAATACATGGATGTTTTATGCTTGCTTAAGCAGTAATGATCCATTCTGAGATCTCTTACTGCCCCAACTCTGCCCTTCAGGCAGGCTTCAGTCATCGCTGGGGCAAGATAACTCAAAAGGCAGAGCTGGAGTTGAAGGGGGGGATATTTTACAGCAGTAAGTGGCTTTAATTGCACGTGAACTACGTCTTCCACACCCCACACCCCATTTACCTTTCTGGGCCTGATTTCAGGTATCTGTTTTTCATTACAACATATCCATTCTCATTTTGTTCATCACAGAAGCTAACGTGCAAGGAAGGAAAAGAAATCCTCAATAAAGGCAGCCTGGCAACAGAACAGACACATGGAGTATAGGGTCTGGCCATTTTTAGCAAATAATGAAAGTTTTTCTTTAACAAAGGTGCCGCTGTCATGAAAGGATATTTTTAATATTGATAACTTCTTCATGCCCAGACTCCTCCATCAGCTGTGCTATTACAAAGACTTCAACCTGAAACAAGTACTCCGATAAAGGGCAAGTCACCATAAATCATAACGAGAGAAAACCTTCTTCTTAGTACAACCTAATTTGAAAAGGAAAAAACCCCAAAAGCTCCAGCAGGGCCAAGAACCTTGCTATTTCAGAATTATTTTTAACTGGTGCAGCTGCACACCAAGAGATACCATCATAAAACTACCAGCCGGGTGCAAGAAACACTTCTAATATCTTAATTTTCTGTAAAGCTGCTTGGCTCACTTTATACCCGTCTGAGGTTCAATAAAGATTTTGTTTTCTTTTGTTTTAAAAGCGCTTGTGCAGCAGCGTGAATCGTCTTCTGTTGGTACCAGGGTCACACTTCCTTCTGTTCACTGCCAAAGGAGGCTGATGTCTAACGCAGGCTTTCCAAAGCAGCTGAAAGGGCCCGGCACGTTGCATTCAGGTGCTCGGGTATTTAGCTTGGCCTCAAGTCACACTGAATTTGGGCTGTGCGTACACTCGCTAAATAAGCCAGGCTATGCTCAACCTGTTCCTAATGGAAAAAATCTTGCAAAGCTCTGAGTAACAGTTGTTTGGACTGCGAGAGCTGCAGACTGTATCAGAAAACATCACCTTTCACGGTAAAATGAAATGATCATCAATATAATGATCTCAGTATATTGGCTAAACGCAAGCAAATACTGAACTACAGGCTATTGTGAGACAGATTTTTCATGCCCAAAATAAATCACGTGGACTCAGTTCTCTCAGAAACTGCTGTGAATGCGTAACATAGCCAGAGGAAGCCGAGCAGGGTCATTTTCCTCCATAATCTGCACCACAAGAGAAATTAACATCACATTTGTGGGTTAGAAAGTCTGTGTTTTAGCAGCTTAAGATAATTTGAAACTTCTTGCCAGAGTGCGTAGCCATAGACACACTCCAGCGCTTTCAAAATGCCAGCTTTCCCTAATCACTTTGACATTTCCAATCACTAAAGTGCATTGTATTGAGTAATGTGAAATCCGTTTATATAGGAATCAGAAGGAAGAGGCGCTTTTGCATCCTACTGATGGCTAAAAATACTATCGCGCTCTTTCTGATATAAAAGTGATGATAAAAGAACATATCTCATAATTTGGCTTCTCCAGCTAAACAGAACCACTTACCCGCAGTGCTAAATGGATAGATAGCAAAGGGGTTTGATGGATTCTCTTATATACCTATTAGTAGTGGCTGGCTCACACTTTCTGTTTTTACCCGCATCTTATGCCCAAGAACGCATTAAATCTGGTACCGACACAACAGAAGCTGAGGCATAACAACACTGATCAAGTAAAAGTGTCCCAGACACAATGGAGCAGACAATAGACCCCACCACGGTGCCTCCTGTCACACGCAGGCGAGGTTTGAAAGGAGCTTAGGTGCTTAATCCCTTTTAAAAACCTGACCCTTACCCATAAATGTAATGTCTCTTCAACAAAGCACTTAAAATAGGTCGGCGGGACGCTGCAGACCCTGGGTGCTGAACGTGCCAGACAATAAGACACAAAATCAAAAACTCAGTGGAAAGGTACATATTAACACTGTTTTAGATCCACAGCATAAAGCCTCAGCTTTCTGAAGCATATTAACCACAGCAGAAACAGAAAAAACACCTCTAAACTTTTTGGAGTCACAGGTGAACAACTTGGCAGAAAATTGTGAAGGGTTTTGAGATCTTCAAATGAAAAATACATCAAAGGAAAAAAAACCCGAACCAATCAGCGTATGCACACAGGAGAGATTCTCCATGGGTGTAATTCTTCTAGGTCAGGTCCTCTCAGACTCTCGAAGGGCACACAAATTAGACACAGACTCGGTTTTTCTGGTGTTATAACTGAACTAAAGGTGGCACATAATTGCTATTATTATTTTTTACTTCTTACCAGGTTGCTAATCTAAAAGAGAAACTCCAGAAACCCCAGTTGAACAGCGCTGCTGCCGCTGCAAGCGGTATCCGTATGAGCGCTTTCCTTCCCAGTGATTACACACATAGCAAAACGTGCAACAAGGCGATGCAACGTAAATGACATTTCAGCTAATTATGAGGCTATGAGCAACTAATCACGCAGCACGTCAGTCACTTGAACAAGTCACCCTGAATGCCAAGGGTATAAATTAGCAATTGAAATATTTACATTTTTTGAAGATGCACTTTGCCCCAAAGGGTAAACAGAGAGAACTGCTGACAATTTCTCCCGTACCTCCCCCCTTGGAAGAAGAAAAGGCAGCAGAAACTGAAGCAGCTCAGGACCCCAGGAAAAGCTATTCGGTGCATCACAGCAATGGGGACAGGGCAAATCCCGTTCCAAACGCAAGCGTAGAGGCCCCGTCACAGGCAAAAGAGCTCCAGTTAGCATCCTCAGCATCCTAATGGGCAGCCTGCAAAAACGCTCAGCAACTCAGCATTTAAATTCTGTCCTCTTAATACCAGGACATGATCCTCTACCACGTAACTCTGGAAAGCTCCTTTGTCTTGCGTGAAACCACATCACCTCCCAGCAGCTGGGAAGCAATGCTTAAACATTTATTTTCCTTTGAAAATGTTCCATTTCCCAATAAAAAGATTTTTCAACTAATTCTGTTATCTCTCTGTATATTTAAAAGGAACATTAATTATACTTTAAATAGTTTCCAACAAATCCTCCACATCCTCCCAGATTCCAGTATTATCTAGTAAATTAATCCTCAGCCACTTATCTGGCTTAAGGTTAATTGATATATGACTCAATCTCATTTCTTCCTGAAGAAATAAAGCAACACACATTCTATACTGATAGGTACTCAGCTCCTATTCACAGATTTCTACAGACAAGTACCTCTCCTCATTCACAACTCCTCCTCCCTCAAATGTTCCATTATCAATCTTCGTGTATTCAAGAATCACCTGGTTTCACCTACAAATTCCTTCAACATGTCATCTTGCAAATAATTACTCAAGAATATTTGGGGAGAGGGGAAGGACTGGGCAGAAAAGGACATAAGGAAACGGCCATAGAGAGGTGCTTAATGCAGAGTCCAGCATCACCTGCACATCACAAATGCGCATGTCAAGACTTTCCTGGCGTATTGGACGCCAAAGACAGACAGCGTTGACAGGTATACAAACATAAACGCAGAGTACAGGACATTCTTAAAAATGTAAGAAACCATCAGGAAAGAAGGAACCGCGTGCTAAGGGATTAAGGAACACACGATGGTGATGAAGGGCTACAAGACCATGGATAACAGGAATCTGACATGCAATCAGCTCTTTAGCCTGTCGAGGTGAGAAATTGTTTTTCTGTCCGTAAGGTAAGTCAACCTCTTTGTAGGAAAAACTACCTAGAGAAAGCGTGACACCTGGCTGCCTTTACAGAAGAGAAAAGACTCTTTCCTGCTGCCCTTTGCTGATCACCTTGACATACGATTTCTCTGTCAGCATGCGTGGGCACATCTACTATTGGCCGTAAATACACAGAGAATTTACTACCTCTGAGAGGCACATGCAATTTTCCGGCACTAGATACGTATCTTACTTGTGTGCGCACGTGTATAGCACAACCTATAGCTTCTCTGAATTATTTATAGACAAACAAGTAATTAAAATTTTTATTCCGCCCATTTCNGTGGGGGGGGGGGGGGGGGGGGGGGGGGGAATCTACTTCTTTATTCTTTCATCAACAAAGCTGCTGCCCAAGCTCATAACTCTGTCTACATGTTGTAAAGAACTGTGTAAGTGGCTCCTCATCAAATGCACTTTGCATTTTATGTGATGTACTGAAAAAGTAAGTGGCTTCTTCCAATGTCAGAAAAGGAGAGAGCTGAAAACACAGAGCCTTCCACTTCTCGTAAACCACATGTTTTCCCAAACACTTGCCTTTCTGGGAGCAAAGATGCAGGCACCAGGAGATGTCTGCCCGGTACTGGGTAAAAGGACTCTGAGGTTTGGTGGAAGAGTGACCAGCTCAACACCAAGAAACCCGTGTTTTGCTCTTGACTTTCAGAAGTTATGAGTCTTGCTTAATCTTCCTGCGCATTCGTGCTCCGTTCAGCTGAATTCCTTTGCGAAGGATGCCTGTGAAGTGACAAGGGAAGGCAGGGTATTTACGAGCACGAGATGGGGAACTACTGCTCTCGGCTCCTATTTCCAGCTCATTCATTTTCTCACTTTGTGACCCTGAAAATAACTACTTGGCCTTTCAATACAACACTGGGCATAACCAATCCTACCTACTACACACAAGCATCACAGAGGGTGGCTGCTGACTGTTTCAGAAGAGCTCTGGGTTTCTTCTAAGAAAGCAAATCCTGCCTTAGTAGAACAGCTACCTCACTTTACAGAAGAGGAGGCTAAAATTACATATGAAATCGATCACCTTGGTATCTTAAATGTTTACAGAAAGCCAAGGAATGCTTAGAAAATAAAAACTCGCAGCTAAGGCTCAGGCTGGGATGTGCTGGGAGCCGTACACGGTTGTACTCGGGGACCGACACTCCTGCACGCAGCCAGCAGACCAACCAGCCAAGACAGCACCAAGAGGGGAGCGTTTGTGTATCATCTTTAAAGAAAGAAAAAAAGGAGAATAACAGAGTGGGGCCAGACCATCAGGCCATTAAACATGAATTGGTAAGGCTGGTTAGAAGGTGGTTTTCTTCTTGAAATTGGTTCAAGTACAAAATCAGTGCGAGTCAGTTATTTTCCCTTCAGATCAAAAATTCCCTCTGGTGATTCCAAGTGTCAGAAAAATTTAAAGAGAGTTAGAAAAATGAAGCCAGAGGCTCAGACAGTGCTTCAGCCATAAGACTACCTGTCTGCTCAAGCCAGTAGGAGTGGTCTTTCACAGAAATGTTTTTCTGCTGTGAAAGAACTAAGAAGAAAGTGTTTTGGTGCCTAGTCAAATGCCAGGAGCAACACTTCCTCAGGGAACTGAGACATGCAAAGAAATGTAAGTCACAACAATATTTTTTCTTTAAACAAATAAAAACCACAATCACTATATCACATCAGCCTCCTAAATTATGAATTCATCAGTAGCCCCGAAATCAATGACTAGAGAAATGAAATTACTCAATGTAAGCAGAGTTCCTCTGTTGATGACACATCTGCATCAGACTCCCCAGACGTCTCATGAGTGTTAAGGTGTTAATAATTTCACCTGTTTACCTGTACCCACTGATAGAAAGAAGACAGTCAGCATTTAACAGAAGTGCCCCATGCAGAGAAAAAGTGATTTACAGGTTAGAGAGGAACCGTGCTTTTACTAATTATCCTAAAGAGAAAGCTGCTATGCATTTGCTGGCTTTGGAAGAACACCGCGCTATTTCTTCAGCTGTGAGGTTTGCTTGGCAATATTTCTTTGCAGCACCATGAATTTAATCACATCAAAACGTCAGCAAAGAAAAATGAAACACACACAGGTCTTTTTCCCTGAATTGACATTTAGCAAAAGAAATAGATGTTTTCTTAAAGAGGCAGTGGGCTACATAATGTTTTACACCTCTGTTTTCACCTTTGGGCTCAATTTGGATTCCACTCCCCATGAATATAAATCAAAAGCAGTTTTACCATATTCAATACAGCTTAGTTGCAGCTGATTTTTTCCCTGCACTTGTTCTAGCACAGCATGGATATGAAATGATAGCATTTATACTCCAGTGGATATCCAAGGTGGCAGAGGAGCTCCCTTCACGCAAGGGATGGGGTTCAGTATTCCTCCACACATCACGGCTGGCCAAAAAGACATGGAATCCGTAACACAAATATTGCTGACTCAACCTTCCACCTGCAAGCCATCATGAATCTTGGTTCTTTCCACCAACAAGCCCCGACCTCCAAATGAAAATAATGACATAGTTAAAATATAATGCGTTCACTGTCATACGCCTGTCTATGGACACCCCGAGAGGAGTGGTGCCTATGTTAGTTACTACCATCAATGTGTGCGCAGTTATTTCAAAGATAAGCAAGCACTGCGCACAAAGCTGGCACACAATGATACGGTACTAAGCAGAAAACATCAAAAGAAAAAACGTACAGCAGAACTGTGCATACCTAAAGCATAGTGCTTCTTAAGGCAAGCTGCAACGTCTCTAGCAGCATATAAATTCCCCTTCCCCCAACATCTCATTCTGCATCTAATCATGACATTAACCTGTACCACTGCTATTTAATGAGCTGTACTGAACTAAATACCTACCTCAAAACCCAGGTAGGATTAAATGCAGTTGATCCAGCTAAAATTGTAATTAAAGAGAATTTATATTAATCCAGGAGAGCTAAAGGAAAGGACAATGATTTATGAGCAATATCGCTGGCATTTTCAAAAGGCATAAAAATCATTAAAAATGAATATCTAAAAACTATTAGTTAGGAAAGCAGCCATAATTGGATAAGCAATCCAGTGTGTCTTTAGGGCATTTTGTTCCTACAGGAGAGGGGAAAAAAAAAAGATAACCTTTGAGGAAAATAAAAAACACATTTGCAACCTTAAGTTTTTTTAATGAAAAGGATGAAATGACTGCTACTAAAATATACATAGTTACTGCCCTATTCAAAGTTATTATAAAACACAATCTCTAATTATTGGTCTCAGTGGGGAAATTTGTTATTTTGCTAAATTCACTCTTTATAGGTTAATTGAGAGTTTATTGCAAGTTTGGCAGAAATTTTGAAAGCATCTAAGTGACTAAAGACGGTTTTGTTCAGAAGTTTACTGACTTTTTTTTTTTTTTTAAAGCAGCGTCAGTCATCCTAGATATGACTTTACTGGTATCCTCACAGGCAGAGCTTCATGGGAATATGGGTTGAGCATAATGTAACAGAGTAACTGATCTGTGGTAAAGGTTTTCCTCTGGACTATAGGACCTTCAGCTTTATGCTTGCCTTGATAGGTCATACCCAGTTGAAACATCTTTGACTTTGCCTTTAAATGGATGTGTACATTCACAGAGCAATCAATATGTCCTGTAGACATATTTATCGGTCCCTATTCTCTGTAATTAAACTCAGCAATAGCAATAACAATACCTTTAGTATTCATCCTTTAAAAAGTTGTCCTCTGGTTCCTTTAATCTATCTGAGCAGATGGAGTCTTGCACTATCACCTTGCAAACTTTTTTCCTTAGCTATTAAGCCACAGAAGAATTTAAGAGGAATAAATTAAATGCAGCAAATGTTTAATAATTGCTGTCACTTATTTCTTCATAAGAGTTTTAGACTAACGAATAAAACATGTTCATAGAAAGCTGGTTTCTGGGAAGTCCACATAAAATCTCCCACTGAGTTCAACACCTTGTGCAAGAAACGTATAACCAATACTTGCTTCCCATGGAGTATTCATCGTGCTATGCTAACACACCAGAAAACCCCACAGAACTAGGACCCTATTCCTAAAATCATAACTAAGCCAACAATAAGTCACTAGTTCTTCTGACTTATCCAGGATGCTAACAACACTGCAACTCATTTCTTCTCCAGTCTATAGATCAACCATCAGGACTGAAAAGCAAAACTCCTGTCACATTGGCGAGCACTTAGTTGTTAAGATTACTTGTATCAAACTTGGTAAGATTATTCATTCAATCAAGTAACTGCCAACAAGAGGGCACCTACAGCTTGGCCCACTCTCAAAACCAAGACGTCACTTGGAGAGGATAGTATCTACTATATAGTATCTGCTCAGGCACAAATGCCGTTTCTACCTTTTATCTCAATAAATCTACTTGAATGAATAAAGATGGAAATAAAGTGCAAATAAAACCTTTATCACGCCCACTTTTTTTGTGAGGGAGACTAAGTTTACTAAAGTCAATGGAAATACAGGAACGTCATAGAAGAGAACTTAACCTTATGATGCTGTACGATAGAAAATTTCTCCCCTGTGGACAAGGTTAACGCCGTGCCCTCTCTGTACATAGAATTTCAGCTTTACTTTTGCTGAATTTCTATAGTCTGATATCTAAGGCAACTCATATAACAAATATAAAAAATGCATTAATTTTCATCAGTTTAGCCTTTCATACATTAAATTCCAAAACCTGCAAATAGGAGCAGGACTGACCCCTACCCGAAGTACCCAATATAAAACACAACTACCAGGTTACCAGAATTGATAGAGATTGTTTTTAATGGCAAAAAAGATTGGGCTCACTTCTTGTGGATAGTTTCTCTTGAATATAGACATACTGGTTGTGTTCCCAGATTACACATGACATATGCCACTCTAATTTAAAAGAATGAAGGTAAGGAAACATGGTACTGTCTCAGTTAAAGTTTAACTACAGCTTATCGAAAGGTACTCACTGATCAAAAAATACAAATGTGCTAAGATACAAAAAGAAATCCGTAAAGTAGATCTACACTAAACCCAATTAAGTTTATGGGGTCTTAGCATTGGCTTTAATAGGATTTAGATAAGGCTTTAACCTCAGTGTGACTTAGATCACATACTCGAGTAGACAGCTAAATTGGCTCTCTGTGTATTGGCAACCAGAATCCAGTCCTGATTGATGTGAAAAGCTCTTCCTGCAATGGTCATCGCGGTCCAGAGTTTTAAAGGAATAGAGGGGGAGGGGGAGAGAGAGAGAGAGAGGGGCTAGCGCACAGCACAGCAGACAGCCTCGGGGGGCTTTAGAGAATTCCCTGGCTCTACCTTTGGTTTTTCAGAGAAATAAATGGTTACTCGTAAAACATGAATTAGCAAAATCTGCTACAGGTTTTAAGTTGAAACAGGACTCTCACATTTAACAAATCCATTACTATTCCATTTAATATACAGAGTATTGCTAATAATTAGTGCTTTTGAATGAGGAATGGAGCAAACCTATCAACTGCCTTACTAAGAATTATTCCACGCAGAGATACACCACAACGTTAACTCTCCACATTTACAGGGCAAATGCATTCCCTCCCATCATAATATGAATCTTACTGCACTGCCTACATTTACTCCCAACCAAATAGAAAAAGGTATCTTCTACCTGAAGTCTTCAACTGTAAAAATCAATTGTGGTACAGAGTAACTTACTGAGCACACACTACCCAGGATTTATAGTACATAGAAGACTTGATTGCTGGCTGTTAGCTTCTCTCGTGTTCATTAATTACGTATTGATAGACACCTCATTCATACAGAACGATTTTAAGACAATTCACCAAATTGAAGACACGGAGCATGCAGCCCATTATCTTCTTCTGTATGTTTAATGCAGCTAACACTGGTCAAACCTTAAGGAGAGCTGGTGAAACCTTAAGGACAGATAAAACATAATACACCTGGATGTTTATTTTGGTCACATATAACATGCTGGAGGCTCATACAGATTTTATAGCCTTTGTGCCAGGTTGCAAAATACTGATCTGAGCAAACCAACCTCCTGGTGGTGCAATGGCTGCACAGCCACGGGGAACCAAGCTCTCCCCTCCGTGATCCAGAGAGTTCCCATCACCAGTAGCACTCACACAATTTTGTCTATGAACCAAAGCGGAGCGAAGCTTGCACTATCAGCTTTCATTTGCAATACTTTCTGGTGCCTCTGTATTACACAGGGCCACCAAAACATGCTCCTTCACTTACGCTCAGTACTTAAGAAGTTACCTTTTGAATTAGGAACTGTTTACAAATACTGGAGAGTCCCTTGGTAAATCTTCTTCTTGGGTTCCATGTAGAGCATCTTCCTGCCTGTACTTAACTACTACAGGCTCACATAATTCTTTCTATTATTTCCCATTGAGGTAAAATTTGCTGAAAAAACATCCAGCCGAGACAATTAAAAATAGTGTGTAAAGGGTATCGTTGGCACTCTGGAATGCTGTTGACAAAATTAAGACATTGCTTACAATTACACTCCTAGTAATTTATGCAGCCGGTAGATTATGCCAGCACAGGCGATGCCAGCTCTGCTAATGAAACCAAAATCAATTTGACAGCAGAATGACGGTGGATTTTGAAAACAAGTACCAACAGTTTGCAGGTGGTTTAGGCAGCTATAAAATCTGATTTATGGGGGCTTTTTAATCCTTATTTTAATTCACCTTTTGGGAATGCACTGTAATAAAACATCCTGCCATGTTACAAATGCCAAGCTGTTTGAGATCCAGTGTGGTTCAAATACAGTGAATTCTATGGATTTTATTGCAGTTTTCATTTGTTTATACTCCAGCTTCAATCTCCCCCCACTCTCACCCCCAGTCTCAGATACAGATTTCATTCCCTGGCATACATATTTACATACTCATGTATTAGAGAGAACTGAAATAACTGAGGCACAAGTATTCTTTTGTTGAAATTTAGCCATGCCTTATCGTTAAGCGGCTGTAATTTATGCAGCTAGCATTGTGTATGGAGGCACATGGCTGCTATCAATCTCACCGCAGCACCATTTCTGCTCCAAAGTAATAGGCAGTTCAGTGCTCCTCGGTGTCCTGTCCGCATAAAACTGGATAGCCCAAAGGGGACCTCTGAAACAGTCTTTTAAACTTGGCTATGCGATACTACTGTAGTGCATAGGAAAGGTTCATAACATAAAAAAATGGAGTACAGAAAAGAAGAGGATGAATTTTAAAGAGGCACTATTTCCTTGTGATTAGACAAAATACCCTACTTCACAAATAGAAATCTAGTAGCTCGTATTCCCTCTATATTGAGCTGCCAGTACGCTGTAGGACTCCCTCTTTCTGCGACATTTGTATTCCTGCCATCTACCGCAATCGATTCAGATGAGATACTATTGCTGCTGTTCTCCTCTGCAAACGCCTTTCACAATGGACGGGGATTTCAGAATTAGATTTTAGTCTATTCTGTAACTACTTATCTCCATAGGAATTAATGCATTTGAAAAATGACCACATATTACACAAGATGTTTACTTAAAGCACATAAGATGGAAGGAGAGAACTTGTATAATCATACGCTTGAGATTGCTAGTGTTCTCCTCTTCTCAGCACTAGATATAAAACAAGAAAAAAAAAGGTGGCATGACATCTCTCTGGGACTGTTAGAACTGTTGGTTGAAAATAACAGTTTCCCTCTCATGGAGGAAAGGAATTGGAGTGCTTTAACTCAACTTTAGCATCACATGGCTTCTTGAAATAGAGGTGTTGACCCTGGCTGATCTCTGAGACCGCCATGATCACAAATCAGTCTGGGTGGCAAAAAAAATTATTAGTATCATTTGTCATAGGCAGATTTTAAAAAGTGACAGGGTTTTGCTGGATAGAAGTTGAGAATGGTTGAGTTACACCCAGAAACAGAAAACCAATGGCACTCCTGCACGGCACAATATTACAAAAACATATTCAGAGAAGCTCCTGAATGCTACTGGAGGTGGGGGAAGGATTACTTTTCTCATCCGCTGATTGATAAAAACATGCTCTGTGAGGCTCCACATTTCCCAAGAGTTTAAAAGGAGATACCAACACTAGAGCAGGATGGCAGATGCCACTGAGAACTCAGCTCCTGGCCAGCAGGACATCATATGTGATCCTAAAATATACATAAGAGCACAGGAAGCAATCCTCTCTGTCTGCCTAGCAGCTAGAGGATTAGCAGGTTTGGATTAGATCAGGATAGGAACCTTCTAATTTGCAGAACTTGTTTTTATTCTCATGTATTCTAATACGATTATAGACATGTAAAAGGTCCTCTAGTCTTTTTAGTACTGCAAGAAGTGGTGTAAAGCAGGCTTGAGATCAATTAAGAGCAGTCCCAGAACACCCCTGCTATTTTAAGAGATGTTTCCGATAGAGTTTAGGCATAGTAAGGGAAGAAAAAAGGATCTTAAGGTGGGAAACACCAAAATCAAGGGGAAGACTCACATGGTATGTCACCACTGTCAGTTGCTCTTATTATAATAGTTCCTAAATAAGCAACAGGGACCCATCACATACACACCAGAAAAGACTGTCAACACGCTCATTTTCTAACATAGCACAGGCTTTTCTAGCACAAATATCAAGGATCTCCTTTCATCCCAAGCACACTTTTCAAAACACCGACAGAACTTCACAGGCTGCTCCCAAGAAGAAGGGTCAGCTTAGTTCACCAAACACCTTCAGAAATCAACATCTCCAAGGGTACAACAGAAAGGACTTTAACTGAAATATTAGTACATTTAAGAAATCTGAATATACATTACCTTCAAAGGATGGGTGGCAGAAACACTGCAACTACTCTCACAAAGTCTCAGAACACAAGCAACCCTCAGCTTCGCTTCCTTTGCGGTTCCTCCTGGGGCACTGATTAAATACCTATTTAGAGAATGAGCAGCACCTGCTGAAACAAAGCATCTGCAGCACCTGGGTTTTCCCTAGAGGTCTCCTACCTCACTGCTAATTCAGCCAGATCCTGTTTAGTTTCTGTAATTTGGTAAGTGCCTTTTGAATGGTTACAGCTGCATAAGCCCTTGGGTTTTAGTGCTTTGTATGTCGCCTTAGTTTATTATCCTTTCAGCAACTGTTTCCACCATTATTTTTTTTTTTATTTATTGCATGTTTACCTGCTAGACCACACTGGGAACATAGCTTTTTTCCAATCAATTATATCATAGAAGATATTGTGAGTGTGGCTCTATTAACAAATATATCAAATTCCAGCCCAGCTCCCAGAAGAGGCTCTTGGTGAGACTGCCATATCCTCATAGCAAATTAAATAGAAGAGAGTCTGAGATGCTGTGAGTGGCTATTGCATAATTTATCACCAGAAGGCAGGAAGAACACTGGGACAAAGCAACGAAGAAAAGTTCCCAACAGTTCCTAAAACTGGGTAGCAAAACGTTATTTCGCCTTGGTCAGATGGACTATTTAAAAGAACAGTCCACGCACATGCTGTATAGGTGTGCTATTACCACAGCTATATATTTACAGCAGCCCTATGAGGATTATATGATTAAGAATAAGGAAATACTATTCCTACTAGGAAAGGTTATTATTCTTTATAGAGAATAAATGAACAATTTTGTCACAAGGAGGAGGAAGCAGGTGTAGAACTCACACGGGTGGTTTGTCGCCGTGGGGCTGAGCTGAAGGCTATTTTTCATAACAGTTCACCACAAATCACTCCATTTGTTGGCACTTATTAGATGCATCTCTGAACAGAAGGACCAGAAATGGGTCTGCTTTGACATCCTCTAAGTGAGAGGGTCTCAATGTTCTCCAGAAACACAGCAGGAACGAATTTGAAGCCCGAGTTTGACAATGGCTGCACAACTGTGACAAAGTTCTCAAAAATTAGGTGTTTAAGGTTACCAGAGTCATCAGAAATGTGATGTTTCTCAACTTTTGTCAAGAGAAAAGCACCCACATGAAGAGAAAGGCATTTTAAAGTACAGGTCAGAATAAAGAAAAGCAAATCTTACAGCCTTTTGCATATTTTTCGGCCAAACAGTACAAGTCCTTTTACTATTTGCAGCTTTATATTTAAAAAAAATATCTCTTTTTCATATTTGTTGCCTCTACAAGTTCTGCTCTTCTCTGACACTATGACAAGGCCCCATGATAAAAAAAGAATGGATCTCTGCAAGTTTTATGTATCTGCCAAGTTTCATCAAAACAACTCACCCAGGGGACTGACTGGAGAAATATAACAAAAAACTATTTCACATTCCTCAAAACCTGAGTGCCACAAAACATACCCTCAAAAACGCTATCTGAGCCTGAATCTCAGCCAAACAGTAGTTTTAGTGAAACATTTCTCTCAGAAATCCAAACCTCCATTCAACAACCTTTAGCATGTATGTGATCTCTAAAAAGCAATGCATTTAGCCTATGAAATGGTTTCTTAAAACTTAATGTGGACAAACTAGGTCAACAGTTGATTACATTTTTAAATTAAATTTGCTAAAAAAGGGATAGATCCTATACTGCCTAATTCCCATCTCTGGGTTTAACAGCACTCCGTGAGGAAGAAAGTAATTTATGTTTTACAAAGCCGAAGAATAACATTCCTCTGTTGATGCAGCAAAATCAGAAAGAATAATGGAAAACAAAGAAAAAGTGGAATTGATCCCTGTGTTTCACTGCACAAAGCTGGATCGTAAACACATTACAGAGACAAAATGGGATTGAGACGCTGCCACCATCCCAGCGGTGACGGAGGTTTTTGTTTGTTCATTTAACTTTGCAGCATCGCGTCATTCTCCCTGGTCCCCAACTCTGGCACGAAATTTGTGGCAGCCTCCAGCTAAACGAAAAATGCAGGCCACCGTTATTTCTACTCATGCATAAGCAGCTTCTCCTGCTTCCTAAATTCTTCTGAAACCAAATTCTAATAAAAGTCGCTGGCTGGCTGATAGAACTGCACCAAACCCTTGCGCCCTCAACACGACAAGGGGTTCGGTCTGAGATCTCCATTTTCAACCGCTCCAAGATTCTCTTCTAAGACAAAACACCCAGCTGATATTGCGAGAAATATTTTCATTGCTTCTTTTCACGCTAAGACCTTGCCATCTGGACTGCTGTGCCATCTCGGTGGCCTGGTCACGCTGATCCAATTGCCCTTAATCTACCCAGCTCTTCCCTCTGCACTTCACACAGGCACTCGGCCGCCCCAGCTCAGCTCACATTCTTTAATCCCTGGCACTAAACACACAAAACAGATGAACCGTGTCCAATTCTGACCAGCTGAGATTCACAATATGTCCTTGGGACCGAGCACAGAGCAGAAAGCTTTCATTTATACATATGGTTTTTAATAGGATTCGTACAAATTTTGACCCTTCTCAGTGCTTCAGGACTGCCTGAGCCATGCAGGCAGGCTCACTGGCAGCTGGTGGGAAGAAGACACTGTCCCATCACATCCTAATTACATCGAGGACATGCAGATGTTTAACCTTTTACAAGTCCGCAGAGGAAGAGAGGAGACAAGGCTCTGCTAGCCTCTGCTGTTACTGGCTGATGTTGCGTGAAAGGCAATTTAACGAAAAGAGGGTCTGTTGTACTTGGGGGAGGATGGCTGGGGACAGGAGTTGTCTTTAAACGTGAAACCTTCCTACCCTCAAGAACATCTGTAATAAAAAGAATAATAGTGTGAGTTTCCTATAGCTCAGGGCAGATTGACAAACCTGCAACAGAGAAGCGACTCAACAGAAACTTTGTTTTCCATGGGCTGCTTTGTCTTTCTAGAGGAAGGTGGGCTCAAAGATACTCTACCTCTGTTATTTTTAGAAGCAACATCTACTTCAGGTGGACAGGAGGTTCATTTCTGAAGCAAGACAATAGCTTCCAAAAAAATCTGTCTTCTACAGTCATCTCTCAAGCACAATGATGCTGGACTCTCACATCCATTTTTTTCCTCTCCCTTTTTTGACAATCTCTGGAATTTCAACATCAACTTGGTAACTAACAGCTGCACCACTGTTAGTAGATTTGAGCAGACAGTTCTAGTCCTGTCCTTTAACTATCAGAGGCAAAATATGGTTCTTGCTATTTGTGTTGCCATGACTGCACAACGTCCCCCAGTTTCACTGATATGTATAGATCCTTTGTTTCCATCTCTGTGACCTCATTAAGATTTAAACTTTTAAATTTATTTATAGCTGAAGTTAATTTATTTTATTAATGACTAAGACAGCAGGAAGCACCTAAGCATCTCAGATGGAAAATTAAGAGCTATATTGTGATCTGCATTATCAAGAAGCTGTTCTTTGTATCTCAGCCTGAAGACTCAACACCTTGAAGAGGCAGCTCCTTGGAAACCCCATTCAGTTCCACTTAGTTTTATTTGCTGCTAATGAATATCTAATTCCATGTCAGCACACACATAAGGAACAAGGGAGCATCTAAAAACTATAAATCTTATCACAACAGATCAGAGATACTCACACAAGAACGTGCTTGCACCTTTCTGGAGAAGGGAAAGCTCCAGTGAGATCTTATAGCAGCCTTCCAGTATCTGAGGGGGCCCTACAAGAAAGCTGGGGAGGGACTTTTTACAAGGGTGTGTAGCAATAGGACGAGGGGGAATGGTTTTAAACTGGAAGAGGGGAGATTGAGATGAGATGTGAGGAAGAAATTCTTGGCTGTGCGGGTGGTGAGCCCCTGGGGCAGGTTGCCCCGAGAAGCTGTGGCTGCCCCATCCCTGGAGGTGTTCAAGGCCAGGTTGGACGGGGCTTGGAGCAACCTGGGCTGGTGGGAGGTGTCCCTGCCCAGGGAAGGGGGGCTGGAATTAGGTCATCTTTAAGGTCCCTTCCAACCCAAACCATTCTATGATCCTGATTTCCAAAATATCACTTTTGTTTCATAAAAAAAGTTTCATTTTCAGACAAGATGGAAACAAACCATGGGCCACTACCAAAAGTCACGTTCCACAGCTGCTGGAATGGGTTACATGTATTCACAATCCCAGTATGCTAACATCAAATCTAAGGCTGAGCAGAAGCACAACCCTGCTGTCCTTTGGTTGTCACAAATCACAGCAGCTTCTGGGAGTCTGTTGGTTAATTTGAAAGTATTCCAGCACAAAGTTTTCCATCTTAATGAAATGCAATGCACCAATGCCAGCCAATTACCCCAGAACGATCATTAACACAGGATCAGCTAAGGTGAAAGAAAATTTTACAGAAATTTAAAATAAAGGCTTCCTAGACACACACACACAAAAAAAGACCAACACACCAAAAACCACCACAAAACCCACAAACAAGTACATATTACCACCGTGTGGCAAAATTTGCAACACGTCTCTCCCACAGGCTTTTCCAAGGCTCAGTGGCGCATCCTGTAGCCCAAATGCCCACTCACATTTGAGATGAAGGATATTTGACTAAAACATTTTTTTAAGAAAGAACTAATTAACTCTCTACTTTCATTAGTGAAAAATAATACCAGAGTGATCTTGAACAAGAATGATCTTGAACAATTAATGTTAATTGCTTATGCTTGTATGAAAGACCTTGACAAATTTACAGTAATGGTTTATCTTCCTTTCAGGAGCAGAAAATGAGTAGCTCTCCCTAGGCTTTAGGGACATGGTATGATGTTAACCGTGACTTAGTTAACCATTTGAGAGCCAATTAACTGTATCTGTGAAGAAGGGGGACAGAAGAAAAGTACTTAATCATAATGGTAATACAGACAGATGTACCCAGACATTATTTAATTTCTTTCTGAGTATTTTAAATGCATTAAAATGAAGATATTTAACAAGGTTTGTAAACAAACAACTTCAATTATAGGAAACTGGCAGTCCCATTAAAGAACAATTTATAAGGCTTCCTTAGTAGAAAGCTGTCAGCTACATGTGTGTTACTTACAGGGTGTTAGAAAAAAGAATAATTAAAATTTAACCTGTATAAAGCTCTTGCAAAACAGGTAAAAGCAAGATCTTCAACTATTAGAGTTTTTCTCAGCCAAGATATTAAAGAAAACATAAAATTTCCGTGGAATATAACGAGTGAAAGGCATAACTTTAGCTTTCAGTTTCCTCATCATTGAAGCCTGTTCAGTATTCAAGCGCATACAATATTCAAACTATTCTTGGACAAAATGCTATTGAGATATCGAAGCAGCACAGACAGATATTAAAATTCTACTGAAAGATTTCTTATGGTCTTTCTGCTCCCTGCCTGCTTAATATGTGGGATAGAAGGATCCTAATCAATGCGTACGAACTGTGGATGCTCCCAAATATACTGCAGGCTTCTCTTGTATGAAATTGAGAGGTTAAGCAATTTTCCTTTCTCCTTGCTATTGCACCAGAATAAACGCTTAGTTTCTCCCAGCTCCAGCTCCTATGTTAGAATAAAAGTACCAGGATGCGGGCGGTCTTACTTCACGTGCAGCACATCTAAGAGCTGCCTGGGAAGATACTGCAACTGCATGAAACTTGGCATGCTCAATGTGTATGCAAGCTGATTAAAAATGATGTTCTACTATAATAAAATAAAACAGAAGTTGAGATCAGAAGGGCCTTTGCAAGTACAGGGCTAGTTTCAACACACAAAAAATCTTGCAAGTTGAGACTGCTCACGGTGCAAATCACACTATTAATTCAGCTCTGCTTTGGAACATGCAACGGAGGATATCTTAAGATATCCTAAGATATCTTAGGATATCTTTCCCAATTGCAGTAGCAATGCTTCAAAAATCTATCACTTCGGGTGGTCAGGAGGCCCCCAGCTCAGCAAGGCCGTAATCTCAAGTTCAGAAAATCTGCAACTCTTTCCAGGATGCCAGCACATAGGTGGACAGCAGTTGTTTGCTTCACATCAACGCTGCCTCAAGACCGTCGCAGAATTTTTGCTGGGCTCAGTGCTGCAGCAGCTGAGGGCGCTGTACTTCAAACGCGGGTCACTCGTGGAAAATGAGACAACAACCCAAGAAGCTGTCTTCTCTTCTGACATTGCCACACTCTGAGAAAGTCAACCCTCTCATCAGGCATCTTAAACACCATCTGTCCACGTTGAGAATCCATTTCGAAAACTTGCTGAGCCTTATGATGTATGTCCCTTGCTAAAAGTAAAAATGCTGTATGGAAGATGATGAATTGGACAATATGCTTGCTTTAAAGCTTCAAACTGCTTTCAGAGTGTATGGAAATGCCAAGCAATTATTACACACCTCTGTAGTTCTTGCTCAAAGATACCNGCGTATGGAAATGCCAAGCAATTATTACACACCTCTCTAGTTCTTGCTCAAAGATACTTCCCATTTTAATTCTTTTCACAAAGTGTTAACTACTTGGCTCCACAGGAAGAAAAAAAAAAAAAGAAAAAACCACTTTTCAATATGCATGACAGAAAGAAAGAAAATCACATATTTTCTCTTATGCCCTTGAATATTCTTTGTCTTGGACTACCTGGTAACAGAACTGAAAAGATATTTAAAAAGTCCAACATCAGTTTTAGGGAAGATTCTAATAAATTGGGAATTGCCTGTACAGGTCGGGTTCTTGCTCCCTCCTCTCCACACCGCTGTCAGAAACAGCCCGGCTGTACCAGGTGCTCCAGGGAAAAGCACAGGAGCTGCTACACGAAGCACTCCAGAAGAATTACACCCAGACCTTGGATATCTCAGAACACCTAATCACTGGCACTATTTTAGCTCTAAATTTTCTCATTGTATGTGTCATTTTCCAGTGCTTCCTTGGGTCCCTTGTTCTTCATGTTCTTTAAGATTTAAAGAGCTTTCTATAATATAAAACCAAGGTATTGATTCCTGCACAATGCTTAGTGGAGATTTGGCAGAACTGAGACACTGAAGTTTATTTTACGGTCCATTAATAGAGTGACAAATTTGTTGGTCCAAATTCTACCCTCAGGAAGACCTGACCCTAAAGAATAAAAATACATAGTTTCCGTGGTACTGAACGTCACCTACAGGGCTTGAAGCGTTCTCAGTTGACACAAGAGTGGATATGTATGGAGGAAACAGAAGAACTTTTAGGATTACATCTTATATTTTAGTATGACTTATAGGACTCTTTATATATTGAACAAAAATTACATCATTTGGCAAACATGGTTGCCTTAAAGTTACTGTTCGCTTTGGATACCATTGGAAGCACTGGAAATATATTCTGGTGGAACAGAAGTTAAAAATTCTTTGGAAAATAAAAATCACGTTATTAACAAAAAAGTAAGCATTCTTGATCCCATGTAGTGCTTCATATTTCTGGATCACACAGTCATTTAGAAAGCTGTCAATAGCATCACTTTATACATAAGAAAAGCGGCATATCACTAAGAAGGTTTGCGGAGAGGCACACAGCATGAAAAACTGCTGATAAAAATAAATAAATAAAAAACCCCACACAGCATCCTCAGACCTGGAAGCGCACTAATTTTGTCAATCGAGTGGTGGCAGAAGTTTACTGGATATGCTATGCAATAGTCCTTTCCCTCGGGGGCATACGGGCTCCCAGCCTGGAATTGCATCGGCCTCCCCCTCTGTAGGTGTGGTCAAACGCAGTAGTGATGCCTTCGAGCATCGCCAAACCTGATCTTCAGCTCATTTTCTCTCACAACAGCCCTGTAAATACTCCATCCTTAACAGTGCAGCTAAGATGCAGAGATGCTAACAGACTCCCTTTTGATCACAACGCAACAGTTTGTCATTCTCCAGGAGAAACTTCCATTTGGGAGTGTCTGGATAAAGGAGAATACTTAGAGTCAGGACGCAGAGAGTTAAACGTCATGTCTCTCCAAGCACCATCTTCCTAAGATCTCTCTGTGCACGAGCTTTTCTGTAATATATTGATTCCATCTCTCATTAGAGGAACACTTACAAGCAACCAAAGTACGCTTCAAGAAAATTCTCCAAAATAGAGGATTATCCCAAAAAGAAAATACAGAGAATTACGTATTAAAATGCAAATTTGTTTTAATGCTACATCAAAGTTACTTGGTAATAAAGCCAAGGGATTATCCTGCTTTATGAAAGCAAGTGATTCTACAGCCTTTTCTTCTGTTTGAAAACATTTCCTGTACGTTCCCCAATGGTCCGTGACAGGTTGCCTACTTTGTCTGCAGACCCGGGTTTAGCCAAAACTGTCTCAATAGTACTTCATTTTAATAGTAATAAAATGCAGTCCTTCACCTCTTCGATTAGTTCATTAGACTCCTTAAAGAAGATAAATGGTTTCTGTATGTGCATGCCTAAGAGGTGCGTGTTTCTCAACACTTGCCTTTCCTCACTGCAGAACGTCACCTCAGCTAGATCCGAGCTACTAAAACATTACTCATATCATGGCATCTGTTGCAGTAACACATTAATTATCAAGAGGAATATAACTGAACTGCAGCTGCATGGTGAGGCAAGATCGGGTAGTTGAAGGACTGGTAGAATAAAGCAGACTCCTGAGTTCCCCCAGCTACGGGACAAGCCTCTGATACGGAACAAACCACTGCACCTGGAAGCGTGATCAATATGGAAATGCAAGGACAAACTCGGGTTTTCACAGAATCCTGATGTGGGCCAGATCCGGTGCTATTTAAAGCCAGTGAGAACCTTCCCAATGACTTCCTAAACGCTGGATTGAGCCCTGGGCCATTGCAGCTCAGCAGTGTTCCTGCTCACGTAGCCTGCTCCTGCTAGCTGCAGGCACCTCCTTCCTCTCACAAAACAAGTTTTAGCCCATCCTAAAGGATGGTAATTTTAGTCCCAAGCCCCACAACTCAGAGGGAAAGGAGTTGGGATTGAAAACGACATCTTGTAGAGAAGCCTTCCAGCTTGGCACATCTTGCTGCAGACCACCCACTGACATAGCCTCAACCTGTAAGGCTGCAGGAACCAAAACACAACCACAGCCTTTCCATAGAATTTAATTCTTCTTTCTTACCTCCAAAACGGCAACACGGGCATACAACTATCTCGGACCTATACCCTTCCATTTCATAACCTGTTCCTCTCAAGTAATAACCATAGCTGGCTACTTGACTATGGTAGTGTTCCGTAGGTACTTGACTGCAGGAAACAAGAACAAGTGAAAAATTCTCAAAGTCTGTGAGACTTGATTCATTTCAAGCCATTCTTGAAACCAGCAAAAACATAAAAGCATGAAAACCAGAGATTATTCTCACACACCGAAGCCTGCTGACACCACTTCTGAAACAGAACAACCTGAATTGCTGCCTGAGATAGGGTAAAGGAAACTGGGTCCTGGTAATCGTATTAACTTTGTTCTGACAACAGCAACCTACACAAAATGTGAAAAAAAATGGCTTTACTGATGTCAACAACAAGCCTTTTCAGCTTTTTCTTGTTCGGCAGAGCTACATTTCACCATCTGTAAACAAATAAAAAAATACTCCTTCCACTTCAGGCAATTGTGTGACCATCTAACATCGCATCCTCTTCCATTTCATAAAATCACAGAATATCTAAGGCTGGCAGGGACTTGAGGTGGTCATCTGGGCCAAGCCCCTGTTCAAAGCAAGAATAACCAGTTATTTCCAGTTCTTTGCTTTCCAAATAGTAATAACTGTCTTTTTATAGCCCCTTTTCTTATATTGAGCTGCAGTCAACTGCAGTGTCTGTCTAAAGACTCACGCACAGAGAGCACATAAATTGGGGGGGAAAAAAGAGTACTCAGTAGCTGGTAATGCAAGTGTATTGAGATAATTTAACAGGGAAAACCCATTATATTCTGCCATTTGTGCACTGGTAGAGCTCTTCAGCAATCAGCAGTCAATTCTACACCGCTTTTTTAATGTCAGAGTGACTTTGAGTTAACAGCACTAATGATTCCTATGGTGAATGCCAGCATTTGCGCTATTCAAGGAAACACTGAAAGGAGAAAAATCTTTCTGAAAAATCTTTCTAAAAAAAAATAAATCTAAGATTCATTCTCCGTCTCGCCCCCCAGCCCCAATAAAAATCATTCAAAAAGCAATTCTTGGGGCCCACAAGGTGTTCTTTGAGACACACTATGGAAAGGATCTAGATTTTTACTCTGGGCTAATCACAGAGCATCACTGACAGTTTAGAAGTACTTTTACAGTAACTACAGAAGACTTATTTTAAGGAATTTACTGAGTCTCTAAAGTGACATCTTCTTAGGGAAAGAAAAAAATGAAAGAATCATTTTTTGCATAGCTGCACTAGGCACCATAAAATGCTAATTTAGGGTAACCTTTCTAGGAGTGCTTAAGTGATGCACAAAGTGATGCACTAAGCACCCCTGTCTTTTCAGGATCTTAAATACCCATTTCTTTGGCCCATAGTAAGCTGAAGTTGAACTTCAGCCAATAGTTCATTAACAACTGAAAAACAAGCAAAACTGCTTGATTTTAATTAAAATATTATTTCATAGTCGATCTAATTGCTAAACTGTAAAGTATGGGTTGGGTTAATTTACTGTGTGGTGGCATCATATAACATTGAAGTATTTTTTCAAGTGTGTAATTGAAACATTGAAATAAGCAGAGATAAGATGCTTCCAAATTGGCTGCAATGCTGGAGATGATGACTGGCAAAGAAGATCTCCTCTGCGTCTTTGCTTCCTTTTGTACCTGTTAGGTGTTCTGTGTAATTCACTGTTAAAGCACTTCAATGTGGTTTTGCCTTTTGAAACAGTAAGCACCCTTAGTCTGCCAAAACAACATGGAATTCAAAAAGTCAAATTAAAATTTTGTTTTTAAAAACCAGAAAATACCGTTTTCAGTTCATTCCTGTCATCTGGGATAATAAAGGCAAAGCTTCCTTGGGAAATACACGTGTGCGCACACACAAACGCATGTCAAAACAATCATTTCCTTTGTGCATAAAAATATTTCCCTATATGAAAACCAAAAATTTAGATTCTGTGAGCAGCCATGAAAAATGCAAATTTGCCGTTTTCAATTCCTTCCCTCTTGCAAGGACAATCCTATGACATTTTAAGAGAAAGTGGAAAAACGTGTAGCAGTTCTGATCCAAAGAGAAGGTAATTACCCTGAATTAAAATTTTACCTAACACAAGAGGTCTGTGTGACTCTTCCTTCCATGAAATTATACTTGGCTCTTATCTCAGTTAAATATTTACATAAACCCAAGCCCCTGTCTGCCTCAGTGCTGCATCTGTAAGCGAGCAGGAATAATATATCCAACACAAAGGAGTACGTATATTCCTTTTGGACAAACATTTGTACATAACCTTAGCAAAACAAAATAAATGCATGAAATATAGGCAAAAACGCTGAGCAAGACTTTTTTGTTCTGCTTCTGGGTAGAAACAGTGAAGATATTTTTGGTCCAAACACAACATTCTGTTCCAACACATTACTTTCTTCAATTTGATGAAAACTGAATGACCAGAACATAATTAATGGTTGAAACTCTTTCTGTTTAACAAATTGAAATACTTTGAATACTAACTAGCCATATGTAAAGCTCATCAATATTAATGAAACTTTCTGAAATGTATCATTTATTCTTCATGGACAGAATAGATATTAATTGGAAAGAAGTCCTGTAAGTTACGGGTTTAGGAGGCACAGAAGCCATCAGTGAAAAGTTCACAAGGGTGTCCAAGAGATTTAGAAGCCTGAGTTCCATTTTAAAACTATGACTTCTCTGAAAATCCCAGTCACCTACCCACATTGTGAACGCCTGAACAACCTCACAAAAGCGGCCTTCAGTACTGAGTTGTACAAGTACTACTTGTTCCCAACAAGACATGACATGTGAGATCTCAAAAAGTCCAGAAAAACAAAGAAGGGACAGTCAGATTCTCAAATTATTGTGAAAAAAATGACCCTGCTGAAATAACAGCATGTTAAAACATCTTAAAATCCAGTGTAGAACTATTCATAGAGCTATCTGCATTGGATTCACAGTCTTAAAATCTCTTACAGGAAAGGTTAAACCATGTAAAAAGTGAGCCATGCTTTGGTTTTAATAATACGGTGTTAGATGTCCTTGGCTCACAGTTTTACAAAACTACAAAATCCTATTTTGCAACAAGAAAGCAATGGACAATAAGGAGACCTAAACCAACGTGAGAAGAAGCTGCAGCTATGCCAGAATAGGACCACACTGAAGTAATCATAAACCCAAGATGCGTAAGGCACTACCAGAATATCCTAACCAGCCTGCCTTTACGGCCACCTCCGGCTGCCTCCTCACCCCAAATGCTGCTTCTTAGGCATCACCTAAGAAGAAAAAGTTTACTAGGATACATATGAAAAAACACAGGCTTTTTTTTGGTGTGTGTGTGTGGCAACATACTACCCAGTGTTTTAAAAATGAAATGGAAATTCAGCAGCCCACAACCTTGACATCAAATTATGCCTGATGAAATGAGCAGGTTGTTATCCTCATTAAGAATACGCAATTCATTTGCATGTCTTCAGGTGCAGTCCTTGAACACTGATGTAGGACATCATGTTAATGGCAAAGGCAGTGTATTACCATAACAATTATTTATTCAACTCTTCACATAATAAAATAGAAGTTATCTAACACTGTGTGAATTACTTGAGACACAACTTCAGATTATTCTGCAATGTTGTGCACTGACTTTTCAAATATGTATTAACACAATTTTGTCATTAAATAATTGCCAGTGGAAAGTTTGTTGTTGTTGGCTTTTTTTACTTTAATAACTTTCTCATCTCAACTGTTTATTAGATTAAATTTAAGAAGGGTGAGAGAAACATGAGTCATTAAATCACCTGAAGGTGCTTCGTTTTTATGAGGCAATAACCATTTTCCTGGGCTAATAAATTCAAGGCCCGCAGCTGAACATTTATTAGCCCAAGATACAGTTATTGTTAAACTAATTGGAAGCACCCTGAAGTTGTTATTATAATGAAACTTCTAATGATTAAATATTTGGGAGAAATCATCTGTTAAAGTGTGGGTTTTTTAAATGAGAAACTGAAGAGTTTGGGCAACACTACTGTTCTTCATGAGTTCTAGCACCCAAGGAAAGTGGCTGTACCTGACTCATTCTGAGACGAGTAACACACATAATTGACATGGAACGGCTCCAAATTTTGTTGCCAAGTTGCTATACACACTCATTAGTCACCTATCATTCTTCCTTCCTACCTTGAACACCACCAAGATTGTAAGACATTTAGACATCGCTTCTGGTTGTGAACACCCGCAGCTCCTAGCGCAGCGGATCAGTCCACCCTTGTCCCCTGCTAACGCCACTCCGTTCCGCACATTAAGTACAGGAGAAGCTGCAGTAACTACTGAGGTGTATCAAAACAGAGAACCCAATATCAGATTGATCTGTGAGCCTCTAAAGGCAAAAACAGATTGAAATTTAGCTCAATAAAAGTCAATGCAAAAAAATTCTTATTGATTGTGGCATGAATTTCAGGGACTAACTCGTATTTTATTGGCAGGATGGAGGCTGTTTCAGTGACAGCCCACGGCACGAGGATCCCTAGTGCAGGTGGATGCTAGGAGACAAATTTATACTGCAATAACAGAGGTCTGATGAAACTCTAACAGTCCTCCCTGTGCTCCTAAGAACCAGAGCCTAAATCCATCACCCTGGGGAGTGCATCTCCCCGTTGCCTCAAGCAGCCGGCCAGCTACGCAGCTAAAGTAAGGCCATGCAGATGAGCAGATTATTTTGGTCTGACTTACTGTGTAACACTCGTAACAAGCAGGATGATGGGCTGTGGCCCAAATTTTTTTTGTGTGAGGGTTTTGGGGAGAGATCATTTGAACTTCCTTTTATAAGGCAGCAAGGACAATGAAACCATAAAAATCCCACCTGCAGGGCAGAAATACACTCTGCAAACCAGCCGAATGGAGAGCAACAAATGTAAAAAACACGGTAAATAAGATAAACTCACCCTTTGACATGCAGGCTTGGCTTGCTTCTTCTTGGCCTTGTTCACCTTTGGTTCCCAAAGCACCGATGAACCTCTAGCCAGTGTCGTTCCACTATCCTTTTTCTTCAATACCATCTCTTTGAGAGACAAATCAATTTAGAGTATCCCTTGTGGCTCTTCCCCAAAGCTTTGGGGGACAGTGAATGCACAAAGCCAACTTCCCCAATAGTGCAACACACTGGTGTCCATAGTGCTACATTGATAGATTAGAGCTAGTGCCCTGCCTACTGGTGAACGGTGGAAGATCCTCCTGAAATTGCACTGAGATCTCCCTGCGCATCAGCCCCTTACTCTCCATCATTTATTTTTAGACAATAGCCTTTTCCTACTGAGCTTTATTTTAAACAGATCTGTTACAGAATGTGGGACAATGATAATTAGTGCGCCAAGTACCTAGAATAAGTTTGTAATTGGTAGTGGCCTGGATGAGCTCATCAAGGATTTATTCATTATATCAGCAGCAGTGAAAGGATTTTGGAAGCCGTCAGTGGAAATCATAGAATGGTTTAGGTTGGAAGGGACCTTAAAGATCCCCTGGTTCCAACGCCCCTGCCATGGGCAGGGACACCTCCCACAAATACCCACCCCAGGAAAAGTGAGCAGGCACATCATGAATACTGAAAGCTTCTGAAACTTTGCAGTCATTTCAAGGCCTGGAAAACACACAGCGATGGACAAATACTTGTCCATAGATAGAATTTCCGCTCCGTTTATAGCAAAAGCTACTTTTTCCACTGACTTCAATAAGTACTGGATCTGATATAAAGTGATCCAGCTAAAAAGCATGTAGATGCAGCTGCCATTTTGAAAGTCATTAATTCCTCTGATTTTCCATTTGGGTAGCTTAAATTAATTTGCCTTGCTGCTATACTCTTGCAAAGCCCACGCAGTCCAGTGTGTCTCTTCCTGACACCACAGCAAAGCAGCAGTTACAGCAATTTTCAGTTCCTATTATTGAAAGATGCATTTATAAATACAACCTGCAAGCTTACAGCAATGCGTGAACCTCAAAACATTTTTTTCCCCAAACTCCATCGATTTAATTTCATAATCTAATGTATGCATAAGCACACCTGAAATTATCCTAGTTATCACGCTTTTAGTTTTTCCTCAGAATTTTTCTTGCTATTTTTCCTCATGTAATCACGATTAAGAAAGCCTTATCAATGTTTAGCTTGATTCACGCTTTCCAAACAATGAAATATTTGATGAAGCTGTGAAATAAAACACAAATTCAGCAGCTGTTTTTTCCTCTAGGTCCCATGCAAAAATATAACTCAGACTTGTTTGGCGGCCGAGAAGCTTTGCAGGTCCAGTGAAAGAGAGAGAATAAGATAGTGCCCTCCTGTTAAGTGCATTAGTATAAGGCGATATTTGCGCAGGACAGACTTGCACAGTTCTACAGGTTTCTCTGCAGCTCCCCAAATCAGACACACAAGGTCTGGGCACTGGAGAACATCAAAAGGCTGCATTTGAAAAAATCTCATAACAACAATAGGTTCTGATTACTTAATGCAGCCAGATTCTTGTATCTGAACCAGGACGCTAGATCTACATCTTCAATGTGTTTTTTTCTCCTCAAAATATCAGAAAACAGCTTAACCTTGAAAATACCGCTTAGCTCACAAAAAAAAAGTAGTTTATTCAGAAAGTGGTAATTAATTTTCTACAGAGGCTGAAATCACTCTGCCTAAAGCAAAATCCTTCTGACATTATTAAATGTCACAGTGCAGTTAAAGCACAATTATAAACTAATTCACAGAATAAATCTCATTAGTTTCCTGAGGCCTTATGAATAAACTGAAAGAAAAACGTTACCATATTTGACTTTCATCTCTGCTTTCCTGAACAGATACACAATCAAAAAGCATAACATTTTAATAATTACAGATGATTAAAAACAGATAGTTTGGAGAAACAGCTAGTAAAATTGACTGCTGTGTACGTGCTGCACACGGGCGATAGAAGAGTGCCCCACCTTTACCCAGCACTATAAAATCCAATCTAGAACTGAAAAATAGATTTTAAAAAAGCAATGAGAAAGTGATTGGAGAGGTCATCCAATCTGGTGGATCTTGCACTGCTCAGATTACAGGCCGGTGGATATAACCGAGGATAACCCATTGCGTCTCTACGTGTCTGTGCATCGAGCTGTAGGCGCGCTCGAGTGCGCCCCGGCTGCACGCTCCCTCGGGCAGACGGGTGTCAGCTCTGCTCCAGGAGCTGCAAAACCGAATTAGCTCACTGCTGGAATCCAAGAAAACAAGCTGCATTTCTCATTAACAGTTGAGAAAACAAACGCATTTGAAGCAAGCCGCAATTGCAAATAAAGGAACAGAAGAAGTATTTCATAGGTTAAACTTTCAAATAAGGTATTTCAGTATTTTGAAATCTTGGTGGTGTTTGGTTTTTTTTAAAGTTGTAGTAAAATCAATAAAAATTTGTGGCACCTTTCTATTTTAGCTGTCTACAGTTCTCTTAGAATCTCTTCACATTTACCTGTTTTACACATCACGGGGATGCAGCAAAGAATGCAGGGACTATATGGTCTAAGTTTGCTAGGAGATGAAATACCTTAATTATTCCTATTTCCTTGCTCGTGCTTTATGCACAGCTTTCACCTCTACACTAAGGCATTGAGGTCAAAATTTTCCATGGTGTCGAGGTTTAGGCCAAATCGGCCACTGGGGACATGGGGGACCCCAGA